>JARKIE010000276.1:0-123921 GCA_029378255.1 Mycena rosella
TTGCTTGACTCTTGTTCCCTCGGGATTACGAGGGACACTGGATTCTCACCCGTGGCAGTACATACGGCGCTATCTACGACCTCATCGTCTTCCTCAGCGGATATCACTCCGTCTTTGGCTCCTATCAGTTCCCACCTGCACGACGCTCGTGGCCTTACATCCCAGGACCGAACGAGGAAGCCGTTTGTTCTACTACTGCTCGGCGACCGCACAGGTTACTAGACGGGTTGTTAAACCCGGGCGGATTACTATTTGGACAACTCAAGCCGACCCACAGGCCGTCATTGACATGTGTCCACCACTTCCTGTGTTCTTTTCTTCATCTTCTTTCATGGGAAGTCTCCTAGACCTCACACTACATTTCATCTCAATCACAAGATATTTGGCTTTGTTTGCACCTCACATGAACATAATTCACGATGGATTCTTCCTCCTCGATGTCCTGACCGCCCAATGGCTTGGATTTTTTTTTGTATGAAAAATATCATTCAGAATTATGATATGAAATCTTGAGTCCATCTTTGGAGATCTGCTTTAGCATGAAATTCCATGAATAATGCAAACTTGGGCCATGTTGCCATAATTGCACAGCTACCAGATACCCCACGACCTTGGGAAAAACGGAGAATGTGAAGGGCACACATATGAAGGGATCCAGTTAAAAGACTGGACCAAAAAACCCTTCTCAGGCTCAGAAAAAAATCATGTGCAAGGATCAATGATTGTGCAAGGACCGTGGATTGACTGTAGGCATTATCCATCCCCTGAGAAAGGAAACTCTTATGATAAAATGCCCATTTCCGAAGCGGATTCCTCTTCATCCTAGAATGTTTTAGCACAATTTAGTCCATTTCCCTATGCTATGATGTTTCATGGTGAAAGGCCTCCTAGAATGACATTGGGACGATGCACATTCACCGATTACTATCTGTTTCCAAAAATCAACCCCCTCAAAAATGAATTGTGAAGCATCCAATTGATTTGATTCATAGTTATACAGTCGCTAAATGTGTTCCGGAACATTACCAGTTCCGGAACAATCCACATTCCCAGTTCAGGCCGTCGGTTCTGTCCACAGGATTTTTTGTCATTAATCTAGAAGCTGGCTTATATATTCCTACCATATATCACGCCAGCATTGTTGTCCGTTGTCACATGAAAAATCATTATATCCAAAAGGCCATTCGAAGCGGCTTGTTCACATCATAGCCAAATGTTGCAGTGATTATTTGCCCCTGGTGCCTTGAATCAAGTGTGTGGACGTCCTGGAATCCTTGGATGCACCACTCTGGGGGGCCGTCAGTGGGTTTTGTTGAAAGAAAGATTGGTTGAACCCCGAAAAGGGCGATGTTCCAGAAGTGGTAATTTTGTCGAAATTCACTGATTGCCGAAACTGCTGTTTTACCAATGGTCAAGTGACCTCAAAAATATCTAAGGCTTTGTTCGAAAGATTCAGACAAATTGAACAAACCAATCTCATGTATTGTGTCAATGTGCATACAAAGAAAATTCAGACAAAAACCTCCAAAATGCGAGGCTGCAGCGTGGCCACAGACCAGCCCGAAACCTGTTGAAAGGGGTAAGTGGCCGGCTTTATGCAAATGACAGTACAGCTAGCCGTCGGATGACAGACGTCGCCCTCCGGACCGCGGATGTGGCAGTTGATTGTCCGCCGTGATACAAGCCTCTCTTCTTGACAGGAGAACATGGAAGGCTTCTCCCGTGCCATCTTGTTTAGGGAGAGGCGGTAGTTTGACCCCAGCGGCAGGCATCCGTGTAGTGGAAGCCTGTGTTTAATCCGCGGTGCTTCAGCTGTCCCTCCACCTGTCAGTGCTTTCTCTGAATCTCCAAGGCAAGCCTCGCCCCATTCAGCCGGATTTCCTTGACTGGTTGATGTTGAATGTGGTTTTGCATGGAACACTACGCCAATGTTTATTCGCAAAGTCAAAAGGAGATGATCTATGAAACGTGTACGTTTCAAGCTACAGTAATTTGCCGCAGCCCAGCTCCGATTGATCATTTCTTGCCCACGGCGGCTTCTTCCGCGTGTGTTGAGTTACCCTTTCCAATCATTTCGGTTGGCGCAAGACAACAGAAACCACCCCAGATTATAAGCCAACAGTACATTCTTCGTTCGTTCGTTCATCCAATCCATCGCCCTCCAACCAACCGAATCCAATGCGTAGCCGACCGGCAGTGTGTAAATATGTAGTGTGGTATCTGAATATAAGGAAGTATGTAGCGTGCGGGGGTATGGACAGATGATGCTTGCGTTCGTGGGTTTATGCAGGGAAAAAAAGATAGATGTACAGAGGAAATGAGAAATTGAAATGTGCGGAGAAATGAGACGATGTGCAGAGAGAAACAGGAGATATGCAACGGATAGAAAGCAATGGTGCAAGAGTAAAACAACAAGAGGATAGGTGTACACTTTTTATGTCGCCGACGAGGAGACTTTCTGGGGCTCGCAGGGGGAGGACGGAAGCAGCATTTCGATGCGCGGGTGTCGATAATGAAGTGGCTGCGGCGGTCGTTGAGTGTCAATGGCCAGCCGGGTAGCAATGGTGAGGTGCCGGCGGCATAGAATGGACAGGAATGGAGCGGCGGCAGGGCGGGAGAACGACACCTACTCCTCCCCGCGCGCAAAGCACACGCTCCCGCCTCAGCTCGGCGCGAGCACGTCCTGCACAGCCATATGCCACGTCCCCTCGAACGTGTTCCGCCCGACGAGGTGCCCCGAAATGAAGTAAGTCGCGAGCCCGAGGTTGCGGTCGCGCTAGGGAAGAGGGGCGTCAGCGGCTGCGGTATCTAGATCAGAAAAAACGATACGCAAACTCACCGGCCGCATAACGAGCCCAATGAGCCCGTCCCAGGACCGCACGCGTCCCGCGTACTCGTAGTGGTGCCAGGCCATTCCGTGTCGCGGGTCTGTCTGCATGATAGAGAAAAATCAGTATCGTGTCGGTGTCGTAGCGCCGGAGAGCAAGTAAGAGAATAAAAGAAAATATGGATGGGGAAAGGAACGCGCCAACCCACTCAAGAGTAAATAATGAAAAAAGGCCGAAAAAATGCAACCCTAAGCCTAATCGAATCCAGCGAAGACGGGCGCGAACAAACAAAAGAAAGGTGAGGAAGGAAGGAGAATGGGTGGAGAACGAGGAACATTGAGGGAATGACGCAAGAAGAACGAGTAGTAGCGGTAAGTCAATAGGAGGAAAGGAAATCGAGTGGAAAACGAAAAAGAATGCACGGAGTAGAAGCCAGAAAGATAAACGCACCGCGCCCGTAAAAACCACGTCCTGCACCCTGTCGCACACGCTCTCCCACCCGTAGTCGTCCGCAAAGCGGTGCTCCGCCCACGCTGGCGCCTCCCATTCGGGCCACAAGTCGGGCGAAGAGGACCAGTACGAGCCGCTGGAGGGAGTGCAGTCTTGGGATGAGGAGGATGAAGGTTTGGAGGCGTCTGAGGTGCGGGCTTGAGGCGAGGAGCATGGGTGCTCGGAAGAGCCAGAGCGTTCGGGAAACTCCGACGGGGACGAGGTATGAGACGACCCGCCCGAGTGTTCCTCTTTCAACGAACGTTCTTCGAAGGACGGCGACAGTTCCACTTCGGGATCCTCATCCTCCACGTCCCCACCCCTCGCCCACCGCGCCCTCTTCTTCCCCCGCGCACATCCCGGACATCCCTCCCCATGCGTCTCAGCCCTCCTTTCCCTTTCCACCCCACCCTCCGGCACACTCTCATGCACAAACACCCTCTCCTCTCTCCTCTGCCCGCCGAAACCCCCGCCCCATATCCGCGTCCGCGTAGCCAAACTGTGTCTCGAACGACCCGGGCGCAAACGATGCGGCGGGGACGCGGATCCCGGTCTGGGTAGCGGAGAGCGGGACGAAGCGCGCGCCGCACGGAAGCCAGGCGGTGCGCATGCTTTCTTCGCCGGTGGTGCTGTCGGGCGGGGGTGTGGGACGCGTGTGTGCGGGTGGAAGCTGTGGAACCGTCAGTGCGAGATTAGGCAGAGGAGTGGAGGAAAAGGAAGGACACGGTACAGAGCGGCGACGGCGTCGGATATGTATGGGAGAGACTCACGAGTGGTGCTCAGCAATACACATATACACAGACCGCGCGGCTGCGACAAAGTCGTCGCGCACGAGGCCGCCGCGCGGGAAGGCGCAGCCAGGCGCGGAGAGGAGCGCGGTGTAAGACGACTCAGAGGGGATCTACGGGGAGGGTGTTAGCGTCGGTAGAAAGCAAGGAAAGCCGGAGGAAAGTGGGGGCGTGTGTAATATCATACGACTCGGATGCGTCGGTAGCAGGATGGAAAGTGTTACAAGGGACGGGAAGGACGGTCGCCGTCTCATGCCGCACGCAGCAGAACGGCGCAGGAATGAATGGCTTGTGATGGATCATAGGTTTATGGCCGTCGATGGGCTGGAATGAAAGAAAAGCAGCGAATGAACAAAGCACTCACCAGCATAGTCCCCGCCCACAGCCCCGCAAAGCGCCCCAGCTCGTACACGCCCCCAATCCGCCACGCCCCCAATCCGCCCCGGCGCCACCCCACCCCGCCCCACGCCCTTGTCTTCCTGCTCCCGAATGCGATCCTCCTCCCGATTGCGTTCGCACAGCGCCGGCATTCGTCGAGACGCCGCGGAGGGGTTGGGCGAGATGACGTCGAAGTCGACGCAGCACCCGCGCCCATGCCCGCGCACGCCGAGCCCGTCGAAGGATCTCCATACCCCCGACAAAGCCGCGCGCGCCACGCGTGCGCCACCCGCCGCTCATTCCCTGCTCCTTCCCCATCTTCGAGCCCCGCCCCCGCCTCTTCGTCCGCTCCGACGAACGGGATAGCGAGCTCCGCCTCCGCGGCAACCCGTGCGTCTGCGTACGCTGCGAGCGCCGCAGGCTCGACGGCCGGGGAAGCTGACGCACCCGCAGAATTCCGCGCACCCGCCGATGGGTACGAATCCGCCCCTCCTCCTCGTCGTCCGGGTCCACCCCTCCCGCCCCCAGCGGCGCAACGCCCAGAGTCATCAGCACCCCTGCAAGCTGGCGCTCGAATCTGACAATCGGGCGCGCATTCTTCTCATGAATATCCTCCTGTATCGGCCCAATCAGCTGCGGGCTCGTCTCTGCATCACACAAATTGCAAGCTATCTTTGACTGCTTTCATTTGAAGCAAACACTAACCGCCGCTACTACGCTACCGCGCCCCCGCCTCCGCGCGGTCCCGCGCGAGGTCCGGCGGGACGCTTATGCGCCTGCCGGCCTGCATGCGCGCGAAGAAGAGCAGGCGCGCGGGCGGGCGGTGAGGAGAGTGCGCAAGGCGCCTGCGCTTCGTCTTGAACGCGAGCGTCGAGGAGGACTAGAATGTGAGTGCCGTCGTGCAGAGTCCCGGCCGCGCGGCGACTGGCTTCGAGTGTGTCGGGGGCGGGAGCGTGGAGAGCGGGAGCGCGAGCGGCGTCGGCGAGAAATAGAGTCGGCGCTGGAGTCGGGAGGGAGGAATGGAGGAAGGCGTGCGGAGCGCGATCGCGCAGGGCGAGATCGCCGGGGCGCGGAGCCGCCCGAAGGCGTCGCCCCTCTCATTCCTCCCGTTGCCCGTGGGCCGTTGTCCTCACTGGACCTCGACATATTCGCATCCGATCCCGCGGCGCCGCTGTATTGCCCCCGCAGCGGATACATCGGATACGCGCCATGCAGTGTCCGGCACCGTGATCGCATCCCGCCCCACCCCAAGGGCGGGCAGAAGCGGTACCGAGTAGCGGTGCGGGGGGGGCAGAGCGTAGAGGGGTACTAGGGGTTCGTCAGTACGAGTGTAGCGAATGTAGACGAGGTATGAGACGGAGCGGGATGGGTAGAGGAGGGAGGGCACGCACAACGGTCAGCGCTAACGCTACGCACAATGAGTCATGACACACCGTGTACGGCAAGATGCGTACACACGGCGGATGATCGATGCCCGGACGCAAACAGCCCGGACACAAACACGGACCCACGGAGCGCAGGGGGACGCGCCCCGTGTCAGGACGCATGCACGGAGAGACGCGCCGTCTGACGCGAGCAGAACCACCGTGTCGACAGCACGCCGGCGGGAACCAGCGGCGGAGATGCGACGCGTAGAATAGGGAGTCCTGGCCACGCGTGACGGATGGAGAAAATAATAGAAAATCAACGCACCCGAAACGGCGCGACGACAAAGGGGAGCAACGGCGCCATCAGCGCGCGGCGCGCAGGCTCGGGCTCGGCGCGCAGGGTGTCTGGGGGACGCATCGTCGTTCGCCCCCGCCGCCGTGTCCTACGGCCAGCCCACGCACCACGACAGGTTCGCGTCCTCTGCATCCTCCCCATACCGCTCCTCGCACAACCGCTCCCACACGAAGCGCAGCGCAAAGCCGCGCGCGCCCGCCCACGCGAGCTGCTTCCGATTCCTCCCGCCTATCCCCTTCGCCTGCTCGATCCCACTCGGCGGCGTCGCGTGCAGCGGCCGCAGCACCTCGGGCAGCGCAGGCAGCCCCTCCGCCGACGCAGCAAGCGGCGCCGCGCCCCACGAATCCTGCACGAGGAGCATATACGCAGCAACGAGCACGCGCCCTGCCCCAAGCGCATGCGGATCCCCCGCGCGCAGGATTTGCAGCGTGATGCAATGCGCGCGAAACGCGTGAGCGGCGGCGAGGAGAGGAGCGGGTTCTGCTGTCTATGTCCATCCACAGCCAACGAGCGCGCGGCGAACTTTGCCCGCCCGATCCGCCCCACAGGCCCGGATTCGCGTCAAATCCGAGCCGGGGGTGAAGCGCACGGCACATGCGCAGGAGGGGGAGGAGCGCGGCGGGGGGGCCGAGGTTCGGCGGGGCGGTGGCGAGGTTGAGCGCGATGAGGGCGAGGAGCTCGGGCGGGGTGGTCAGGGGGGGCGACGGGACGCGCGGCGCTAGTCCTGTCCGGGCCGTAGTTGGTCGAATCGTGCGCGCCGCGTTGCCCGTGTCCGAGTCGTATCTTCGACGTTAACGCGGTGCTGAGATCTGAGAGTCCGAGTCCTGCGCATCCAAAGAGACGTCAAAATCCATGCAGATCTCGTCCTACTCTCGTGCAGACGCCACCCTCCTCCCTCGATACTTATACTTACCATCGACGCACAGAAAGACGAAATCCTGATGCCCCGCTTGCCCGTCGCCGATCCCGATCTAATCTCGCTGACTAACACGGGTGATCAGCTGTGATGCGCACTAAGGTCCCCGTGCCGTAAGTTGTAGCTTTGGCGGGGTGCATTAGGATGCATTAAAGATACAGCGAATATGAACGTGAGGTAAGGATAACCCTGCAGACGGCGGGCCAAGGACGCGCCAGCATCCCGGGGCATGCGCATCTGAAAAAAAAAAAATCCGGCACACAACCGTGAAGCATTCGCCGTTCGATGCCAAGCCGTGCTTACAGCGAGCAAGTATTTTTAATCGACAGGCTACGGCGGGTGCAGAGTCGCACATGCCCGTATTTTCCGTCTGTGCGAACGCTCAAAATACGACGCACTTGGCAGAACCGATTAAACCGAGCATGCCGGCGGCGAAGCCCTCGGCAATTTGTGGTCATTTCCGGCTAAATGAAACCCTCGGCGGACCAGTCATAGCGCGGTTTACCACATTCGTGACTAACAGTTCCTGCTGCTGAGCAGGACTGTATACGAGACTCCTGTGGCGTCACACGGATTGACGCATTGGTCAGTCCTCCTGATAGCCGTGCGGGTACATAACGGGAAGAGAAATGGACGTGTCTCGATATGGCGACTCCCCCGTCTCCTCCACCGGCTGTGATTCGTTCACTTACCACCTTTTTCCTCGGTGGTTGGGTAATTTTTTTTAAGGAATCTACGCGGGGTCAGGCTGATTAATAGTGTAGGATCTCTCCATATGTGCCGACCTAATACTCCAGGGCATTATATTCGCTCAAATCGCTCATTATACGACGCTGTACGGGAAGGATGTTCTGACCGTGCAGGCTTTTGTTGCTGTCCTCCTGGTGATAACAACATTAAAGAGCGCACACGGACTGTCGGTCTTCCTATTACTTCGCCCCGGCATTCACTGAGCTTGTTTTGCGAAATCCTTTGGGAAACTTCAGAGCGATCTTGTGGATTCAAAATGTCGAGCACTTCATGGACCTCAACGCCGCACTGAGCATGTTTACCAACTCATGGCCCACTCAAGTCAACCTTGCTCTCATTGCGCTCATATCGTTCTATGTCCAAGTATTCTTCTGCAGGCGTCTTTGGGTGAGTTTATCTGCGCAAAGCCACATCCCAATACTGATCCCATACAGGGGATATCGAAGAACGTCTACATTCTCGGTTTAGTTGTTGCGCTCTTTGTCTTTGCCTTGGTAGCCGCGATCGTATCGGTGTGTTTTGTGCTGAATTCCAGATATCAAGGCTAACATTCGTTCAGTGCGTATTCACATTTGCGGGCCAGGTGAAGAACGTTACATGGAGTAAGGAAGCAGTGGAAATCTTCGGATGTGTTTTAACGTGATCCTTTTAGTCGAGATTTATACGGCAACGGGCCTCGCCGGAGATGTTCTGCTCAGCGGTAGCACCATTTATTTTCTGTTGGTGCGCCACACAACCCATTCCATGGACAGTGACAGCTAACTACTGCTGTCCTTACCAGTGCCATTCCAAGCATGCGTTGCCGGAAACCGCGGGCATGTTGAACTCGATCACGAAATTGACATTCCAGGTACATATCTCTATACTCCCCCCGCCCCCGTTCCCCTCCTTAACAAATCTCGTCCTCAGTCAGCGGCACCAGCCGCTGTATGCGCCCTAATCACCCTTGTTGTTACGGTAGCCTGGGATCGCACTACCCCGAATGCCTACGTAATGCTCTCCCTCATCACCAACAACATGTTGCCCAAATTGTACGCGATCTCCGCGATGTGGACGATCAACTCTCGGAGGAGCATTCGCCAGGCGCACTCAAGCACCGGGCAGGACAGCACCACGGCTACGAGCAACACCCGGCACACGACTCAGACCGCCATCGAACTGAGCGCACCCTGGCTGTCCAGCGATTGGGGCACCGCGAGTCATGTGTAGAAGGAGGTGGAGACGACGCAGTACACGGAACCTGTGTTCCCACCATCGGCAACAAGCACAGCATCCCATCACCTGGGCCAAACTGGCCCAAAATACAATCACAGTCGTATCTTAATTTGAATATGTCTTCCATGCAAGGGGCATGGCGTGCCCCTTCCACATAATTATGTATTGCGCACATTCCCGCACATTCCCGCCCTTACGATACTTATAGTTTTTACCGACGTCTCGGCATTACCTAATCCTGTAGTATTTAGTTCATGGTTCATCGTAGTACGCTTCGTCGAATCAACCCCAGTTCCGGGCTACTTGCCCTCGAGATTCTCTCTGCCTTCGCTCCAGTTCATATTCGGCCATCTCGGGGATGGGTTGCCCGTGACATTCCACCTGCGACTACAACACCTGGAAAATTAATTCATCTTCCCTTGTAAGATAGTACTTGAATATGCATTTGATTGAGAAGGGACTGGACCGGAGCCGAATTCCATCCATAAATGTGTCAAATGATCGATGAGACATGAAGCAGCTCACAGAGCACTCAACACAGACACTCTGGAGGCCAGGGATAACAACAATCATCAGATGAGGATCCCGGCGTGCAGCATCGGGGACATATCACCTCAGAAGACGAAAGTGTCGCTTCATCTTTCGTCTCGCAGCGACGCTGAATTTAGAGACCGACAACGGACAAACCGTGTCCTACCGTAAGACGGGTTTAACACATTGCGGCGTGAGGGACAGTGCTTCCAATGCAAGATCAAAGGTCATATCAGTCGACATTGCCCAGATCCAGACGAAGAACAGTTGACCGACAGCTCAAGCGAGTGCGGCTCGTTTCGATTTGGGAGGACGGAACTTGCACTGGTTGAATATTTCAAGTTTTTCAATGAGAAAATTGGTGAAAAACTTTACTGATTTTACAGGAATTTCTCACTGAAAAAATAGGTGAAAAACTCAAAATATATACAGAACTTTTGACTCACAATCACTTTTTTCACCAAAAACAGAGAAAAAGTTTCGAGTTTTTCACGGGCACGGTGAAAGTGACGCTTTGACGCCAACATTGACGCCAATTGACGCCACCCTAAAGGGGACTGCCGCCAAGTTGGCGTCAATGTATGTCACACTACCGCCAAGTTGGCGTCAATCTAAGTCACACTGACGCCAACTGCCGCTACCTCGCGCGACGTTTGCCGCCACTTGCCGCCGACTCGTGCGGAGTTTTTCCGCGTCACTACATTCAATATTTATTGTCCAAATCAAGTTCGCCACGTCGCGTCAAGATCCTCTCTCTCTCTCGCCTCTTTGTCCCCGCACCATCTCGAACCGAGCTAGTCTCTCGTAGACAGACGTTACAACAGAAGTAGCTCGTACCTCGCATGTTGTAGAACCGAGCGCAAACGCGGACGTCCAGAACTGAAACTCTGGTTCTTCCGCACTCTACCGAGGCATCTCGCAGCTGAAGACACATCTAATCCTTGTGCAAGATGTCTGGGATATTCCTACATGCCCTACACGCCCCTCGCCCTATTTCTACCACTCCTTCGGACGCCTGGTGGTGTGGGTTTAGGTTCCCATTTCTTGGTCCCTTTCGAAGCCTTCCGCTGTCTACCATCAAACACATCCTGCCCATCAAACTGCCTCTTCAACGGTATTGCAATCTTACTTGGCAGATCTGCGGCAAACCGAATCGTCCGTCCATTTTGTGTGATGGGAACAGTTGCGGGCGGAACAAGTGCTGCATCGGGCTCGGCGATGCGGTGGTAGAAAGCCAGACGGGTTGAGGCGTCATAAATCGTATGCCTGGCTTTGAATTCCTCGGAAAATTTCAAAAACTGGGAAACCGTTAGTTGTCTCTGGCTTCGAATGGAAATGGAATCAATGGAGAGCCACATGGAGTCGAGGGCGGCAAGCGCCCGAGTCGAGGACGGAACAAGGAGCCCTGCCTGGATTTGCGAGAATGTGTCGCCGTTTAAATCCCACGCTTCGCCGAGTGTTGAACCACGAGTAGCTGCAAAAACACTGATCCGAGACTCCAGATCTTTTTATTCGCGGTGGTGTCGTATCGCAGCAGATCGTGTTCGGTAAGAGCAGCAAGAGGCGCCGTGAGCATGGCATTGAGTGCCGGAGATGGATCGAAAAGGCACCGGTCGTGCATCCACCGGAGGGCTGTTTGTGAATTGTACTGATGTTCTTTGAAGTACGTTCGATAGCTCTGTATGACGGGATTTGAAGCGTCCATTGAGACCAGTAGCTCTGCGATGAATGGGACTGCGACTGTGAACGCCTCTGAAAGCTTGGGATCGAAGCTGCCGGCGTCCTCCGGTACTGCTCAGAAACATTCTGGGACTCGGACGAACCCGATCTAATGAAGAACGTGATTAGAACTCGATCCGCCAGCAGCGCCAACTACGAGCCTGATCTTCAGACAGCCTCCACTCCTTCCAATTCAGGCCTTCCCAGTGAGCCGCTGGAGACTCGTCGTCTGTTGAAGACTCTGATTTAACCCCTCTGCGAGTTTTGTGGACGGACGCGGGGAGTTTGTGATTGTCCATAGGCTTTGGTGGTGTCGGTCTCGGATACGGATGAGGGCGGGAGAAGGACTTGGCATGTCGCACTGCGGCTGTCTGGTTTTTTCCCTGGCTTGAAATATCTTCTACATAGAGCGTCAGAAAGAGACGGATGGAATTCGACAGGTGAACTCACTCATTTCCATCTTTCTATCACTGTCTTCAAATTTACCGGCCTTCTCGCGTGAAACAAAAGCTATGATGGACCCAGTATCGTCGAAGAAGGGAGTCGCTTGCGCAGGAAGCTCATGAAGCTCATCTTACGGGCTGTTAACTTATTTCACGCGCATTCCGAGGTTACGCACAAATCGGCACATCCGGTTTCTGCCGCCGTGGCCGCCGGAACCATCCGCCCAATACACGTTTGATCAAGTCCTTTGAACTGCTCAGGCTGTGGCATAGGGAGGGATGTGCCCCGCTTACCGTCATCGTCGAAAGTGGGAGTCAAGATAAGGATGTGACACGGAAGTAAATTCGTCGTCCTCTACTCGGTCACAATTTCATCCTCCTCATCGGCATCTGGATCATCCTCCATTTCCTGCTTTTCTGCGTCACCAAACTCGGATGATGTTGTAATGTCTGTCGTTAAACTCCCGCGCAATACAGCTGTCGCTCATTAGTTAACAGCATGACCTGAAATTTGTTTCCGCACCATTGTCTGTGATACCCTCCCATTCAGAGGCGCTAGAGCCGTTATCAGAAGCGGGGGGCGAGAATTGAATACCTAGAACCCAACTGATGAGCTCGCTGACATGAAAATCTGGGATCACAAACCGTGTCTTGAGGGGCACTTGCCGCAGCACCGACATCTGACGAAATCACGTATTTTGGGGTGAAATCGATGAAGGCCAAGGAGCCGTCGGGAATATGGACCGAAGAATGCGTAAAGGTGGGGTGTGTGTGAGCCCCACGGTGGATAAAGAAGCCCCCATCGCGAAACAGGTGAAGGGACGACTCGATCCCGCACGAACGCAAAAACAATGTCTCGTTACAAACGATGCAGTTGCGCTGGAGCTGGCGATGACGTTCGACCCTCTGGTGGCTGGGGCAAGTCGCATATGGCATGTCTTACCCCGACATGGATAGCACCCAGGCATTTCCGACGCAATTCTTTACCTTTCTGCCATGTAAGAGCTTGCGCCGATCCACGGTTCTGTATGGTTTCCAGAACCCAGTTCGTCGCGAGTCGACTGGTTGCCTGCAATTCCTCGAGGGAGAAGAGACACTGGAAGTTCCCATCTGGCCAACAGTTCCAGCTCAACGGTGAAGACATCTGCAAAATTTCCGGTGAATCACGGGGCGTGGTGTTTCTGAATGAAGCATCAGTAGGTGCCGATGACTCCTAGAGAGATTACGAACCTTTCTTGAGCTCAACTGAAGTAATTACTCGCCCCGATGCAAAGGAGTGTCTGCCTCCGCACGGACGGTTGGCCGTGTATCAGGCCGCGGGAGACGATGTGTTACAGGGTCCAATCGAACCATCCCAATTAGAACACCTGAATGATTTAAGATCTTTAGACCGACTGCTTTGAATGACGGGGAGAAAAACAAGAAAGACCTTCTTGATCAAAATACGGAACTAATACGGGATTTCGGGCTCGGAGAAGACATGAATACAGCCAGCGAAACAGAGACTGAAGTCGTCTGATATTGCTCGCAAGCACACAGATCGTGAGAGCGACGTAGAGAATGTCGACCATGAGGTTAAAGGAGAGGCCGCTGAGGATACAAACAAGACCATCGTCGGTCACGCGTACGCCCCGAGAGCTGGACTGGATATTGTGTAGACATTGATTCGGGTAAGGCAACACGTTTGAGGATGTCCCGGGGGTACCAGATAAGCCGGCGGCGGTTGCGGTGAGCTTGAATCTTCAAAGCCTTGCATCGGAGATTCGGGACGCTACTTGGTCAGCACAATTAGCTCACTCGGAGAAATCGAGGTGTTCCTTGAGCCCTTTCATTTCTCCGAGTGAGCTAATCATGCTTACCGAGATGCTTATAGTCCCAAGGCAAGCACGTCTCAAATCTTCCAGCACAGTGCAACCCAAGATCCCACCCCCAAGTGCGCAAAAAACATGACATTGACAAGCCCGAAATGATGAGGCCAAGTAGTGATGTTGTTGAGGTAGAATTAACTGGTTTCGGCTAAACCACATCACGAAACAGCCGATGTTCAGAGCTCACAAAAGCTCAGTAAAATTGAGAGATCCGGACCCTTGAATTCAGCGGTCCAGTGCATCCAAATTTGCTGAGCATTTGCGACGTGATAACATGGGGCAGGATCCGTGACAGATATGCCGTGCCAATGGGCGAGCTTGAGACAGAGGAGAAGGCTGGCGGGTTGCGATAGGTCGTGGATGTGGGAGCGAAGAGAGAGGTTGCCGTCATCGGCTTACTCAGGCCTCGCGTCAAGTGTCAACAGAGTGATCCTTGATTGGATCACAGTGGTGAATCGGCCGGCATGAATTTCGTCGTGTAACACCCTCTGACGACTTTAGGACGATTTACGCCAGCAAGAATCATTGCCGCCACACTCAAAAATATTGACGCCAACACAAAAGTATTTGACGCCAACACGGAACATTGACGCCAGCTTGTCACACTGACGCCAGAAATTGTCACACTGACGCCAGGGAAAAGTGACGCTAAGCAAAATTTATTGACGCCCACCTGAAGCGGACTGACGCCAAGTGACGCCAAAAAAAGTGGCTTTGACGCCGACTTGCCGCCAAGTGACGCCAACAAAAAGGGTATTTTGACGCCAACTGCCGCCGACACGAGTGAAATTTTTGTGGATAAGGTGAGTAAACATAACATTTATCACTCATAATGAGTGCTGGGGGATGGCGGTACCTGCGTATAGTGTACACTAGACGTTGCGCGGCTCTGTACTCCGGCACAACCGTGAATCATATCATAATTGACGCCAATTGACGCCAGTGGCGTCACTGGCGTCACTTGGCGTCACTTGGCGGCATAATCACTTTGCCCGTTTTTCACCTACTTTTTCAATGAAAAATTACTGTAATATCGGTAAAGTTTTTCACCCATTTTCTCACTGAAAAACTCGAAATGCTCAACCAGTGTTGGACGGAACACAGAGCAATGATACCGGAAGTTATTCGGCTGATGCGGCTGACTCAGCACCGAAGCCCGAAGGGTCCAGTCGTTCGGAGTGTTGTACCGGAGGTAGCCTCAGTTTGAAGAAGTGGTTGTTGGAATAATTGCAAGCCGACACGTTGCACATACGTAGCTGTGGAAACGCAGGCATGGCGATGCACTGCATGTTGTGAAGCTGGCATGGAGATGCACAGCAGTGTTGCGACATGCACAGGTTCAGCTGGTCTGAAACACTGTACGCTGCACTGTTCAATGTCTCTATTTGTACTTGTATATTACATTGTTCCCTAGGTATAAAAGCCCTCCTACATCTTGGAATAATCTTGATCTTGCTTTCCCTTCTCTTCCCCTCTCTTTGGGGTATCATACCCCCATTCTCACAGTGGTCAGCACCATGTACGATGCGACGGCAACCACACACTAGATCCGAGCCGCCGAAGCCAGTCGGGCAACAGTTCAATAACTTGCCCCACTTGACTAGACTCATAACGAGTCTGCCTACGGAGTGCAAAAAATGTGGCGAGCACTGTTGCCATAGGCAGACTGGTACTATTCGGAGCTGTCAATTGAGACGGGCCTGAGTTGAATTTTTTGGGCGGTGCCGCTCACGGCATCACGGTGGCTGAGCCTTGCCATCAATTTGATGCAACTTGAGTCTTGCATACAGGCCGCTCAGATACCTGCGGATAGTTCTGAGGAGACAGAATCTAGGTAAAGAAAAATTTGCATTTTGTGTAATAGAGTTAAATTGAGCCCAGGACGGATGGCATCAAAATCCCGCCCGTGCCTTTGTTTGGTCCGAATAGTATCAGTCTGCCTACAGCAAAGTGCTTGCCACATTTTTGTGAGTTGTAGGCAGACTGGTCACGAGTCTAACACTTGACATGGTTGACATAGTTGCAATAGAGATAATATGGAGACGGACGAGCGGGGTAGACCGTTAAACGGAGGGTGCGGGATGTAGAAGTCTGAGGAAGGGAAGGTATGTCATTGGAGAAACCGAAGTTGTAAACGGATACGCCGACGCTCGGCATCCCAGCTGCACCGGGATATCATGCGACTTATTTTTCAACCTGGGTCGCCGCTGCGGACCTTGTTCTCTTTCTCCGCCATCATTCATACGCACAGTGAAGCATAGCCTTTGTCGAATAATATAGTTAGTCACACGGAGATCAAACTAGCGATGTCCCAGTAGTTGAATTCAGCAAGGGGCGCCACACTTCAACTTGGCTTGCTTTGCCGTACTTCGATGCGGGCGTCCCCTGGCGCCAAGGAAGAATCTAACTTGCCGCTAGACTAAAGAACTTTTAAACACTTGGCACTTCCGCGCAAGCGGGCAAAATTAAATGAGGATGCAACCCAGCCCACGCAATGTCTTCGGGTGAATTCGAACCACCGACTCTCCCTCAGTGGACGACTCAATATTCCATCAGACGCAGGGAGTGAGCTATATTACTCCACGAAAACTTGACATCTCTAGTGAGCCCCTCGCTAGACGGGCAACGCTTTCAAGGTGCGAAAGGGTCGAGCAACATCGGGCCTGCCAAGGGCCTGCATGATGCTCGAATTACTATTGCCGACTGGGTGGTTGACCACACTAAGTAGTCGACCACTTGGACAATGTCTGGATCTGCATGGAAAACTGACAGTGGATTGGCCTTGGGGGAAGGAATAGGATGTCTGACGAAGGTTTGGAGGCGAAGTGATGGGTTGATCGGCAGTGGTGCTGCATTTAATCACAATGTGATGTGTGCTTCCTCATTTAGCTTAGTTTTTGTACGCGGAAGGCGTAAAGTTGTTGTGCGCTTGTTACGTGGCCTGGAAATGTGGTGACGAGTTGGAAGATAAATATTTCGAAGCATGGGGATAGGTGGAGGTGGGTAATAATTCCCCGAGCCGGCATTAGCCCCAGAACACCACACATGCGGCCGCAAATACGACCGCATCACGGGGGTCGGAAAAATCCGAGCCGTCGTACAAGGCTCGGAGCATAGTGGAGCTAATAGGAGGGCGCGGAGGTTGTTTACTTGACTCTGATGTCAAGTGGTCCACTCCATCTAACACATAGTGGAGCCTAGACCCTCCCTTCCATTCTGCATTTTGTGCAGCGTGCCAAACTTTTAATGCAGAAATGTTATTTCGAGCCGTGGAGCCAGCGTGAGCTCCGGTGCTGGAAGCTGTGAATGCACACAGAACTAATTCATCTGCTGGGAGTTGGAAGTGTTTGGGGACCCCTTCGGCGGTGCAGAATGTTAGGAGCCAATCGACAGCGCTGCCATAATTAGCGAGCGTGGGGTCTGCCCATCCATGGTATAGTGCATGATCCACGGAATCGATGGTTACTTGGGACAAATGTAGGTTGGCTAGGTTGTTTGGTAATCATGAATGTGCGTGTACAGCTTGGAAAATGCAGGGGGTGTGATGTCTTTTGTGACTTGGCCTCGATACTCGGACAGCTGCCGGTGATTGCGGCTGTGCAGTAGGAGTGATGGCCTTCGGCAGGTTTGGTGTTGTGTCGCACGCAGAATGCGTGGATGGGGTGCAACGAAGGTATCCCAGGGACAAGAGAGGGTTGTTGGTGCACATGTCCAAGGAGTGAGTCAGACGAATCATTTTTTGTTTGGCTCTGAAACGTTGGTTGTCATGAGATTGGTGGTCAATGTGAAAAACTGACTTGGGGTTGATGGCCGTGGCACAGCCCGACAAACTCCTACTTATGTGCTCTTTTTCTTTTGGGGGGGTTGTGTCCACCTGCTTTACACCTGAGTGCACAATATGATTGCTGTGTGATATATCAGATGCACTAATGCGGCTCGGACTGGATCCAATGTCTGCATTTTATTCAAACTTGTTTCCATCGACAGAGGTACAAGCGGCATCCTCCGCGACCGTATCACCAGACTCGCACCAGACACCATTTGAATTACTGGAAGTGTCAATGTCAATGTGTTGAAGTGATATGTCCATTTGTCCAAGTGTGGGGACGTCCAAAGTACGAACCAATTATATTTATATGACAGTGGTTAGGAAGCCAGAGGCCCAGAGCGAAAGCGGTGCATCAGCCAACATTCGGCATCAAGTGCCGCTAATCCATGCCCCATCACGGAGATTGCCGTAGTTCGCAGAGTCAAGACAATGTCGTGGGTGAAGGGGCACCAATTTTTCGCTCAGTCAAGGGTTCACATTACACATGCCATCTTGCTAATAGAAAACCCGCCACATATGAACAGGTAGATGTAGTAACAGGGTATGTTTATTGCTGAACCTTTAGGTTTGGCTACCCAGGAGAACATCGATTTTGTCCATCAGTTTTTGATCAGTTTGTCATGCACAATTGGTCATCACAGCCGAAAAGAATGCTAGACAATGAGTGAAGCGAGGAAAGAGCGAAAACAAAGGAATTCATCCCCATTCTTTTTTAAAAAAAGCCTTCTCTTTGATTCATCTGCCTGTGTGCAACCTCGTTCTGCTCAACAGATTCAGTTTCAACTTGCGTCTTAGTCATTTCTGCTTGATTTCCGGGCTACTATCTGTTGATGTGGGACTTTCGGGGGAGATCACATCATGAAACATCCGATTTCACCTTAATTTTGCCAGCGCACGCGAATCTTTGCTTTCTCCCCCATGTCCTCCCTTGCTACGTTTTGCGATGTGCCCGTATCTACTGAGCAGTTGTCATGGTTCTACAACGTGATTCCAGAAGGACACATCGAGATCTTGACTCAGAAAAATGGTGAGCACGATTTCAACGAGCTCATGGTCAATTGACAGGTATGTCGTTCGTGCTGATTTACCCATTGACCTATTGACCTTTGAGTTAGTAACAGACCCGAGATTCTATAAAGTCACAGCCACCTGGTCTGAATCGATGCAAAGAATCTCTCGCCATCTCGATGCCTTGTACCTTCGCGTAGCCCCTCTTGTATCTAGAAGTCGCACACAAGTCGCGTAATAGAATTATTCAATTTTAATTCACTTTATGTTGCAAGTTTGAAGTCTCACATTGAAGTTTAGCAGAAGTCACAGTAGCAAAGCGGAGAATAGAACAGCATCGGTTTGCTCACCCACCTAAAGGTTCAGTGCCCGCCTCGAAGAGGCCTAATCCATGTCATGTATAAGTAGGTAGGAGACCAGTAGCGGTGTACAACAGTAATGATCATATGTCAATTGAAACTGTAAAGCGGAACAGAAACTTTTGCTTACTGCATAGCTGCGTATATTACATCCATATTGTCTGATGCTTCATCTGAAGTTATGTTCCCCACAGAGTTCATATTTAGGACTAAGCTATTCCCTTGCCACTTTTCCCCTGGGTGCTCAAGCCATTTATCAATGCATTGATTGACTGGGTGAGCGGAAATTGTGTCAAATTCTTGGTGCATGTAATAGATCTTCAAGTTAAAGTCCGGCCCAACAACGATGAGGAAACAAAGCTATTAGTGTGCCGTAGAGGGTTATCTTCGGGGTGCCAAATCGCAGGCCTACAATTCAGTGTAGCTGTGAAGGACCCAGAAAATTTTCAAGCTACAAAGGAGGGGTGGCAGCAACACTTCAAATCCAATTCATAGCGGTGCCCGCCAGAATCTGATGGGGAATCAAACAAATGCACGGAACCGGGGCAATGGCTGTTCCCAGAATAATAACACAGACAACATAGGGATGTTGAGTAGATGCTTGAATAATTTGAGGCTCAAAGGAGAGGCGGTGACAGCAAGGTGCCGGATTTAACTCCCAGCAACGTACGTGAGCATCTAATGGGGGACCAAGCACATCGAATGCACAGAACCGGGGCAATCACTGTTGTAAGATAATAATACTGGCAACATACGGATGCTCAGTAGATGCCTGAATATTTCTAGGTCCATGGGAGCGGTGGTGGCAGCAGGGCACCGATTTCATTTCAGCAGTGTACGTGAGCATCTGATGGTGGATCCAAAGTCATTTAATGTATGGAAACAGGGTAATCACTGTTCCAAGAATAATAATTCTGACAACATACAGATGTTAGGTAGATGCTTGAATATTTCCAGGTTCAAAGGAGCAGTGGTGGCAGCAAGACGCCAAATATAATTCCGTGCATAGTTATTGCCGCACAGGTACAACCAGAAATAAGTGACACTTGCAAGAATTGAACACAGTCGAAGATTGCTCACTGATTATGAAATAGAAAGCACAGCCACTAAGTGCTCACAAAATATGAACAGCATTTAAGGGACAGCCACTAAATGTGCTTCAACACGGCCACAAAATATACTAGCACAGCCCCTAAATTTGTTACAAACTTAAAATGGGACATGATTCACCGAGATCTTGAAACCTCATTTCGAGTTGATTAATAAAATGATTACATAAGTACTCATAAAATAAACTAAAGTATGAACGGCTTCAAACAATAAGGTATTTTAAATGAGGTAGGAGCACGGTGTAATCCAGGGGCAGCTAAACGTCGGGAGGGTTTATCTGCCAGGTTAAGTAGGGACGGCACGTAAGATGTAGTGATCCAAATTGAGTGGGATTGCAGGAGCACAACAATTCGACAGAGAACTCAGTTCTGTTCCAAATTGCGGGACTTTCCCCCGGTGAGGGCGCCTATGATGCCTTGATTGTCAGACCAAACAAGGAAAGGAATGTTTGAGTGGCCTTGATGAATAGTGAATCAAAGTCTAAATTTGATCGCTATCATCTCTGCTCATCCAATCCCTCGTTCGTCGACCCGCCAACCTGGAAGGAGTTTCTATCGCTGCCATGCACTGTCAAAAACTATGCCAATACCCCATGAGGTAGATGCATCAACCCAGAACTCTAGGAGGGAAAGGGATGGGGGCTTTATTAACGTAGAACCGCAGAATTCGAGTGATAGCTGTGCTCGCCACCACAAGATGTCTTCCAGGGCTGTGGTGTTAGGTGCGGATGAATGGAGATGCTGCATGTGGAAATGACGAAGTAAATTTAGAAATGGATGGCAGGTGTGAGCGACCGTCGGGGACCACGAGCGAACAATGAATCAATATTCCCAGGATGGATTCACCTCTTAGTGCCATGCACCAAGAAGGTAGGTTTTCGATGTAGAGTTGATAAGGTGTGGATTCATACACACCTGAAGTCTTCACTTTTGCATGGTGTTAGCGGTTGGCTGATACTAATATACCCAGTAAGACATAGAGGGTTCTAGTCCGCCTGGGACTGAGAATTAAGCTGTTGAAAGCATTGCAAACTTGCACTAAACAAAGGAGACTAGGATACTATGGACAGTACCTGCAAAAATGGGATCTGATGTAGTAACTTGGGTCTCAAAACTACTAGCAAGCCATAGGACTGCTCCGACAGACTTTATTACTCAATGTAGTGTGTTCGAGTTCAATATGGATGCTGAGGCTATCAAGGGAATAGTAAGGAGGCAAGGAAAGCTATTAAAAGATCCTACAAAGGGATTGGTACAAGGAGGCACTGTATCAGCATAGAAAAGTTAACATTTGCACAAGGGAACAAAGCGGCAGACATGTTAAAACGATCACATGATCACCAAAGAGACGCGTTTGATCTTGGCACGCTCACTGATGCTGCCTGAACTACTGTTCCGGATGACCATGTAGGCTGACTATACTAGTCCGCCTATCAGTTATAGGTGTTCCGCAGTTCCGCCAACGGTCAGGATAGTCAGGATTCAAGGAGAATGACTGTAGTTGGTTGGAGCCCACGACCATGTCCTGACTCAATGCAACAGTTTGTATCACTCTGCAGTATTATTAGCGGTCAACGGACTCATATTTTGTTTGTAATGTACTAGTATAAAGAGAGCATGTACCTTAGTAGATAGTCAGTTAGTTCTCACTCGCTTATTGGCACAAGCTCTCAGTAGCTTTAAGGTGTTCATCGTACCGACTAGTGCTAATTATCCCACCCTAGGTTCGCTCCTTGACCCTCCTCCCAACCTTGCACATTCAGCGCGCCCCTGAGAAAGGCCCTGAGCAACCGGAGAAGATTGTTTCGGCTATGTACCGTTTGATATCCTTACTTGGTTTAAATACCCATAAGAGGTCTTCCGTGCGTGCCAGCTTCGAGGAAGTCTAAGCAACCATATCGGTTTTGCCAATAACCCGAGTCTAGAACACTCGTAGGCTTAAAAACCCTACAAAGAACACCGTGCACCCCAATTTATAAAGACTTTGTCTTACCGTTATAAACCCAATAAAGTACCTTTGGCTTGTTGTCCTGCTTGAAATTGAAGGTCGATACGTGGCCTACCTCCCCGAACACAAATATGTTAGAGTAGAGGAGTTGTTGGTGTGGGGTTTCATGTTGCTCAAGTCAAGACTTATAGTCTTACTTTTACAACATTGGATTTCACGGCTGCGCGTCACTGCACCGTTTCAGTGTCGCTTCCTGTCGGCCAGAATTTGGATTGTCTTGTGAACAAGGTCCCAAAGGAAGCCGATGTGTTTGAAAATCGTCGCAAATGGGCGGGTTTTTAGAATGCTTCCATGGCCAGCCTAAACGTTCTGCGAGGTTGTAAATGTCATCCAGGTCGTAGTCAAATGTAGTGTGGTCCGAGGAGGCACGATAGCGAAAGAATAGCAAGTCATCCACCCATTTTTTTCAGAGAGCCGATGTCGTTTGCAATATAGAGGACGGACATAGTGTCTGCGAGCCGACCAAAACACCACCTGACACTGGGGGCAAAAGCCAGCGCATGCGGAAACGACATGCGTCAAGCGCATGTCGTTTGCACCTGGTCGTGTCCTCGGATCAGTGATTGACAAAGGTGTCAATCACCTCTTTGGCACCTTTGTTTTTCCTTTGAATTTGCCCTGAAAAACAAAGGTTCCAAAACGGCGATTGACACCTTTGTCAATCACTGATCCGAGGACACGACCAAGTGCGGACGACATGCGCTTGACGCATGTCATTTCCGCATGCGCTGGCTTTTGCCCCCAGTGTGAACTGGCACTTCCGAACAGGCGGATGTGGTCGATATAGAATGAATTGTCCCACTGGATGACAAATAAGGGTTGTTGGGACGGATGTATGGGACAACGCCGAAACACTGCGTCAACATCCAGCTTAGCCGCCTCTGTTCCGGGTGGAGCCTCCATAACGAGAAGAACGACTTCGGAGAAGGTACCCCACTTGCACGGGAAGCCATCGACATCAATTTCGGAGTTAATGGAGGATCTAGAAGGGTCGTTACGAGGGAAAGAGAAATCCCGAACGATTCTATGCTCGTCAGGAGAACCGGCTTTAGGCACAGTACCGAGTGGAGACGTCCGGAATGGGCCAATTAATGATTCGAGGCGGGAGGGGGAGAAAGGATCGGTATAGTGACAACCAGCGCATTCTTTATTAATATAATCCTGTATGACAGTCGGATGAGCCAGCGCGGATGCATGATTAGGTGGTGTGTAAGTTTCAGTGAGTGTGGAATGAATGCCCCTTCCCGAAGGCCCATAGATTCTGCTCCGGTTTGATTAAACCTGAAGCGTCCAAACGTAGCATCGGTTTAATCCGATTGATCCGGATTAATCCTAGTATATAAACTGTAGCACCCCTATCCACATATAATAGGGGCAGTCAGAGTAGAAGAAAATGGGTGGATTATGGGTTTGGATTATGGAGGGATTCTCGATTTATTCGAGCGTGGGATAATCGCGTTAATCCATAATCCTTCATAATCCCATAATCTCCTCTGGAGGAGATTATGCAAGGATTATGATTATGGCTATGATTATGGAGGATTATGGCCGTCGTGGATTAATCACATCGGGATAATCTTGGCGCCATAATCCCAAACATTTGGGGCAGTCAGAATTGAATGTGATTATGCGAGGATTATGCGTGATTATGGCTTTTATTTAAATCCATAATCACACTGTAATCCTTCCTTTAATCCCTCCATAATCCCTCCATAATCCTCTACTCTGACTGCCCCTAATACTACCCTTCCCACCATCAACCTCATTACTCCCTTTTAATCCCGCCATTTAAACCATCCCCCATCGCAAAGTTGAAGCTTCTTTTGGATCTGGATTAATCCTGATTAATCGGGTCAGCTCGGATTAAGCAGGTTAAGCGGGACAGAATATGTCAACCAGCATTACCCCATTTAATCCCGTTTAATCCCGTTTAATCCGCCCATTCACCGACCTTCTATTCATCTGGATTAATCTGTTTAATGATGCGTGCCTCGCGGAAGAGGAACCAGAGGTTGAAGAGGAGCGGTACACCGAGGTGGAGGCGGAGCTGCTAGCACACGAGGTCGATACCGACGCCAACGACGCAGTCGGAGGAGGTTGAACGAGAGGCCGAGGCCGAACTCTGCCAGGCGGATGTGGACGAGCGGAACACCGAGGCGGAGCTGGGATGTGAGCCAGCTCAAGTATCCGTGTTTACTGGAGTGGCTCGAGCTACACAAGGTCGCAAACTGTTGCGAAAAACAATTGAACGTGTTGGTGCACAGTTGCCTCGCGTGCCACCGGCAGCGAGTCAGTGACTCGAGAAACTTCAATTCAAACTGACACGAGTTGCACCGAGGCCGAGCCAATAGAGGTTGAGGAGAAGAGATTCGGGCCAACGGTCAGGTACGACGTGGTGGCGAGGTGGTCGTGGTGGAAGAAGGGTCAAAGAGACAACAAAGAGATGCCGTCCGGTCTGATCAATGATCGTTAATGCCTGACACCACCAAACAAGGTCCTCCTTTTGCCACGACCACGACGATGACCACACACTCTCCCTGCTGGTCTCCCAGCCCCCATTGAATCACCTCAAGCTCTACCATGCACAGCTTGGTCCCGATTCAAGTTCGGCGGCCCCACGTCTGGGCCTGGGGTGCAGAGGTTGTGGGTTGTGGCTTTTGAAGTTGAGTGGCACACATTGTTTCTATGCGATGATCCTGCTAGCGAGTCCACTTGCGCCAGGAACAATCTTTCGTCTTGCGTGTTACCGGGCGCCATCGCCGCCCCAAGCGTGCCATCGGGACTCGGCGGCATTGCCAACGATGATGGCAGCTGGATTCACACCGGCACCAAAGTAAGTAATTATCCTTCAATTCCTCGCTGTTTTGGCTCATTCCAAGCTCGGAGCAGACACTCTGGAGGCCCTCCCAGCCCCATCGGATGTGCCCGCGCCATTACAGCCTGAAGCGCGCCGTCGTCGGCGGCGCCAAACTTGATGGGAGTGACGGCTCCACACGGGGACCAAAGTAAGTGATTATTCTTCAATTCCTCGCTGTTTTGGCTCATCCAAAGCTCGGAGCAGACGCTCGAGAGGCCTTCCGAGACCCCTTGGGTGTGTCCGTGTCATAGCCGCCCGAATCGTGCCGTCGGCGGTGTCGCTAACGATGATGGCAGGTAAATATTCTGTCCCGCTTAACCTGATTGATCCAGATCAAAACTGGCTTGAGCTTCGCGGCGGGGGACGGTTTAAACGGCAGGATTTAACCTGATTAATGAGGATTCATTGCAGATTCAGCTTCACGATGGGGAATGGTTTAAAGAGCAGGATTAAAGGGGGTTAATCAGGTTGATGGTGGGCTATAGTAGTGCTACAGCCTAGATACTGGGATTAATCCAAATTAATCGGTTTAATCTGATGCTACGTCTAGACGCTGGAGGTTTAATCATATGGGAGCAGGTGACAGAAGGCCCACGGGTAAATCGGAATAAATATGATAGATGTTAGCGGCTTTGAGAGCCGCTTCCCACATGTCCGACAGGAGGGGGGTAACGATGGGAAGGAAATCAGAGGGAGGCGCAATTCTGGGCGGAGTGCAGGCCGTTCCGGGCGCCACAGAGCGAGCACCAGTGTTTGCCCTGGGGGCAATTGTTACCCTGCGTGCATCCGGAGTACTCGGTTAAATTGAAAACAGTATGCGTCATCGTTGCGGCTTTTACGGGTCGCGCCTAGTCCGTTTTTAAGTGATGGGTCCCGATTGGGGTTGAGCCTTATTACATAATCACGTTTTAAGGCCCTTGCCCCCGCTCTTAAATCTTGGGAATATTCACGTTGTAAAGGAACAGATGTTTAATGTGTGCGCAAATATTTCCATATTTTTGCGATGCCATGGGACAAAGCTATTGACGAGTCAAATTGATGGGTTTTGGCCCATTGATGTCCCATCACAGTGAAGGATGAGCCCCTGCACTCATTCAAGCGCCATTCAACAAATTTTAAAGAGACAGATTATTTATAATATACTCCGAATTTTAGTTTCACCCCAAGAAACTAGAGAAAGAGGTGCCGCATAGCGATAACGGCACCAGGGCAGCTAAGCGAAGATTATGTAACAAGGGCCAACCCCAATCGGGACCCATCACTTAATAACAGACTTCAACACATCGAGGTACGAGATCATACCGTGTTGAAGTCTGGCTCTGAGAGACTAGGTCGCGCCGGGTTTTCCCGCGACCAGGATGAGTTCCTTGCCGTTGACGAGCAGGTTTGCTTTGCGTGATCGCGATTCATGGTCTGGGGCGTCATCGCCACAGATGAAGCAGTGCAGTGACTTCTCCGAAGTCCGAAAGGAATGTTTCCTGTCAGATGCGGAGCTTTTATGAGGGCGAGCACGAGTTACACCGGCGCCGCGTCCATCATCGGCCCCGCTGTGGGCGGACCGCCCGCTGGAGGTCTGTGGCACGAGTTCACGACGAACCACTGCGTTCCCTGAGGTCCTGCACCTAACCTGTGTGTAGGATTCCTACACAGACCTACACAGACCTACCAGACCTACACACAGAGCTGTGTGTAGTTGTGCTACACACATTGTTTTTAGATCAGAGTAGGTCTGTGTGGGTAATTGTAGGTAATTGTAGGTCCATGCAGGTCAGTGCAGGTATGTGTAGGTCTGCGTAGCGACCTACATTAACCTAGACTAACCTGGTCATATTCTGTTTAATCCTGAATTGATGCTACATTTCCTGGCAGACATTGAACTCAACCAGCATCAACATTAAACCCCTTGGTGCTGCTGACCATTGGCGAGCTGCTCATGTCTGTGACATAGGTTTGGCAGGCTAACTGGTCATCTTTCAATCTGTTCTCTAAAAAATTGGATCCAGTCAGCATGAAGGTTGGTGCTAACCACATTGTGGCCTGCATTGGTCTGGGACAGGCCGAGGGGCTAATCAAATTCTCTGGGAAAGTATGTATGAGAGCGAGCGCGAAACAAAGCTTAAGGCTGATGCTCTTAAAATAGCATTGATGCGCTCCGCGGAACGGCGGAAATATGTCCCCCAAAGCGAATACACCGCGAAACAATCCGGAGGATAGAATCAAGGCAGTTAATATGTGCTTAGACTCAAGTGTAGATCAGTGTAGCTGAGTGTAGCCAAGTGTAGGTGAGGCTATGACTTCTAGGCACACCTACGCTGATCTACGCTGATCTACAACAAGGTGTGTTTAGGGAAACTACACAGACCTACGGCACAGCTGCTAGAACCTTCGAAGATATTAGACTAGCTGTGTGTAGTCATCCTACACAGGGCCTGTGTAGTCCCCTATGCTCAGCTAGCAGCTGCTGCTAGAACCTTCGCAAACTGAGTGTAGGAGCGGCCGGAACGCAGTGAACGATGGCAATCGCGCGCTTGGCAATGTGTTCGCTTTCTAGGTCGTTCCAAAGCTCGAGGTGGAAGATAGAAGGATTGATGGGAGAGGTGAGAGCGCGGCGGCGGACTTGGGAGTCGTATTCGAGGCAGAGAGCCCAATTCTGGGCTCTGTTCGGGCGATTCAAAATGCTCTCGAAGTGAACAAGCCACATCTCGTGTTCGTCTGGGAGGTAGGTTAAAATGGGGTCCCGGGGACGTCCCCAAGCTTGAAACCACTCGTCGAACGACAGAGTTAATTCGCATCGAACGGAAGCTCCCTTTCCCTAGTTACGAGGGTATCGGAGGAGGTACCAATGGCGAATGCGTCGTTGAGTTGTTAAGTCGATGCGTGATTTGTGAATGAGCAAAAGTCATCGGTCAAAAAGTTGAGGGGAACGTGAATCTTCCAGCCGTTCGGTCCTGAAAACTTCTTCCGAATCTGTTCCGGGACGAGGGGGCCAGCGCTAGACGCCGTCATGCCCGGGGTCCTCGCAGGGCGCTTGTTCGATGCACTGAACGACGCCGCGTCGTTTACGGTCGGCGAGCTAAGATCAGCGCGAGCGCCGGAACCTGAATAACATGGAAAGCATGATTAATACCTAAATCTAAATGTTGCCATGACGGAGCGAAGTGAGGTGTGATAACGCAGCAAGGGTAAGATTATTGTCGCAATAATTCGGTAACGGCGAGGAGGGAGTAGAACACAGAGAAGTTATCATTGCTATAACTCGGCAACGGCGAGGAGGGAGTAGAACTTAGAACAATTATCGTTGCAATAACTCGGCAATGGCGAGGAGGAAGTAGAACCCAGAGAAAATATCGTCGCGATAATTCGGCAACGACGAGGATATGCCGGAAAAAGGGCGAAGCAAAATATTGACATGGAAATGCAATTACTCACTTTCGGGGAAGAGGGAGCTAATTGCGCGAGCGAGCGCATCGGGAGGCAAACTTGCCAGAAGCTCAATGTGGGCGTGCCGTTCAGCACCTTGGGCTATTTCAGGAACCTCTAGGGTCGGGTCGGGAGCCTCCTCGGCCTCCTCGGCGGGTGTCTCAGAACGGATCCCCTCCCAGGGTGGCGGTGTTGGGGTGCGAGCAGCAAAGCGGGCACGCTGCTCGCGGGAGAAAACAAGCCGTCACGGCCGTGTCTATGGGTCTCAATGGGTTCCCTGTAAATTGGCCTAGAAGCTCTTGAATCGTTTGGAGGAGCTAAGGCAACAACTCTTCAGGATTTCAGCCTGCAGATTTTCCATTTTATCCTGGAGAGCATAGCTTGGTAGCGGGATTTTCCGAGAGCGTGATGGCGGGTTGAACCAGTTTAAGCCCGCTCGCCCTTAGACACAAGTGGAAAATGCCTCAGCGAGTTTCGAGAGATTTGAAAGGTATTCAAATACAGTTTAGCACCCCGTGAGCACTAAGCAGTCATAAATTAGCATTGGGAGTTTTTTCGATAACTTTGCAATCAGCTCATGAACTCGAACTACTCCCGAAGACCCCACCTGAAATTCAACAAGGCCAAGTTCAATTATTTACGGACATCAACTGGCCCGTGGACCCGTAACGGCCGTGCCGTTACCCGTTCCATTCCGTCAGCGATCTGGAACTGACCTCAACGGGCCACAGGCCGTGCCCGTGGGACAGTCAATTCGACGGCCGTTGCCGTCGCAGGCACGGGTGGCAGCCCTAACTCTTGAAGTGAGCTATGTTTTGAAAATACAGTACTGCATCATGTCGAAATTGGTTGAGAGTAAAATAGTGAAGGTGTTTTAAAGAATGGCTTTGGCCTTGACCCTAACTATAATTGTGGGTGCCCCGGAGACGAGGCGTCTAGTCTCAATTAATCGTAGGAACATTACATAAACCAAGTTCACTTGCAGGCCATGTGAAGCGGATATTAAATATATAATGTTTGAACCGATTCGAGGCTATGGCAAAAAACAAGAACATGGGATCCTGCGTGTGTACGTCGGGCGAGATCATCCGGGCGTGTGTACGGCCCCCGCGGAGAGACTGCATCCGAGAATGCCGCTCTGTAACTCTCCGCACAAATGAAAGTGGGGCCCTTCCCAGGAACGGACGTTAGGACAACACTCAACTTTGCTCGCTGGTTCATTTCTTCGTCATCCACGCCGTTGAAGGTATTGTTCAGTCCGACAGCGGCAGCCGCAGCAATCAAATGGAGTGGATTCGAAGGGTCGAACGGGTCAGATTCGTGAGGGATATCTCCTGCGTGGCCATGGACTGCCACGAGGACGATGAAAGTGGTGGCGACGAATGTTCCGGGCAGGAGAACCCACTGTGCTGTCCCGGCGGTGTACGTCCAGCCGAGGGCCGGAAGATCCCAGAAGTAGGTATCGACATATTGGCGGGGATATCGTCTAGGAACGTTCCATTCTTCCCCGACACACACGCTCGCAGGACCTGAATTTTGGACGGTAAATTTTGACGAGAGGAAAGCCACGGGACTTTACCGAGGAGCCGTATTCGGCGATGCCCTTCAAGTATTGTTCCTGTGAGCCGATGAGTCGGAGTAGGGTGAAAGCAGGACCTTGCATACCATCATTCTTTACGTCTTAATGTCGTCCCAGTTTGGCTGGGAAGTCAGTGACTGCCACTGACTCGCGATCGCATTGCTGCGAGTAGATTGAATAATCCAGAACAGAGTAACCATGGTATAGAGGGCGCATATCGTGGGGGTGCGTTAACATCCTGCGGAGCGCCCTCTGTGTCTAGTGATGAGCACGGAATGTGTACGCTTGTGAAAACCTCGCAAATACCCAGTTTTGGATGAGTTTCATGAACTCGAGCTCGTTGCGAACAAGACACATGGCGGTGGCTGAAACACGTTTCGATGCGTACTGGTTTGCTGTGCGTTGTCATCGTGTCAACCAACGTGTCGAACACGTAGTATTATTTACCACTGTATTCTCCATTGTTCCCTAGGTATAAAGACCAGCCATGTTATAGGTATAAAAGGAATTTAATCCCCGCATTACACCTTTTATATTTCTTTTGGGCCCAAGGCCGCACATTTTATTGGCTTTGTTTTGGACCCAAGGTCGCACGGTTGAATCGGAACGGAACGGATTGGGCCCAAGGCCGCACGGACGTTGGAGATTTGTTTTGGATCGGATTTTGGTTTTGGGATAGGAAGACGAGTGGTGAAGGAGAGTCTTGGTTTTGTTTTGTTTTGTTTTGTTTTGGAGCACCAGAAGAGAGGTTTCGAAGGACGGAGTGCTGGATTGCACAAGACCACATACGGTGGTCCGAGCCTCGAACACACACAAAGCAAGGGAGTGTTGCAGATATTTGGGTGATTTATCCATTCACTTGCCTCCACATTCCCAGTCTTTCACTAGCGCTGCATTAATGGTGACTGCGTAATTAACAATGACCGTCGTGACTTTAGGCACCATCGTGCAGACAGTGGTCTGAGGCCAATCATACATATCTGAGACAATGATCAATGCTTTGAAGTGTTCGACTAATCAATTAAGGTCTTTATAAGTGCAACTGGCCACCGACACCGGGGGCAAAAGCCGATGCATGTCGTTTTGACATGCGTCGGCTTTTGCCCCCGGTGCGACTAGATGGTTCCCAGGCATGCAGGCCAACAATGTCAGGTAGGGGTTGCTTGACCTAATATATATATCGGTGAAATTATCTGCGCCAAGATGAGGAAAGAGTAATCCTGGATTAGACGGACGTACACGGGACAGCTCGTCCAAAGCTGGAGATGTGTAACATCAGACTCTGTATCATTTCCAACGAGGTTTATGACGAGGGACAAATCTGGCACTGTTCCATTCGTCAAATTTTAGAAGTTGCAAGATATATCTGCCTTGAATCCTATCTTCAATGAGCGCCATACGGAGAGGAGATCACCTTGTTGCATCACTGAAACATTTGTGGAGAGTCCCGTAAGCCCCGTCTTTGATGTGAAAGCGGGAAGAACACCAGCTGCGGAAGAATTTACTGTCCTGTACTGGATAGCGAAATAAAATATACCGGTGGACACAATAAAGGTTTGATCCATGACGGTGAGGAGGGATATCCGAAGTACGTTTTCGTAACCCTAACCCTAGAGGAAACACCACCTACATACCTTCGTCGTGGTGTGCAGAACATCATTCTTCTCAAGGCTATCTGGGTCGAAGTTCTTCTCCCAGAGATCTTCTCCATAAGTATCTGGCGCCTTTCTTCGGTGGAGGAAGGGAACAGAGTCACCGAGACTCTTGGGGAGCACGGCTGAGGGGTTGGAGGCACATATCAGTTGCATATCAGGCCTGAGCCAGCTCATTCTCCGTTGATGGAGACGGTCACTGATCCGCTGACGCTGTGCGGTTGCTCCAAATTAATGAGGGCCAGCAGAGGGCCGCGATGAATTAATATCTCACCTACCGCCGACTTAGTTTCTCGTAGACAGTAGGTAGACAGACGCTTCACCTCGAAGCTCATACTTCGCTTGTTGAACCGCCGACTGAACTTTGAAGATCCGATTGTCGACCAGGAAGACAGAACGAAGACCATGCCAGAGACCACATGCAACTATTTGTCAGGTACTTAGCCCCGCGAGTATTGATGAGAACGCGGAACAACAACAGGATGCAAGACGCGTTCAGTCGTTACGAGGACGGAAACGGAGTCGCAGTGATGTCATAAATATCATTCCCGACTTGATCCGACCCACATTGGACTCACCGGCCTTCGCCGGCCTTAACTCAAATATTGCGCCAATGTTCTAGGTCGACGCGCTCCGAATTGACGCTTTTCAGTCGAACTGAGGAGTGCACTTTGGCGGCACGGCTTCAAGCACGAAGCTTCTGCTAAACATCGCGGGGAACAAAAGCCGATCCTGAGATAAACTAAACATACAGGCCCTGTATCAAGGCGCGAGCGACGTAAGTTATGCAGGGATGCCAAAATCATAAAATGAACTGTCAGAGCAGTCACGGTTCCGGGGATGCCGCACCTCCAGGGCTCGTGGGCCCGAATGCACGCTCAGCCGCTTCCAGCTCCTCCAGGAAATGCTCCATACGGGCGTCTCCAATCTCCTCTTCATCCTGGCGGTGCTGCAATATCATTGCGTCCTGGCGCGTCTGGATCTGCGCGCCCGTCCGCACACGCCCAGCATCCGCGGCCCTGATGCGCTCCTCCGTGCGCGCAATCACGGCCTCTTCTGCCGCGATGTCCATCTCTGTGCGCGCGAGCTCCGCCTCCTGCGCACGGATGCGGGCGAGCAGATGCGCCTCCTGCGTCGCTAGAAGCTCCGCACGCGTCGTCTCCATGTAAACAAATTCGCCCGTGCGGGGGTCGGGGCGCCGGCCGAAGACTGGCGCGTTGTGGTCCCCGGAGAGATCCAAGCCCGTGGGAAAGGGCGGCGGGCCCTGGGCGCGCCGCGTGAGGCCCACGACGCGGGTGGTTGCAGCGGAGTTTGGATCGCGCGGGGGCATGCCGAATTGGGAGGGGAAGGGTGGCCAGGTCGGGGCGGGAGTTGAGCGTGCGGCGCGGGTAGGCGTGTCAGACGCAGATACGGGCGGGAGGGGTGGCGATACAGCGGATGGCGCAAACTCGTAGACGAACGGCGGGGAATCGAAGTGGGTGTGCACGGTGCAGTGGGCGATGAGCGCTCCCAGGGAGTTCCCGCTGAAAAAAAAGCAATGTTAGGTCTCTTGCTGTTTTTAAACAAAAAACTACGAACCAGACTGCACATCCCACGGGACTTCGCAAGCATCCACACCCCTCGCGGCGCGTCTTCATCACGCTTTTGAGAACGCGGGGCACGTACTTGTCCTCCAGCGCAAGGACAGTGTCGGTCACGCCAGTTTGCGAGCCGCTCCACATACTCCCTCCGCGCTTTGGCGCTGCAGCCGCATGCACGCGCGCGCCGCACCCATTGCTTTTCACTTTGGCTTCGGAGTCCGATGCATCGAATAGAGACCCTTCAGACACAATTTTAATTCGCTTCGCGGCTGGTTGCGCATCCACATAGTCTATGGGCAAAATCTGGACGCGCCAAGGCCGGTGTGCGTCGAAATCTGCTGCGGTACTTGGCTGGAATGCACCGCAGAAGAGCGTAATGGATGGCGCGGCTGGAAGTGCGCGGGACGCACGGTGTAGCTGTTCATCCACTGGCCTACCCGCAGGTGTAGGTGCGGGAGGCATAGCGGCAAGCGGCCGTCCAGTGAAGATGATGGCGGGAGGAGAGAAGCGTCGGGGATAACCGGTTTGATCGCCGACTGAGTCATTCGGACCAATTCGGTCGACTTGACGTCTACTGACCGCGATTTGGCGTGTGCTTCAGCGGAGGCGGAGCCGGGCGCAGCATGCAAATCCGAATTCCCTGCTTATTCCACCTCGGCTCGCCTCTGTCCAGTTTCAGCATTTTCTCTTTCTTTTTCTCCCCGCATTAGGTGCAAGGAACCAAGGTCCAGTGGTAATTTGTAATTCACTCGGGACACTCACAAGACAACGTGCTTGAACCATTCCCACTTTTTAAAGCTGTCATGAGCGTACATATTATTATCATCCTCATTGTAGCAGCCGCTTCATGTTTCGTCTACGATTCCGTCCATGGCACTCGCATACCACGAGCTCCGAGTAGAGTTGTCAGCCCCTCCAAATTTATCATCTGCGCCCTGAGTGCGAGTGCACCGCAGGAAGTGATCTCCGATTTATGGGCTGAGTTGTACCATCAGACAAAATTGAGCATCAATGTCGTTCTACGCACCGAGAATCTTCAGGTTTGCGATTCTGTCCTCTCATTCACCGCCAAATCGTCTATCATGTCAGTGGAAGCCGCGGCTGCCAGTCACTCCTCGATTTCATCTGAAAATTTCGGTCCTGAGAAAACCAGGTTCACCGATACAAGTACGGGAGAGGCGCGATTCCGACCTCCACAATGGATACACACGGACTCGGCCATCTCGGCGACGACCGCACGGTCCAGGTTCTCGCTGAATTCCGGGAATCTCGCGGAGGTGAGACGCGGGAGAGCCAGGGGGGGCAGCGGTAACTCTTGGCTGTACGTGAATGCTTCGAAGAGGTCGTGATTAATCCCACAATAGCAATGCAATGTTTGTAGCCGTGGTATATCCCGGAGAAACTTCCGGGCATTCATGGCGCCGATGTCGACGAAATAAAGGTGCAAATGCTCCAAATTCGAGAATGATCCATCGCGCAGGCACTGGAGCATGTCGGGCGTCCACTTCCCGTCCTGAATGATCAGATTGAGCAGATTGGGGAAGACCAACCCTTCCAGGAGGACCTCGGGGACGACTGTATGCTCTAGCGGGATCGTGAACTAGTGCATGCGGTCAAGGCGATGAGTGGACTCCAAGGGGTGAACATCAGGCCCCTCTGTCCGCTTCCATAGGGCGCAGGTCTCCCGGGCCTGACATTGGATTATGATGTCCCTCGCTTCCTCAACGTCGAGAGGAACATGCAATTCCAAGACGCGCAATTGCAACCAGGGAAAGCCAAAAATTAAAAAATGCGGTATCCGCTTGGAGATATGCTTCCCGGAGGGCGGGTGCGTTTCTGAACATGGTCAAAACAGAAGAAAGATCGGGGTTCGTGTCCGAAGCCTCGGTGACGGGGATCCGAATTGAAGCGAGAAGAGGGAGGGGATCGTTCTGGGGGAAGATGCGCGCAGGGCCGGGTATCTCAAAGCCCATCGTATCGATGGAAAGGTATTTTAATCTTTGACGGTGAGTCCACAATAAGTGGAAGATGTGCCGATGTCCTGGAAGAATTGTAGCCGCAACAGGCGTGGAGAGCTCAACGTGCAGCGGGCGATTTAGTGATCTCGCGAGTATGGATCGCATTTGAGGGGTCATGGAGGTTCCTGATCGCTGCGGTGTGCGAAGTGATATGTGATCCCAGAGGCCCGACGTTGAATGGGAGAATTGTCGCCAGTAGGGCGAGATATGGGTTAGCAGCATTGGCGCCTCTCGTGGATTATCAATCGAGTGGCCCGTGGACCGAAGACTGCTATCGTGGCAGAGTAGGAAGATCTCGGACAAGATTTCGGCTGGAATGCGGCACATGGCAGATAGAGAACCCTGAAAGGCTATTGCCCATCTTCTGCGAAGCAAGCGATCGCGGTGCAGTTCTGCAAGGAAGCGCGAAACCGTGGAGATTGTTTCGTCAAAGCTCGAGAGAGCACGGAGGTGAATAGGACCCAATCGTTCGTGGTACCCGCGGAGTTCCGCAAGGAAGAGCGAAACCATCGAGATCGTTGTATCAAGATGCGAGAGGGCGAGGAGATGAGCAGAAAGCATGTGCTGGACTTCTTGGGTTTGTAAAACAGTGAGGGGGTGGTTACTATGGACGAGCGGGTGAAGAAGAGGATCCTTTGCGATCTGGAGGCTGCCAGGCTGCTAGCGTCGCGCAAGTGTCGCGTCAGATACAGGAAGCAGACCACGATGTCCAGGGAACGCACCTCTGAGAATTTGGGTGGCGAATCCCAACCGAGACAAAACGCGCGAGCCAGTACGAGCGGGAGGCCGCGGAGAAGAGGATCCTGGATGGTGGACGAAAGCAGGGCTCTCCTCCATCGTTCGGGGCCATTCCGGTGCCCGGGGCTCCTCCTCCGAGCGGCCCAAGCCCTAATGCGGCTTGAAGTACCCCCATTTCCTCATCTCCTGCCAACTTCAAAGCTCCGATATCAATGGTTTGATCCCTCACGCCTGGGACTGCGCGCGTGCCAAAAACGATGTCTGGTGGGCATAAGTTATAGCCTTGGGTGAATTAGGGATTACAAAAATCAGAGAACTCGTTTACAGAGGACATCGAGGGCACCGTGCCCATTGTCGCCGTTCAGCCTGTCATTGGGGAAGCATGTGGTTCACTGCGTTCCGACCCCTCGTAGACACAGCTGTGTCCAGCTTCGGCTAGATCCTTCTAGATCTGTCTTGATCTGTCTACATCCAAACTAAACAGAGGTGCGGCCATCTTCGGCTATACTTGTCTACGGCATGTAGACTCGGGTCCGTCCGCGTCCGTCTATCTCCGTCCACGTCTATCGAGCTTGTAGAAGCACCTCGGTTCACTGAACAAGGCACAATCTGCAGTTTCTATGCATGCTAATATCTTATTGAGCACCTTCCCCACATCCTAGAGGTCACTGAAGGGTCCGCTGCGTCGTGAGCCCCATTTCAGACAAACTTTAAGCTTTCCATCGGCCCTGCGCCGCCCTTTCTGGCTCCATCAGCCTGGCCGTTGTCAAGGCCTTTACGTGGCATGCAGCGACTCGACCTATGTTTTTGAGGCGTCGAAGATACACAGAGATCCGAGAAAACCCAGCAGAATGTGGCATTGACACCAGAAGGTGTGTTGCAGAATTAGCTGAAAACCAACCAAATCTGGCTGTGTCTACCTGTGTCTGCACGCCTAGACACACCTCGACACATGTAGACCAAGTATGTCTACTCAGAGTAGACATAGGTGTCTGTCTACGCTATTTCTACATGGCTAGACACACCCCCTTTCTATCTTGTGTCTATAAGGAGTCGGAACGCAGTGGTTGCCAGGAGAACAGACGCTTCACCGATTACTTCGGGCGTCGTACCGCTAAGCACCGTCAGCTCGCGTACCTTCAAATGAGGGGAACGTCCACCCACTTGGTGTCTCCGAAGATCCCATAGAGCAGTTGGCCGTTGCGGAGAATGGTGCCAACGGCGTTGGGTTGGATGATGTTTTTGTGTTGCTGGGTGAAGCTCGCTGGGAGCACGAAGTACAGCACCTGTGCCGCCTTCAAGTGGCCGAATGATGTTTGCGGTTGCCCCGAGGGATCATTCTGACGTGATGAGTTGAAGGTTAGGAAAATGAGCTGGAAACATACCGAGCAGCCGCTCTAAGATGAGCGAACGTCAGCTATCGATTGATTAAGAGAGACCACTCGAAAGGCCACTCACTGCACCATTGCAGTCCACGTCCATTTCGGCGAAGAAAAAAATGCGGAAACACCATTGAGGTTGAGCCAGTCCCCAAATATATCGACGGATGCTGATGATTGAGCGTTCGGAGGGAAAGACCCTAGGATAGTTTGCTGGATGCTTGAGCGGCGGACTGGATCCCTCCAATGCTGGCAGAGGGTTCCGCGCTGAAACTGACGTCGCGTGGGGCGATATTGCTCGCTCTGTACGGCGCTGCCGTCCCGAATGAGCCAATAAAAGCACAGAAAAAGAAGGGAGGAAAGAACTGCATAGCGAAGGAAATGAGCAGAGGGTGTTCTTTCCGGCGTCCGCGCTATACAAAGTCCTTGCCCGCTCACAGCGACTCGCTGTCGAATTTAGTCGCGCGCACTGTCAAGGAGATATTGCATTCGGTTCTGGATTCCAACCCGTACTTGGCGGGGCGTAAATCATAGGTGTCGGCGTGATATTTGAACTTTGCGTGCAGTTATCCAGGGTGATACCAGACCAAGAAAGTCTTCGTGGAGTACTGAAAGTCGCTCCCTTCCGGTATTCGGTAAAACTTTGATATGGAGTTCGCGAGAGTCGGTGGTTCGACCCCGCCAGAAGACATGACTCCTCGTGCGGGTGAAGTTTTACGAGGGCGAGGCTTTCCAGTTCAAGCAATATGCGGCCACGTCAACTCATCCAACGCGTCCACAGTCTCGGCAATATTCAAGGGAGAGGGTTTAAAGGGTTTGATTCCTGCTAATTTGGCAGCAGCTCCGATTCCTGGGCCAGCTATCCAAGGAAACCAGACCTAGAAAGTCTTCGTGGAGTATGCGAACTCGCTGTCTCGCTGGCAGATTCCAACAGCTCGAGCGTCTTCAGGCGCACCCACGCCTGGACTATCTCAGTCAGGGTCGCCTTGTCGAAGTCCAATCCAAAGGCCGATGTGTTTATGATGCCGGAAGCAAAAGAGAAGTTTACTGAAGGACTGAGTGTAGATCATGTAGGCGGGAATGGTGGTATCGCTCATTGGTCGGCATATGAGAGTAGTATTTTTCCGAGAAAAAGACTTTCTTGGTTACGAGCAAGGGGGTACCGATCTGCGAAAAATGTACTACACCCCGAAACTTTTTTTTCAGACCTCGGCGAGACCCCTCCCCCTATATGACGTCATACTTCCCCTTTGGGATGACATATCAATTCCCACGACACCGAAAGTAGCTAACGCCGCCGTTTCCCGCCACCGCACGACTTACAAACCCAGCCCTTTCGCGACGCCTCCTGTCCGACACACTCCAAATGATACTATAGAATGTGAGCATGGTGTGCGGCCTGGAGTTGTCAATACATACCCAAATTGTCTCGCACCCGGCCTTGCTGCATTCAATTGCAGACCCGTCGGCTTTTTGGGCTGCAGTTACGGTGTCGTCGCATACGCAGGTAAATTCCATCTCCTTGACCTTCCTCTTGTTCTTACCTGAGCGCAGCCTCGATGCTACGATGTCATCAGCGGGGCGCTCGGTGACCGGGACGGTCACATTCTGCGGGGTAGTCAGAGCCGCCGACACATCTTGAACCGCTGGGAATTCCGGAGCAAATCGAGGCTGCCGCGTCCGATTCAACGAAGTCGAGACCTGGAGGTGAAGGTGCATAGTCCATTCCGGGCGCTGCGAAATGCTCTATCTCGCGATCCACCTCGTCATCAGTGAGCGGCCGCAGAGAGTGCGAGATGGGGGGCTCATCGAAATATTCAAGTTCATATCCATCCGATTCATATTCGGCTGGTGGAGCAGGAGCGTCACTTTCATTAGCTGCAGTGGGATCAGCGTCACTGTCTGCCGACCCGTCTGAATCCGAGTCGTGGATGATAGTGCGCTGTGCACGTCGGACTGGCGGGTGCGGGGTTGACTCGTCATCTGCCTGGCTTTCATCCCCTGCGGCCGGAATTGCAGGCTCTTCCTCGGGGTGGCTGGCGACAAAATCATAAGCACCAAAGCAAGAAATTGTGATGTTTGATTACCGAAGAACCATGAGAGCCCTGTGGGCATCAGAAATCGGGAGCACCAGCTTGGGCTTGGCCTTCGTCATGTTTCGTGGGATCGAGTACACTTGACGCTTCTCCCAAATCTTCAGGACGCCTCCGCGCTCGTCCACTCCCATTTGATAAACAACCGGTACGTTATCGAGGGATTTGAGATTGTGAGCGGCGCTTCGACAGTGTCCCAGGATGTTGTATGTCCAGATAACGACTCCGCACTGAAGAGGACAGGGGATGAGGTGGTTTGTGCACGGGGATAATTTCGTAGATTTCATGGCGGCAGCCATCTGGAACTTGACCGGATTGAGACATGTAGACCGCGTCCAATCGATCTGACGGGCTGACGCGGTACCATCGCTTTTGAGAAATGTGAAGGTGCACATAGGGAAGGGTCGCAGACACAGTCCGCACGGTTGGTCCAACGCCAAGATCGTTTTGTCGAAGAGGATGCGGGCGCCATTGTGTTCCAGAATGCGTTGATAATTGCTTGTTTTGATTGGGACTGGAGGGAAACACTTGGTGCAGAGGAAGAAGCACCGGGATCTCTGCCGAATTGGCCCCGTTTGTTTCCGTTATTTAGGTCGTGTTCGATGTGGAAACAAGCTTTTCCTACGAACAAATAAGCATTATTCAGTGGAATGATGAGCGAGAGAGCTCACCAGCGGATCGATACGGAAAAGTATCTGAACGCTGCACCTTTGGAATATCATCATAGTAGTTGCCAGTCAGTTGGCTATCGATGCTGGCGGCGACTGCTATTAAAACCTCGCTCGAAAAAAGGTACGTCGGCTCCCCTGGAACTCGATTGGAGACTGTGGGGTTCAGAGGGTGGATCAAACGGCCGGGAATGTTCGTGATAGAGTTGTGTTCAAACTTGAAAGACCACTTCCAGTCGTACTCGCCGTTCGCTCTGTCGTCGGAATTCGGCGCAATTAGACGGAGGATCTGGTACGAAATTTTGACGCCCGGATCTGACAACAGATCCAGCACAATCGAGTCAATTGCGCTGGAGCCAAGAATGATATTGTTGACCTGTGCGACCGCAAGGAAATACTGCCCCTCGCATTCGACCATGGTGGCGATGGGGTTCCCAATTCGGAGAGATGGCGCGCCGGTCGGGCTGTCAAATGTGATGTGGGACGCGGCGGACTGATTTGCGAAGGCGGGGATACCTGCGACGCGTTTCGTTCTATCCGTCGACAGTCTGGGAGAGCGATTTTGCATCAGATCCTTTAAAATGCTGGCCTTGGATATTTTTTTCCCGCCGACGACAACATGAGGGCTATGCGACGTGGCTGGTGTGTCGTGGATCGCGAGTAGATCCTCGAAATCCTCTGGTGCATCGTCGGCAGGCTCTATGGGCTCGGATAGCTTGTCGGATGGAGGTGAGGCAGCGCGCAGAAGATTCGGATCAATATCGAAGGCAGCCTTTGTATCCGGCACGTTGACGAGAAGCTCCCCGAAAGGCGAAAGAATATCAAACCCGGGCACAAGTGCACACTCTTTCAGCGCCTTTTGTCCCGTGACAATGATCTGCTCCGCCTTGAAGCGGCCAGCCATCCAGCACGTATGCGGGATAACATTCGACACATGAAGATCCCCGATCCAGGATGCCGGGGAAACATGGTCGGCCTTGGGCGATACATCTCCGGCTTCGTTGATGACTGCACTGAGTTTGATTCGGCGGGGTCCGCGATCCCAGTGCGGCTTGATGCCCAGAATAATATAAACTTCGGTGAGGTTGGAAGCGCGCCCGCAAAACTGCAGGATATCGAAATTCGAGTCCGTTCCGATGGCGGTCCGAATCAAGCCGAACAGTTTCTCGAGACGATCGGTTCCCAATAAAATCAGGAAGAATTCCGAGTCCGGGATGTCGACCTTGGCTTTTGCGACGCAGAAAAAAGCATTCTTGATCATGATCATGATGTTCACGAACGTCTGGTTGGCCATGAAATCCGTACCAGCGGCGTCCGTCGTGAACAGAATTAGTAGAAGATGGGCTGCCGTGCTGAGATGGGTGAGCTGTTCGCGAAGCGAAAGATTGAGGTATATGTATGGCATCACGAGATGATACCCGAGTTGGCCGAAAATCTGGAGGGCCTTGCGTGCGCCTACAAAAGTTGGAGTGGAAGTGGAAGGGGCATCCGGGAGACTCCAAAGTTCCTTCAGTAATCCATATGCGAGGGGCACATCTTGGCGATCACTGGGATTGAGCAACGAATCAACGCGTTCCTTGGTATTTCCCACGTCGCGTAGGTGCTGTTTCACAATCGCCGGGGTGATGTGGAAGCCAAGGACCTTGATACTCATCCCACGCATGAGGAGCGCTCGCAACGTTTTGATAACGTGCCGGAAGTCCTTGTCGGGGGTAATATCGTCAGGTCCGACCAGGAGATTCATGAATTCGAGCGGCGAAAGTAAGGCGTGGAGTTTAGGGCTGGACGTCGAGGTGAGTGTGTTCTTCATGAATTCGATGGCAAATGCTAAGCCGCGCTTCGCCTCCCCATCAGAAGCGTAGCTGATTGTCCTATAGATAATGTTGCCATGATTCTTGCGACTCTCGGCGGCTGCGTTCAATGTGCGTAAAAACGCTGCATGCTGCTCGCCCTTCTCATGCTTGCATGTTCCAGAAATGCAAACCGGACGCGGATTGTACATGTGAGGCTCGCGTGCAAGTGCGCCGTAAGCCACGACAGTTGCCTGTTCTGCTGGTGAGCAATATTCTATTTCCCGACATCAATGTAATGCTTACCTCGCTCGCCAAGTGAACCTCCTTGCGATCAACCGCCGCAAAGAAAGTCTTCGCATCCTCGATGTCGCAGAACTCCAGTGGTACATTCTGGGCATGTTCGCGGCATGCACCGAGGATCATGTTGGTTTTGTCGTCCCACCGTGCCCGCTTCTCCACTGCGATCTCGTCCAGCATCATGACCCTGTGAACGATTCTGGGAGGTCCGACTGGTAACTCTTCTCCGACAGTGTACGCATCGATATTCTCCTCAATTTCGGTGATGGTCGGCATCCCCGGGGAAGCGCGCAGGGGCCGAATAACCGAATGCTTCCGGAGCGTAGTCAAACCAGGAAGTCCGAGTGCGCGATGCAGGAGATCGGCCAAACGAGCCCCGCCGAGACGCAGGACACAGAGCCCCACCATGTAGTCGTCGGGCATGAACCCCTTGGGATTATATTTAGGGCCCTCGTGATGCACGTCCACGCAAGCGCGATAAAAGCGCTCGAGCATCGCCCGTATGCTTTCCCCATTGTTGACACCGGCACGGATGAGCTGCGAAACCCGCGGAACGTCGCCGGTTGCAATCGCCATCATAAGCTGCTTGTGGAGATCCAGCTGGGCAATTTTTCCTACAAGCATTTTCGTGTCGTTTAGCTTTGTGAGCCTCATTGCCCGGAGCTGGTCGTTCTTCTTATGGATCTTCTGCATGAGGCCGCCGACGGGATAGAAAATTAAGTTTACGTTCTCGTTGATACCGTTGGCGATGCGTTCCCTGATTTCGTGTAGATGGTCGTCCCGTCTGTCGAGGTCGCGGCAAGGTTTACATAAGCCCGGTTCGCGCCCAGCGATGCTTTCCCTGCAGGCAGTCGACCGAACAAAGAAGCAATCGCCCTTCGAAAAATAGTCCCAGGGAAGGACATATCGCGTGTGGAGGCCGAATGGGTAACTGAGGTGGTGATTTTGACCGGGAGGAAAGGTAAGTTGGATAGCGGTGCATGCCGAATATGCTGGCAGAGTTACGTTGGTCGGATCAGCCGCGCTATTAATTGCGGGGTTCATTTCAACAAAGTCTGGACTTGGAGACCTGCCCGCACTGCTTTAAAAAATATGAGCAAATCACCCTTAGTTTTATTCCTAACGCACCCGAACGATGGAGAACTAGGCGGAGAGAGGGGTTCCGGGACGCCCGCATCATGCGGATGAATGGGTGCGGGATCTGAGACCGTTGGTGCAACTGGTTTCGGGGCCTTCGACCAGTACTTGGTCAGAAATGTGGCCTTGGGTCCCGTTTGGTGTTTCTTCGCGAGTTCTTTCTGCTTTTTTTGGCACTCTTTCCCTCGCATATGCTGGTCCAGGTTATGCTGCCCGCCCAGACCGGTTTTGATGTGCGTTCCACATTTAGGACAGGGGGTGGTGCTTTGCACTGTGAGGGGCTCTGGCTCGCTGTTGTCACTTGGCCCGTCATCGCCACTGGAGCGCTTAGATGAAAAGGAGAGCTGTAAGTTGCGTAACTTGACATTCAGCTTCGTCCGGCGGAGGACAATCGAATGGGACAGACCGTAGATAGCCGCTTTCTAAAGTCGGACGGCGGCTTCTTCTCAGACATGGGATCAGGCCGCGGAGCAAAATGGTGACGCGAAAAAATGATTGTATCGCTGTGAATCCATCAATCAATATCACCACACAGTGCTAACCGCCCACAGAATATCAGTCAAGTCCCTTGCCAGGTCCCAATTTTTTTTTAAACGCGGAAAGCATCGAAATGGGCTGGCCTGCTTGACATTCAAAAATAGGTATGAAACTTTTTTTTCACGACCAAGTGGACCCCCTACCCCCCCTCCATATAGGGAAATTTCTTATCTTGGTACCCCCTTGCCTCGATCTTTGCTTACATCTGTTTGCTGCCGCGTCGGCTCCACCACCGCTCACCAGCGGCTCTGTGAGTCAAATCTCACTGTTTGCGTTCGGAATTTCTCTACAATATATCACTACTGCAGAACACTGTAATACATTTTTTCCCTGATTTTACCACGGGCGTTGAAGTAGACAAACATGGTTCGGACGTGGATGCCGAGATGTGGAGCGCCGGCCCCATCACTAAATGTGTCGACAGAGGTAAACAAAGGTCGAACAGCACCATTCATCAAAACCCGTATATTGTTTTCAAAACGGCTGTATCGTCGACTCCGATGACGACAGTCCTCCGAGGAACAATGTCAACGGCAACTCGACGGAGTTGGAGGCTGAAACATCAACAACCTCATTCTCCTCCGCGGTATCCTCCCGCACATCGAAGTCCAAGCCTGGGAACGACCCGAAGTCCCGGCTATCCGCTCCCAATCCCTTTATCACGCCTGTTTCCACGGCCCACTCTAAATCCAAAGGCAAACGTAGCCGTATGGAGGCATTCTCCGAAGAGATGAAGGCTGAGACCGAGACTCTCGCTGCGTTGAGCCGTGACAAACATGCCCGCAAGCTCGAAGAACTGAAATACAAGCGTCGCAAGTTGGATTTTGCTGCCCAGAAGGAGAATCACCAGCGAGAGCGCGAGAAGGAGCAGCATCAGATTCAGCTGCTACGTCTTCAGCTGCAGATCGAGCACTCAAACGGTCGACGAGCACTCGGCAGGAACACGCAGCCGTCGGCTGATGCTGGACCTGTAAGTGATGGTTCCTTCGTCGGCAATGCTCCCTTCGCTCCCACTGGGCCAGCTTTCGCCGCCTCCGCTCCCACCAAGCCGGCCTTTGCAGGGAACACTCCCTCCACCCCCACTGAGCCCGCGTTTGGGGAAAGCAACGTGGCTACATCCGACAACAGCAACTTCGCCTTCAACAGCTTCGACTTTGAACACTTCGATCCTGCTCTTCTCGGCATCGACGAAAACACCTTTTCCCACCTTGATCTGAAGTTGCCGTCGAACACATACTAAATAGACCGCGTAATGACCGCTATTCACGTCCGAACATCTACATATCTTCGCATTGACCGCCCACATTCGTTCTCTTCACTTGTCATACTACAAGTACCTTTCTTTTACTTCCTCGAATACCCCCTCCGACTCCCTTCTACTTTCCAACTAGTTGTCCGTGTCTGAAACGAATCGAATTTCATCACTGTTGTCAAGTACGGCGGACAGCCCCACTAGTCGGACTATCAAAGAGTGATTTCATAACCTTCCGCCGGAACTTTTCTCCCTCGGTTGCTGCACGCCGAGCGCGACGAATATCCGCAGCTTCACCCTGATCCTCATCATCTGAGCTTTCTTCATCGCCCTCAAGCTGTTGACGGCGGCGATGCTGATCTTCCTCCCGTGCAAACCATTCATCATACATTTCCTGTCTCCATTTTTCATCAACCGCTCCCTCCTCGAGTTTTATTATCCGGTTGTGCAAAATAATGCAGCATCGAATCCACATGATGGCCCACATGTGGCGCTTGTGGTCGTACACCTGAATCCGCAACTGAAAGAGGGACTGGAAGCGTCCTTTGAGTAAGCCGATAGTGTGCTCAATGCGGATGCGGATCTGTTTTTTTCACGTGTTCAGTCGAGATAAAAAAAATTGAGAGTGAACCATACTTTAGAGAGGTGATCATTAAATGTTCGTTGATCTAGATCCAGCTCCGCGCGAATGGGCTTCTTGAATGGAGGGACACACCATGTTTCCGCCGGATAGGCAGAGTCTGCCCAAATCCATTCTCCGTGCGCGAAAATCTCGGCGTGGTCTTTGGAGTCCATTCGGGAAATGGCCATACCGGCAACCGGGAACCGGCGGCACCGGCGGCATCTCTGATCAATCGCTGATATCGGTGATGACAACATCGGAGCTTCTGCAAATCACGTGCGAGTCGCGTCGCGTCGGTTTGCCGGCGATCTCAAGACTTCCTATAATATAAATCGTCCTCTGGTGATGAGGGAAGGCTATGGCCTAGACATATAAGGAATTGCATCACACCACAAGCTCGACTGAGACATCTAAAGATCACGTACATTAATTAACATTACAATTCTCCTTAAATTCTCCTGACTCTTGTTTGTGTTAATTGAACGGCTATGCATTATCGCGGAGCCATTAACCAGAAGGAATCCGAGCATTTGACCATGGTTTTGCTTTTGTAGGTTCATATATCCTCAATCAATTCAATGGCCCTCTTGAGTGAAACGGGCAGACAAACGGGAAAGAGGTGTTCAGGGAATAGAGACTGTCTGGGGCAAAATTTATTATTTTACCAATAGTCGTTCCCGGCAAAGAAAGGGTGAAGAGAAAACAAGCACAAAAATGCGATAGCGGCCAAATTTCAAACTCCGAGATGTGCCGAAAGCTGTGCCGCCGGTAAGTTTGCCGGTGTGGCCAATTCCCAAACTTCCTGGGTCTTTGAAAATCCGTGTGCTGCGGAATGCCCAGGAGTCGTGCACACTGCCCGTATGGCCTACTAGATAATCGCGTATTTTCAGGTCATTTGGCGTGCACACAATCTATCCAAGCAGAAGGTCAGATTTACTGAATTTTAGCGAAAGAAAGACTTGCTTGAAGGTCAATGGAATACTCTTTATCTTTATCAAACCAGGCATCTCCATGAAGGCCGGGACGTTGGTAGAATGGGATTTTACTACCATCGACAACCAGAAAACCATCCCGCCATTCCGGACAGCTTTGTTCCTCGACCCACTGCTTTGATAACTCCTTCTCAAAATCATTGGGAAGGCCTACAGCATCATCGTGGAGTGCAAGGAGTGCAACAAGTATGCGGTCGGTGCACTTATCGAGTCCACCGACTGACATCCCAGCCCAATTAGCGGTTTCGTCGGGCAACGCCGCGTTGCCATAGTGCCCGACACGGAATAAAAACACCGCAAGTTGGATCTCGACGGGAAGCTGAGGGTTATTCAAGTTGTTGTAGAAGATTGGATCCTCCTGGATCATACTAAGAATCCCATCGAATGTGTTCGGCTCGACTCGTAGTTTACGGCGCCAGCGGTCGATGCTGTACTCCCGGAAATGGTCAAGGAAAGGTAATTGAGAGAGTTTCGGGACAGGTGGCCCAGGCTCAAGGCCGCGAATGGTTTCAATGTCATAGATTAAACGACGGAAACGGTGTTCGTAGCTGAGATAGTATGCCTCTTCGAAATCTGACTGGGAATCTGAATCAGATGATCCCGATTCGGATGTCGATGAGGCCGGAGAAAGCATCGCAACATCGGGGCTATCTGGAGAGACTATTGACATGGCTGAAAGGTCATCCGAACCGGCCTCGCTGGCTGATGACGAGTCGGAAGAGCTCAATGACAAATCAGAGAGGAGCTCGAGAGTGCGCCGTCGAATTCGGCGCTGAAGAACATGACGGGGATGGATCCAGGAATCGTTGAGGAGTGCAAGGACCGGTGTTTATTGGTTTGGAACTCGGATCAAAAGTTCGGACAAATTTTGAGATTTTGAGGTGCGAAGTTGGGTAGGAATTCGGACAATTTTGGCAGTGGCGGCCGCAAAGTCAGATCAGAAGTTCGGACAAAGGCATCGCTTTGATCGAGGTCAGATTCCATTCGGACGTAAATCTTTGGGACACTGATAAATTTCCTTATATGTCGTGCTCGGATCCTTACTTTGTTTTGTACAATGGACCGCGGTTAGAAAGTTCGGTGGAAAACTGATTCAACGGCACTCACCCCTCCTGTAGAAACTGGAAATGCGGCCAATGCAGAGGTAACTGCAGCCGGTCGGGCTAAGGAGGTAAGTATTCTATCTTCCGAATCTGGATGGCGCTCCCATTAAAATACCTACTTGCAGACTGTCAAACGGGGCCGGACCATCTTTGGAAAATTGAAGTACTTGTCAACAGTTGCTGAGGGCGGGGTTGGAAGCGACTCCGTATTGGAAAACAGATCATATGGATTTGTTTCTAGTGGTTCTAAAATTGTCCTTGCCCGAGGTAAGTTTTCTCTCATACCTTTGTTGCGATCAAAACTAACATTCTACAGTAATCACCATGTATTCAAAAGGCGGCGATAAAGCTGGAGCGCACTCCACTGCGCACCGTTCCGAGAGCATTGGTGCTCTTTCATACCTGTTTTTCCTGACCTACGAGCACGGCTTTTGACGCCAATTCAAGAATACTCGTCGATCTGATCTGGCTTTAGGAACAATCAACAGATTCGCTCACTTGCCATCGAATTCTTTCCTGGCCTTACTTCCAACAGAGGAAAACAATAAAGCCAGTGCCAAGGTTTTCCCCAATCATGTTGAAATTGGGCGGCGGGCGTACGATCTTTGTGAAGGCTTGATGGCGGAGAAAGGGCCGGTGTGCAAGGGAGTAGCAAGCCTAAACACAGTGCGACGGAAGGGGCAGAAAAATATTAGTCTTGTGGAGGTTCCAGAGGACGACGGCGTAGCAGAATATAAATATTTTGACTTTTTTACGCTTTTTTTTCGGTCCCTGGGGGCCATTTCGGAATTTTGTTGAAGTTGGATGTAAAGTTCGGATAAATTTTAGTCCTGGTCCATGTTGGACGCAGTATTCGGACAAATTTTTCAGGCTCAAATTTCCAAAAGTTCGGACAAAAAGAATTTTGAGCCCAAACTCAGATCCGAGTTCCAAACCAATAAACACCGGTCCTGGAGTGCAGCGCGTAAGCCTATGGTGGGCATGTGCGGAGAGAGCGGCAGTTGTACATCAGCAATGTTATGTAACACAAGGCAAACAGCGGCGAGTCGGAGATTGAAGTTGAGCCGTCTGCCGAGATGCTGCCGTGGAAGTAAAAAGGCCCTTTTTACTCCCTTTTTCCCAGATCTCGTTACCTACCCGTTCACAGTAGCCGTTTTTCACTCCTTTTTGTGCTCCTTTTTCGCTCCTTTTTGCTTGAATGGCAGGGAGATGGCGAAAAGGAGCGAAAAAGGAGCGAAAAAGGGCTACTGTGAACAACCCTATTGCCACGTAGACAGTCGTACAAAAAAAAAACTGCTGTTCCATAAGCGAATGCCTTCGGGCAGGTTCGAACCGCCGACGTTCACAAGGACTGTGGGCGCTTAAATCACAGGTGATGCGCATCCTGCACCATGTTGTAGTTCTAGAGTTGCACTTCACTGCAATTCCCTGCAGACGTTCTATTCAGAATGAAGAGAACGTCAGCAGCTGAGGCTTTACAATTGAATACATAGTCCCCGCCGACCAAACACGACCCTCGTCCCCATCCAGATGGATACCGGGTTTATATTACAACACACCACGAAGACTTGAACAGCTTAATCCTCACCTCGCCAAGGCTCACCGAAATCGGTGGTTACTGGCCAGTAAGAGTGTCGGGGCATTTAATAGTAGGCTCACATTATTGCACCGAGCCCAAGATAAGAACCAGTTTTGGTATCGACGTCGGACGAAGCCTTTCCGCCCTGCCCGATCCGAAGAAAATTTGGGCCCGGTGACAGAAAAAACGACGAGACATTCGCCAATATCTCCCCGGGAATTCAAGCCTTCTTCTGCATACAGTGAGAAACCCCCTAACGAAACGTCATCGGCGAGCGAAACACTAGCTTGTTTAGGAACTTAGAGGTCACCGACCACTCTAAATTTTTGTGAGGTGAATTTCCTCGTTATAAAACTCCCATCCGCAAAAGGAATTGCGTAAAAGCTCCCCGTGGCGCGCTCACAATTACATTTTGTTTGCACCGTGATTTACCACAATTTTCTGATTCAAATCACATGAGCCCGGTCAACCATAACAGACCCGCTGCCTCCGCAGTGAGTCGAGGAGGGGGGTTTTCGATGACCCTGAGTAGGAATATCAACATCTGGGAGGTTCAAGTTGCATGGATGAGGCCCAATCGATTATTTTGTAGTGTTTCGCTCTCCCGTGATTTGGCCAAATTTGGCCTTCCAGATAAATCACCTTCGTTCTCCACCAAATCAAGACGGAATCACACAGTTCTTTGTGTCAAATGGTAGCCCCGAAGTCGCTCTACAATTCCATAGAAAAACACCCACCAACCTATGTATATATCGCCCAGCAAATGACCGCCTTCGCTGAGCGTTTCGTTAGGGGGTTTATCACTATACTAAGTACGTACTCCGCGTCTAATAATCGGACAAAAGGGAGCTCTGAAGGCGGTCCCTACCCATTCACCCAAGATGTCGAAGCAACTCCTAGTGGAACAAACTTAGAAATCGCAAGCAACTGTCTTCGGGTGGGTTCGAACCACCAATACTCCCAGCAGAATTGCGCGGTTCCGGGCTGTAATTTGTGGGAGGGAGTTGCATACTCCACGAAGATGCTACCTTCAGATTTTTATCGTGAATAAATGAAGGAGAAAGCAATAGTAGGCACGACGCCTGGGAAAGCCCAGGAAGTTAGCAAGCGAATGCAATAGACTCGTGACCAGTCTGCCTACGGAGTTCAACAAATGTGGCAAGCACTGTTGTACGGCAAAGTGCTTGCCACATTTTTGCCAGTTGTAGGCAGACTGGTTATGAGTCCAACCCCCTTGAGCGAATGTGGTCAGGGCCACCAACCCTAAGAATCAGGTGTACTCCGGGGCAAATTCGAACCACCGATTTCCTGCAGAAGTCTTAGGGTGCGGCGATGAAACTGATCGGAACCCGAACATCCCTTCCCAGTTATACTCGAGTTGATCTCGAGTGAGCCTGAGCTGCGCAGGCCAAACCAGTTTCAAGTTTTCAACCTCAGTGCGTGAAATATTAATATATTACTGGTGAAAAGGACAAAAATACTTGGGACTTCGAGCTAGTTGAAATCACTGAATATGCCCGTCGCGGGAATAAGAATGGGCAAATGTAGGCCCGTCGCAGGTCGTTCACGCAGCGATCAAATCACGACGATCAGTCACGTCGCTGTCACGCTACGCAGTCCCTCTTTCGCCACTGTCATGTCGCATTCGCCAGAACCCTTATACCGTTCGTTCCGCACCTTCAAGTGTGATGCAGACTGAACATATCCTTTCGCAGGCCTGGCATATGCGCTCTCGCTGATCCAAATCGCCTCTGGACTCGCGACCATCTTCGTCTACGAGGTCGACGATGCTCGTGAGGCGCTTCTTGTCTGGTCGTTCCGACGCTGGTATCCTGACGGTGTTGGTCTCAGGCGACTCGCAGTTCATTGCGATCCTCTACGCGCTCAACACGTTCTACATGGTCTACATGCTGTACGCATTTGCATTTCACCGTGTGCGTCGCTGAATCGCAATCCCCGGATTCCAGGATCCCGCACACGACACAGAGAGACAACGACCCCGTCTCGCGTCTCAACAAGCAGTTCGTCATCGTCAACTTCTTGCTCCTCTGCTGGGTCCTCTCCGGTGCGCTCTCCCCGTTCCGCACTGACTTGATTTAACCTCGATTTCATTTGGAATGCAGTCGGCATGATCCCCCTGACCGTCGGCGCCGACATCAAGCCCACCCTCACGCACTGTTTCTCTACGCACTTTATGAGCCCGAAATGCATCACCCTCGGGCTGGACGCTGCCCTCCCGTTCGCGCTCATCCTCACGCGTGCGTTTGATTCAGCCTTTGAACTTCCTCTGATCTGCGTTTTTTGCAGTGGGTACAATCTCGTGGACGATCTACCGCGACGCGCGCGCTCTCCAGGTGCAGGCTGCGCAGACGCCCCGGCCCACTCGCGCGACCGCGCCCTTCAAGTTGCGCCCCACGCGAGTGTCAAATCATGCTGCGCGAGGAGCCAGGGCGCCGCTCGTCGATTTTAATTTGGACTTGGTGTGATTTGCCGTCTGCATATCTCCAGTTTTTTTTTGCGTTTGTACATATACGGACGGACTTGTTTCTGATTTGTTTCATTGTTGTCGCTCGCTCGCTTACCTATCATTATCAGTCTTCACGGACACCACACCGGCCAGCGCGCATTATACATGTCCATACTGCTACCGCCTGGCTCGGTGATGACTGACCGGAAAACGTCTGCGCTACCCGCCGTAATGTGATGCGATGTCTGCGGGCCACCCTATCCTACGCGCCGATGGCAGTGATACTCTCCCGCGTGCGTTGATCTAGCCAGCGACAGTGCACCGTCTTCATGAGTATGCATCTCGCTCCCTCTACTTGACCATGAGGATCCGGATGCGAGAGTCGGTGGTTCATACCCACCCGGCGGCGTCCTAAGGTGATGCCGCATTTTTATATTTAGCACAGCCCGTGACTGCTGAATTGACGCGGATTCAGTGAAGGATAGGGCCATGTGAGGTGTGAGTCGCTTGCCTCGTGCAGCATCGATTTCGATTGAATCAAGCGAGTATTCTTCCGCCTCTGGTTGATAAATCACAGCCATTTGACTCGCATCGACGAGCGGATCTAGGCGTATTTCTGGGTTGCTGGCCTCAATTGCAACGTATTACAGTCGACTGCTGCTTCTTTTCCTGTGTGCGGGCTGATCACTGCTTGATTTTCACAATCTAACTGGGATTAGTCCAGATCCTTTGATTCCAGGATCTGAGGCCTCTGCATATCTCAAAGTCTGCCCAGCTCCGAGCGTCCGTTTCACGGGCAGTCAGGACTTTCTCCGAAAGATGGCGGAATATTTTGATGCTGATGTCAGTCGACGTCATATTTTCCTCTTGCGTGGGTTTGGCGGCTCCGGCAAAAGTCAAGTCGTGTTCAAATTTGTTGAGCAGTCAGAATCCCGGTATGTTCGATACTTGATCCCTCGATTAAAGGCTAATCACAGAATAGGTTCACCGACGTATATTTTGTGGATTGTACCTGCCAACAAAGACTGGAAAACACTCGTTCTTGTTAAGAAATTCAATAAATCCCCGATGATGGCTTGCTTTGACTCTCTCACCAGCGCACTGAATGGCTGTTGGTATTCAATAATTCTGATGACATCCACCTCAATCTTGTGCGATATTTCCCATCCGGCTCTCGCGGGAACATCCTAATTACTTCCCGAAATCGTGATCTTCGTCAACATGCCCACACTGAATGTAAAGTTGATCGAATGGAAGTCTATGAGGCAACTGAACTCCTGTCATCGACGGCCAGATATGAAGTGAGGAGGGCGGAGAACGAGGAAATGGCCAAGCGGCTTATCCAGGTAGTGTATATGCCCATGAGAAAATATCTTGGCTGACAAGGAGCTCACAGAGACTTCACTGCCTGCCCTTGGCAGTGGCACAAGCCGGGGCATATATTGCCTCCTCCAGATGCCTTGGCCGATATCTGGAGCTTTACAAAAGCACCGCCCAGCGGATCCAGCTCCTGAATAAAAAACCAGTACAATTTGATTACGAATGGTCGGTTTATACCACATGAGAAATCAGCTTCAAACAATCCGCATCTTGACCGCTTTGTACTACCACTAAATTCGTTCCACGCATTTGAAGGGTGGGTATGGTAATGCTTTTCAACCTCCTTTGCCCACCTCGCGGTCACTATCGATGCGGATTGTATGTTGAATGATGGGACTGTCATTTGCTCGGACGGATCGGGGACCCCGAGTCCTGTCACCATCGCCGTCGTTTCGACGGTTGCTCAGACCTCGAATACGAGGCCGAAACACGACCCCGACTGGTCCAACCACCCCACCCGCACTGACCAACACCTCGAGTTCATCCTGCGAACATCAGGTTCGATATTCAGAGTTTTGATGATATCAGCTGCTTTGAGGGGGATAGCAGGAATTGTGCTGAACTTCCAAAATTAGTTCGAGTGCTCCACATCCAGTATTTGGCTTACCCTGGGAGCAATAGATTTTATAGAATGGCAGCAATCAGCGACCTTGCCAGCGTCTGGTTGATTCCGTACGAAACTAATAGCCAAAAACTCCCAGGGAGTATATACAGAAGTTGTAGAAGTAGAAGTAAGATAGTAGAAGTAGAAGTGCACCGAGTAGAAGTAGATACTGAACCTAAAACAAATCGTGTAGATAATTAGGGGTGCAAAATGGTTCAATTCCTTCCATGGAATGGTAGATATATGTCTTTTACATATTCCTATAAGAGCCCTTATTTTTTGGATCGCTCTTGACGGAGGAGATGTTCTCACAAGCAGCCGAGCGGTCTTTGTGCTGTCAGTTCGCACACAGACTAGATAGTAATGTATGTTTAAGTGCAGGGGTGCTATAGCTACAGATATACGAACAAGAAATACAAAACATGAGAGGTATACACCAATTGTGAACAATGCAAAAAAAAAAATCAAACAATCCCCGCCGCATCAAGTTCCTCCATGATTGACTCCGGAATGACGCGATGCCCACGATACTTGCGCGCCGCCCATGCTGCCTGTCGGCCGTTGAGGCCCCGAGCATAGGCATCCACAAATTTGCTTGAACGATTGCCGAAACTAAAATGATCAGCACGGGCTATGCTGAAACCATCAAACATCACTCACCGGCGCATCATTTCAAGAGGGACAGCATCCAATGCTGCCCGAACATTCCGTTCCAAGTCGTCTTCGCGAGAAGACTCTGGGAAGAACCGATAAACCCGTTTTGCATAGCCCCAGCACTGCTCAATAAAATTGAGCTCGCAATGGAACTTCGGCAAAAAAAGAACGGAATATCCCCGCAACCTGAAAGCGGTTTCCAAACAAGATTCGACATTCACAAAGTCAGGTTGGTTGAAGAGAATCCTCCGGCAGCAGCAGTCCAAAGCTGGAGGAGCACACTTGAAGCCTTTGCACTGCGCCAGCTTACTGGTCTCATGCCCAAGCCCACGTGCCTCGAGAATGACAGCCATGCCTTTGAAAAGACCTTCGAGAGGGTGGTTTTCGGGGAAATAGAGGGACTGGGGTTGGCCGTTGAACTCGGCGCCGGTCATCTGGATTTTGATTTTCTTGAGCCGACCTGACGTCGTGTAAATAGGTTGGCCGTCGGCGTCGCGGGCGGTAACTGTAACCCCGAAATTCTTGTCGGCAGATGACGTGAATTTCGGCATCAAGCGCGCAGATAAGGAACCATCAGGGCGCTTGCGGTGGATAGTCGCGTTGTCGTAGATGAAGTGGTGCTCGAATTCTGGATAAACTTCGTCGAGTATATCCATAAATTCTTCGGCCTGTTCGAGAATGTTCTCAGTTGTGAAATATCCTTCACGACCTTTCCCCGGTTTTAAGAAACGGCGTGCTGTTCTTTTACCATCAAGAGATGTGGGTGACCATCCGAAATCGGCAGAGACAAAGTCTGCGACCATCAGCGAGTGGCCATCCCCTTTCTGATGTAGTTTCGCGGCCGCATCCTTGTGATACCAATTCTTTCGTTTTCGCTCGTGCGCATAGAAGACCGATTCATCGTGATTCCAGAGAATGACTCGTCTGCCGGGCATTCGGGGACCGTACTCCGGTTCATTGTCCTTCGACCAACGGTGCATGCGACGTTCGAGAGATCTGATAGCTGGGATGTAAACTTTATCCCTCTCGTAAACGACATCTGGTCGCTCGTGGCCGTCGCTGTATTGCCCTTTCTTCGGCTGGTGGTATCTGTATCCCAATGCGTTCAAATATCGCCGCGCCGTCCGAATAGAGATTGTTTTTGTGATGCCGTGTTTTTCCATCACTTCCGGCCGGGCCAGGTATTTCGAAACTTTCTCCGCGGTAATGTCGTTGCCACTCTCCTGTAAATACAAATTGATATCGGTTGCAATGTCTTCATCGGCAAGTAGTGATTCCTTCCAATCGCCGTATGGATTGACTAGAAGCAGCGAGCGATCATGGATATATTGGCGCGCTAGCTTGCAGAGAGTGCGCATGCAATGCCTGCCCCGTCCGAGACCAATGGAGGCTTGTAAAGCTGATGCACCCCAATGACCATAGGTTTTCGAGCGCGTGTCAATGTAGAGATTAAGGAAAGTGCGCATTCCCTCGAGACGATGCCGCACAAAGGGGTCGTGTTTTGGATCTTTGTACCCTTTAGATGCGCCACGGGACACGCCGCGTAGAGCTGCCGCCAAATCCTTCACAGCTGCGGTGGCGGCTGCTATTGTCGGAGCCTCGCGAAGCCTCCCCGGAGCCGAGAGGGCGTCGTAAACGCGTGTGTATGCATCCTGTGCCTGGGGATCAGCCGCTGCAGCCTGCTGGAACTCGGCAGCCTCTGGTTCCGGTACTGAGGCATGCGAGTTCACGGAATCCAGGCTCGTGGTGGACTGTGATGCGCGCTGGGAAACATCATCTTCATCCGGAACCTCCTCGACAGTAGCGCGACGGGATTGTGATGGCGGAGGTGGCGGAGGCAGCGTGTATTCGTGGTAAAATTGGGCCGGAGGAGAGGTCGGGATGTCCGGAGATGAGGTTCGATGAAAATAACTTCCATATGGGACAGGAAAGTGACCCGGCGCGTCGATCTTGGCATGTGAAGAAGTCGCCAGAAAAACATCATCAATCACGGAATCCGGAGATGGCAGATCGATAGACACGTCCGAGGGGGATGTCGAAGCCTTTGCCTGCATGAAGAAGTCTCATTCGACGTGTCATAAGTCAATCCGCATACGACGCACATTCTCCTTGTCCGAATCCGTATCGGCAATCTTTGCCTTTTTCCGCGGTGAAAAACTCTGTATAACGCGCTTTACGCCGGCGTAGAAGTTGCTAGCACGATTTCGAAGGTGCTTTGCCTTCGCAGGCATGGTGAGCAGGCCCCAGAGCGGCTTTGGACGCGTCGAGATGTCGAAGTAGCGTGCTTTTGGGTGATTTGGGTACAAAATTTACATCTAGTCATTTTCTCCGCACACCAGTCCAAATCTGTCAGTTGCTACTCATATTCACCCTATTTATCTACGAATTCATGGAGCCGATAAGGACGGGTTGATGTGCCCATCATTTGCGGTATTTATCTCGATAAATTGCCCTTATTAGGACGCTGTCACGCTGACCACGTGATGTTGGCGGGACTTGTATGGCCCCTACCTTACTATCCCGACATATATCAAGTCTCCAGCTGTGTCTTAACTGACATAAATTACCAAATCCGGCCGTTTCTTTCGAGCTAATCATGGGAGTTTTGTTGATTGAGTGACCAGAATTGTACCAGGAGTGTAGTAGGGACCCTACAGAGTGTTTATTACAAAAGATCTTGGCAATTGACTCAGAAATGATGGAGAAAATGATCTTTGTCTCGCTTCTAGGTCCTGTACGATAGTATGAATCATACTCAGGGGTTTGTTTGTATTTTTTTTCAAGTTCACCATTGGCAAGGGAAAATAAGGCAAGTCTGTGATACTGCAGTATATATTGGTAGTTGCGCTCGACGCTGTATTTAATCTCTACTATTACTAATAGGTGTGTGCTCCGTGAGCACATGCCTTAATTAATCTTACTCGCTAACTCTCATGCCCTGACCAAGTCAAGTCCATGAATGGTCCAGATACAGCACTCCACAGGACCCCGACTAAGGTCACAAGTCCCCAACACACTGGTTACAGGCTCAAGCGCTGCCATTTGACATGAGCTTGCCTTCCATACACCTATCTATTGGATAAGTGTTGAGCACACTCCTTGCTCACTCCACTTGATCTACGATCTCACAAGAAGGTCCCTTGCGGAAGCCCTTAGGCTTCGCAAAATCAGTCTTTCAATAAAACACAACAGGTACTAATTGCCGTGACTGAACCTAAACTTCCGGCTCCAGCCTCTGTTTGAACACAAATAGAGTTCTACTTTTCACCAGGACCGGCATATGTTCAGTTCACCGGTTTAGCACATAGTCCTCATAATCCTGTGCCAAGGTGACTCGATCAAGGAGACAGGGATTTTATGGACTTAAAACATAGGTTTTCCATACGTACCAGTGAAATAATAACCCTAGTGTCACAGTCAAGACCTTGCATCCAACTCTACAAGAGAGTGGATTGGGAAGTGCAGGTAGATGTCTCGAAAAGATGATTGAATAAAAGACTAAAGAACTACAAGTGAATAGCTACTCTACTTATACTGTTTGTCGAACCGTGTGAACTCAAGTAACTAAGTATATAATACAATGAGGTTACCAGGCAAATCGTGATCGGAGACGTCAAGTGTCAAGTGTCAATACTAGATATAGTTTATGGAAACGACTATTGTGTTCCGTTGCCGTGTGATCTGTAGCCAGCAAAGTCCTCCCATGTTATGCCATCAGCGTGAAGCACTCGTGCAACAAGCACTGGGGTCACGTGCTCATCGATCGGTGTTGGAGCGATTAGATTGGGGTCAAATCGTGACATTACCCCCCTCTAGAATCAACGTCCTCGTTGATCTCAATGAACGTGTTTGCCTCTGGGATAAATAATTTCTTTGTTGAGTATTGTTGCGACTCCTCGCGGGTTTGAATCTTTTGATTAAATAATCCCAGTATCCGGCCGGCATGACCAGAACTGCGCAAATCTCGATTCCGTGATCCTTGTTGTATTGGTCAAGGATCTTCTTTGTGTTTGATAGGTGCCGCCTGGGCTCCCACGTCCTCTCCCCAAGAGGGTAATTCTTCCACTTGATCAAATACTGGAAGCCTTTTCCGCGCTTGCGGTGCTTCAAAATCTCCTCCACCTCATACTCCTCATGACCTTGCACGATCTGCGGCGCTGGCCGCTCCTCTCTCCGATGTGCTGGAGGTTCAACATACTTGGTCAGCGGTGCCTCGTTGAAAACCGGATGTGACTTGTTTGTTTCAGGCAACCTGAGCTTGTATGCCGAAGCTCCGACCTTCTCCAAAATCTCGTAAGGCCCCAGCCTTCTATTGTCGAGCTTCTTGGTCGGGCGATCCGTGGTGATATCTTTGGCCTCCAGCCACACCTTATCGCCGACCTTGAACTCAGGCGCCTGGTGCCTATGAATATCATAATATTTTTTAATTGTTTTCTGGGTTTTTTCCAGTGCAGCTGCCGCCTCGTCGCGGATCTTTTTCATTTTCTCGGCAAAGTCGTTTGCGGCCTCATTGCATGACTCGACTGCGTTTTCGATCCCCTTCCAGGGGTGGTATCCGGTGTTCACGAAGAACGGCGACATGCTCGTCGACGAGCTTTGTTTGTCGTTGTGAGTGAACTCGGCCAATGCGAGCCACTCTGCCCAGTCCGACTGGCAATAATTTACGAACACGCAGAGATATTTTTTGATCTCCTGGTTCATGCGTTCCGTCTGTCCATCAGTGATCGGATGGAAGGCGGTGCTCGGGTTCATTTCAACCCCAAGGAGCCGATTGAGCTCCCTCATCAAACCGGAGACGTATCTCGGATCCCGGTCCGAAATAATCTTCCGCAGCACACCGTGATATCTAATCACGCGATCCCGGGTCAACCGGGCAACTCCCTCAGAGTTCAACTTCATGTTCACGGCCTCAATATGAATCATTTTGGTGAATGTGTCCACCCAGACTTGTATGGTGTTGAAGCCGTTGCTGATTGGAAGCGGACCAATTAGGTCCATGGATATGATCTGCCATGGGCCTTTGGCGATCTTGTGCGGGTTCAGCTTTCCCTGCTGATACCGATGCACACGGGTCCTCTGGCATGCTTCGCACTCCTTGATATAAATAGAAACCTGGTTGCCGAGCCTCGGCCACCAGTAGTTTCGCTCTATTAACTCCTGTGTTTGGTTTTCCCCTGGATGGCCAAGCAGGGCCGAGTCATGATGTAGACCAATAATTTTATTTCTAAGTTCCTCGTCGCAAGGAACATAAATCAGACCATTATAATAAATAAGGTCGTCGATCTTCTCCCATCCCGGGAGGTTTTTCTCAAGCGCCAGCTTGACACTCTTGTCTACACGTTTCGTGGCCTTGATCTGTGACATGATCTCAGCCTCCGGTCCTTCCATCGTGATCTCATGAGATCGGAAATACTCCGGCTTGAGAAGGACAACATTCTCGTTGTCGTTCTTCCCCTGATCATGGTCTGCCCGGCGGGATAATAAATCGGCTTTCTTATTCAGGGCCCCGGCCCGATGAGAAAGTGTGAAGTTGTATTCGGATAGTTCTACTATCCAGCGCGCTTGCCTCCGATTGACCTTCTGAGAACTTTTAAAATACTGGAGATTCTGATGGTCTGTCAGAATCTCGAACGTTTCCCGCGCTCCCATCAGGAGCGATCTCCACTCATCCAGCGCGAGCATGATTGCGAGCATCTCTTTGTCGTAGATCTCGTAGTTCCGCTCTGTTTCACTGAGGCCATGGGACCGGAACACCACCGGGCGCCACCCCCCTCTTGCTCCTGACTGAGCACAGCTCCACTCGCTCCCTCCGATGCATTAGCCTCTAGCCGGAACTTCCCGTGATCCGTGGGAAGCGCCAAGACAGCGTCTTCGGCGATCCGGTTAGGTATATTTATTGTTCGGGGAAGGGGGCACCGGGTCGGCCATGACCGGGGCCCTCTTCAAAAATCCTGCCCATAAAGGGCACGTCCCTGATCGAGGAGGAATTCAAAGTCCTCCTTGGACATGTCGTTGGCCCACAAAGAGCGGACATTGATCTTCCCATGCTCCCGGCGTGGTTTCGGGCACTCCCGTGCCATGTGGCCCTCCAAGCCACAGTTGTAACATTTGAAGGCCGCCGCCTTCGTCTTGGACGCATCCACGTCCATCGGAGCTGTCTCCCTGGGAGCCAGCTTCTTCACCAAATATGGTGCAGTCCCCCTGGTATTACCGGTGGGGGCGGCCGGGATTCTGGCAGGGACCCAAAAAGGGGTCCCGGCGGCGTGTTTCAGCTGCGCATTGCGCAGCTTCTCGCACTAAAGGATGCGACCAATGGTCATCATCCTCTTTTTCATCCCGAGGTAGTCCTCGGGGATCTCGATGCCACCCGCGTAAAGCTGGGTGCGAACCTCTGGGTTGATGAGGTTCTCGAGGTTTTCGCACAGGAACTGGTCGTGGTCCCCGTACTTGGAGTGCGGGTCGTACCCCGCCTCCTCGGTGTTCAGTTCGAACGCCTGGATGAAATCGGCCCAGGCCGACTTCCCTTGCCTTGTCGTGGTGAGGCGAATGTACGCTGTCTGACGCACATTCTGGTCCTTGAAAGTCCTGGACAAATCGTCCAGGAACTTCTTGAAGGAGTACCCCTCGGGCAACTCCTCGTCGTCCTCGTTGAGGACTCGTCTGTGCCAATTACGGACCCAGTTGGATGCTGGGGTGGGCGTGCCGTCTTTGCTGCCGAGCAGCGAGATGGTGAAGGCAATTTTCGCCTTCGAGGTAGCAAATTCCTCGCTGTAGGCCCACATGTATTTTTTGAGGGCCTCGCGCCAAGTATCCCACTTGGACTTGTCCACGTCATCGAAATGCGGCGGCATGGCGGCGAGGGTGATCTTCAAGGTCGGAGCAGACCTCTGTCGGGGGGCGGGTGTGAAGAACTCAGGAGCAGGTTCGTGCTCCATGGGTTCGTGGTGAGAGGCGGGGGATCCGGGTTCGGACATTTGGGCGATGTCCGGGAAGCTGTAATACAGCTGAGTGGCGGGGGATGGGGAAAGGGATTGCGCAATAGGCGCGGGTGATAACGGTAGTGGGGGAGGTGGAAGCGCAAGTAGTGCGTGAGGCGGAGGGGAGGGTGGCGAGCTAGTGTGGGGTGTAGAGCACTAACGGCTCGGGAGGTGTCGGGGTGCGGTGGGGCGGGGTAGGAGTTGACTCCGAAGAGACGGAGGAAGGTGCGCAAAACATCGCGACTTTGCTGGTTCCGCACAGAGCCGGTGGTGGGGTTCGAAGCAGTCTCTTGCAAATAGAACTATCCCGGGTCTTCTACGACACCCCCCGACGATAGCGAGGTAGTCTTCCCCGAAGGTTAGACTAGCACTCCTGCGACTGTCTTAGCGCTGGAACGGACTCAATGTTTCCCGTAGCGCGACATCTGTCTATTATAAATGGACCGCGCACGAGGGGCGCTGGCGCTGCAATTATTTTACTTTGGTGTGGACAAAGTGAATGGCGGGGAGGGGGAAATGGAACTTCAGATACAAGAGTCCAAGTAGAGGTATGAAAGGACGACTGCAAAGTGCAGTGTCGAGTGGGTAGAGGTTGGTGCGCAAAGAGTGCGCGGGGGGGGGGGAAAGGGAAAGGGGGTCGGGGATGGCGGTACGGTGCGGTAAGAAGGGGAGTCTTTTATTATGTCACAGTCAAGACCTTGCGTCCAACTCTACAAGAGAATGGATTGGGAAGTGCAGGTAGATGTCTCGAAAAGATGCTTGAATAAAAGACTAAAGAACTACAAGTGAATAGCTACTCTACTTATACTGTTTGTCGAACCGTGTGAACTCAAGTAGCTAAGTATATAATACAATGAGGTTACCAGGCAAATCGTGATTGGAGACGTCAAGTGTCAAGTGTCAATACTAAATATAGTTCATGGAAACGACTATTGTGTTCCGTTGCCGTGTGATCTTTAGCCAGCAAAGTCCTCCCACGTTATGCCATCAGCGTGAAGCGCTCGTGCAACAAGCGCTGGGGTCACGTGCTCATTGATCGGTGTTGGAGCGATTAGATTGGGGTCAAATCGTGACACCTAGACTGTTACAACATGGGGCAGTCCGCAGTGTTCAATATACCGATTCGGAATCTCGACATCGAGTGCGGAGACCTGTGAATTAACAGCTTATCTTCTGAGTTTGGCCACTCTAGAAAGGAAGGTAACCTTCCCAATGTACCCCAGATGCCATGGGAGGACCACATTCCCTCGCAGTAATGGTGCAGCCCAATTTACCATCCAGTTTGAGCTGTGGTCAAGGATCTTCTTCCGACACAGCACCCTCTCTATATGCAACCAAGGCCTGGATTTGGAGACGGCCCTCTTTTCGGTGTAATTCACTGGCCAAATTATCCAACACTGGGCATCATTGTCGGTCTGATCGCCTGGCCTGACACTGTTCCCGCATGTTGTCTGGCTCTCTTCAAACTCTGAATCATTACATCTGTGTAGCAGTCACTTTGTTCCCACCTTCCGCCGTCAGATATAATTCCCCCGAAACAATTTAAAGCTGAATGGCTTGGTCTCCCTTCCTTGGCTGTTGAATATACTCTGATCTGAATTTCCCATTGGTCTCCTCCGTCGGTCTAGACCACAGAACACATCCTTCGGTCTGTTCACCCGATGTATGCAGTCAGCTAGCATGAATTCCACTTGATTTTAAATAATACTTGCTGGCAATGCCTTTGCTTGAAGCACATGGAATGTATGTACTGTACAGATTAAATTTTGTTCCTCATGCGAAACATGAATCATCAGCAGTATGTATAAGATACACATTGGATCTCAAGAACCTCATTATCACACTCCGGAGCGAGCAAAGGCATATCTAATCTGGACTGCCTATATTGGTACAGGATATGCCTTCGCTTCGGTCCTGCAGTGATGGGGCCGTGTACCGTGACTAACGTCTGAGTGAGAAAGATTGGTGCATGTTGGCGTGTTTAAGAGGTACAAGCAGAATTTGCTTACCCGGTTTCGTGGCGGTAGTTTCCGATGTACTGTGAGTGATGGGAGAGGATGGGCGACATTCCGGTCCATGGGCTTTAGTGCGTCATGTGGTTGAGAAAGCCATCGCTTTGGGATATTAATTCAGATGAAGAATATACCTCAAGATCCGGATGTTCGAAGTGGTGTTCATGAGTTGGACTGTGCCGGGTAATTCTACCTACCTACCGACCTACCTAACTACCTACCACTTCCTCAAGTCTCACTCTGATCTCCAGACCCAAGCATTGATTAAAAGCCTGCAGATTGCTGAGATTCTCAGACATGCACACAATAGAAGCCTTGAAATCCCCAAGGAGAACGGTTAAAACCACAGTGAGGCAGAACCATCTTGCAATATTGAGGTAACCCAAGTGTTGTTACATTGAGGCTGAAGACCATTTTGACCGAATGGAAGGGGAATGAGGGAGCTCGAGTGCATGGCAGAGAGTTAGCACGAAAAACAGTCGGGTTTTTGAGACAGCAAAAATGGAGGCTTCTTTATACTTTGGAGGAAGCCTGTGCCACAGTGGGAGGTTTGGGCATATATGAGTACTTTGAAGCTGCATAATAATGACTGCTGCACACGGTGTGATGCAGACCGTGCTGCTACGATGCGAAATAGATGGTATTTGCTTTTTAGCTCGTTTGGCCACTAGGGGGTTAATACGAGATCGACACCAGTGGTGTAGGTGGCTGTCGTGCAGATGCAGTGTGTTCCGTGGGTGTGTGTGTGTGTGTGCGAGGCGTCTCGCAAGAGACGGTGGTCAATAAATGGTGCGGTCAATGAATGTGGATACCTTGGTGACGGATAATGTGTCTAGGTGGTGTGTACCGCAGCGAGGGGTACGAGGAAGGACGAGAGCGAGCCTCGGATGGGAGGCTGCAGCAGGGAACGCTAGATGTGGTGGTGGTGGTGGTGGTGAACCGAGTCTATTGGTGGGGGAGATACACAGGTCAACCACTGATTAAAGTTCCAAAAACCTTGCCCTTTTATACCTCTGCTGCTTGTACAGCCTCCGGCGTCCGGTACCACGCACTCCTTCCGCAAAGGGAAGCTAGGCCCGCTGGAATCGGGGAAATCATGTGATTCCAAGGTCCAAGAGGGCGATTTTGGGGCTCCAAGGTCGAAATATCGAGCGATTTTATAGAGGACTCGCTCCCTTGTTTCAGGCCAAGCCCAAATGGAGGCAGAAAATCCTGCGGTGCGTCAGCGGTCTCAGGCCTGAGGTCCGTAGGGAGGGCAACGGACGGGCAACGATGCCCGCAGTTCAAAACGGGTGTCCAATGCTAGGAAATCGAGCGATTTTACAGGCGCGTTCTTCAGAGTCACCTATTGTCTGGTGAGAATCGAGCAATTTCTGGTGACCGGGAGGCTTCTGGGTGCGGTGTCGCATGGGCAATGGACGAGGTAGGCTGCTGGTGCTGGGGTGTTTTATTGCACATCGAAGGACTTTGGCCAGGTCGGGGAGTGGAGAGGAAATCGTGTGATTTTGGACCAGGAGTCAGGGTGAAAGGCTTGGTGGGGCTCGAATCAATGGTGCCTGTAGTGGATTATTGGTCGTAGTTTGTGTCCCGGTCGATGCCCTAGGTCGAAGAGCGTGTTTTGTGAGAAGTCCAAATGCGGTTTCTAGGTGTGTCCCGATTTGGTGATATAGCCGTGCTGTGCTTCTTCATCCCTGTTGTGCCAGCGATGCTACACGAGGGCATATGCAGAGCATATACAGCCCTCACAGCGGGACTTGCCAAATAAGCAGCATACCCTGACCCTGGCCTGAACTCTACGGCCCAGCTCCCAGCGTAGTTGTACAAGATTTGGAATTCCGGGCAGGGCGTGAGACTTCAAAAATAGCACCAACCGGACATATGATTGGTGCTGCAGTAAGATTGTTCATAGGCAGAGTACTATGTGCAGTTGCGTGTAGGTCATTTGATCGAGGAGTACCGCAGGACAAAGACCCAGAACAAGAGGACACCAGATGGAGAAAATTCAACAACATCCGAATGAGGATAAAGAACAGTTAATCAAGTAGTTTTCAATTGATTCCACAGTTAGTGGGCTCTGCCGCAAAGCGCGCTACAATTGTGATTTGGAACGATATGAGAATAATTCTCATCCCAAATATCTGCTGAAACTCCTGTGTTGACGTGTTTTGGGCAAGACACACGTCTTGGAAAATGATCACGTGATGGCAAGGAGCGTGTTATCGCGCAATGTTCATGCCCGGCAGCGCCCCGATGCAGTAATTGGATGGCGGAAGGTGTGACAGTAGAAGTAGAAAGGTCAATACATCCCAATAAAAGTAGGCATTCTGAATAGAAGTAGAACTAACTCTTAGTAGAAGTAGGAGTAACTTCTACTGAGATTTTATGCCAGTGATCAACGGTAGTAGGAGGAGAAGTAGCTTCTACTTCTACAACTTTGTTCATGCCTCGCCGGTTTCCTCATCTGATTGTTAATACAATCACCTACATTTTAGACATGCGTGTAGCGAGAATCCCAGTCACATGTACGGCCAGACGTGCATGGACAGCGCTGGGAGTTCCACTGCACATACAACGAGGCATGGAAAATCTGTGATGCGCAAGACGCATTCTGCGCCGCTGCATAAGCTGGTCTGTGGGACGGAAAGGCTGCATTCCCGGAGAACTTGCAGTGGGAGGGGAGGCACTAGTGGATGTGCTGTCTCTTGAATTTCCGTGCTGTGATATATTCACTGATGAGCATCTAGGTCTCGGCACATTGTTATGAGGTACTTGATGCTCTGGTGCCACCGCAGCTTACTTGACCCGCACCAGGCCATGGATATGGATGCCCTTATTCATGTACGTGCGACATTCCTTGTTACATTTATGTGGGCCTAGAACTCGCATTCTAGCTCTCGAACGAGTTCAAGTTTCCCATCCCTCCATCCACCACGCCAGTGAGACCCTTGTCTCCGACCTCCTTAAAAAAGCTTGGGTATGTATTGTTCGTCCGTAGGTAGGTTCTGTATCTGATGGCATATGACAGGGCGGCATCCCCGCCATCACCCTCTTTGCATCCAACTTCCGGTGAGTCGCGCCCACAACGGTCCTTGCCCGCACATCCAGGTAATTTCTTCCTTCCAAATGGCAAGAAATACGAAGCCTACCATGGCTCCGAGTTCGTGCCGCAGATCCTTATGGACAGTGGGCTTCCCGTCATAATAAAGGTAGTGTTCCCGTTGTTGCCCTAGGCAATCAGCAACTGATCAACCTTGGATTTCCTGCGGAGTCGGACCACCTAGTGCTCAATGCATGGTACCTCATTTCACTGGGGACAATAAGCAATATACAGGGTCTGTATATGCTCAGGATATGCTCAGTATATTTGAAACATACTGAGGATATTCTTACAATATCCCGAGGTCTGATGATTTTCCCAATTGCACTTAGATGAGCCTCTCCTTACAAGGCAGGTCTTTATATCTATTTTTGGACATTGTTTGTACATGTTGTGTTATAATATCCTGAGCCTATCCTGAGTCCATATATGGTAGCCATCAGACCTCGGGATATTGTAAGGATATCCTCAGTATGTTTCAAATATACTGAGCATATACAGTTTTCGTATTTTGCAGGTATATTCTGGGGATATTTGTAATATACTGAGCATATCCTGAGCATATACAGACCATGTATAATGCTTATTGTCCCCAGTGTTTACGAGACGCAACAGGCACATTATCACAGCCTCAACACTGCACTTGTGCTCGTGTCCGTCCGTCCACTCCCGCTAATGCCCTGGGCGTTGGTTAGCACTTTGGGACTCTCGCCGCAGGTTCGTATATACACATCGTTTTAATACCCCATCGCTCATTGGCTCTACACGATATGACTCGGGTAAATACCAATCCAGTCAACATCCTCCACCTTCACTGCATTCCCTGACCACCTACACTTAGTTTGATGGATCTGTGTATATCCAGCCTAGGTGAGCATAGGTGCCTACATAGACCCTGTGTAGTTCAACTAAACAGAGCTATGCTGAGCTATACTCATATAGGCTGGATATACACACACCTAAGCAAATTAAGTGTAGTTGGTCAGGGAATGCAGTGCTTACTCATCCCATAAATAACGCAGACCTCGTCATCTGGGACTCGCACCTGCTCGCACTCGGCGCGACGCCCATGCAAGTCTTCATAGACGGCATCCCGCAGCTGTCTGAGCCCGCGATGCTGCACAGGCCCACGCCCTTCCAAGACGTCCCGTAGACACCAAACTCAAGGGGGTGCCGGTCCGTGAATGCCGGACAGGGGGCCGGTTCGTTGGTTGGGCCGCCAGGTCAATTTTCTTTTTCTGGGAGCCAACATTTTGTTGGTTCAAACCTGCTTTAGGAGAGGTCTGTTACCCGGTATGCTCCTACCATACAGCACTAAACCGTCACCGAGTGCAATCTCGCCCCGGATCACTACAATTACCGGATTTGGACGTGAGCTTACGTGGCTCCGCTTTAGTCATCATTACAAGTAAATCGAGTCCGAATTGTAGAGAGAAAGTCCTCCAGCGGAAGATAGACCAAATTTAAGAGTAGTTAGATACCACCCTGCATCTGGTAATGTACTCATGAAGCAGGATCGGGGTGGGACTCAGTGGGACAGCTCATTGTCGTCGTTCGGACAAGATTCTGGCCCAATTAAAATTCAGGGACATTATGGGGGTGTGCCTCCGCGCGAATATAAGCCACGTGTAGCATGATTTTCCATCCATATTCATCGTTGCACACTCACGGTACACTTTCGCGGTTAGCCGAAGCGTGCTGGCGTCAAACACGTGCCTAATTCCCTTATGGGGGTATTGCGTGATTGGTTGGTTGGTCTCGACGGTCCAAAAATCAAAAACCGGCGTATGTTCCATGATTCATAGAACAGTACCCCCTTGACTGAACTGGGAGAAGGAGGTGCGGGATATGAGCACGAGCATATTCGGCGCGCCGGGGGCTAGGAGCGGCGCCCTGACGCTCACCTTGCGTGTCCACACCTGTGCGATGTTCACGAAGAGCACGGCGCCCGTGAATGAGCGCGCTTGCAGCAGCGGCAGGCCCTCGAACGTGATCGTCAAGGGCAGCGCAATCGAATGTTTTGCACGCGCGGTTGACCGCAGCAGGTGGTGCGCATCGCGGAGGTATGCGAAGGTCGTGGACCTCATGGGCGGAGGGGCTTACGATGTTCGGCTCTCGTCTCGGACTCAGCGAGATTATGCTGGAGCCCTGCATCCACGACGGACGGGCCCATGTTTGACTCGCTCACGATGCTGGTGCCGGATATCCTGGGCAACACCGTTGTCCGTGCTGTCAATGGGCTGCAGTTCGGTGGATGGAAGATGCTGTGCGTGCTGCTTTCCTGTTCATAGTTTTGTTTTGTGCTCGCTGATGGTTAGTGATGGCAAGGTTCGGTTCAGAAATAGGTTCGAACCTGAACCGAACCGAACTGAACCCCAGGTTCAGGTTCAAGGTTCAGGCTATCATGATTTTTTCCGAACGCGTTCGAACCTGAACCTCAATTGAACCCCAAAGGCCCTGTTTTAACCCAGTTGAGCCTTATTTTCCCGAATTTCGCACACAATTTCACTGGTCATACTCTCTATCATCCGTCATCCTCCTTCCGAATAACTCTAAAGGCTCCTCACCATGGTTTTACTCTCGCAAGACTCAGCCGGTATGTTCTCACATGATCTGTTGAGTACGGAGTTGTTCAGATTGCTGCTCTGTAGGCGTCGTATATGCTTGCAATTGGTCTGGGACGGAAGTCCCAGTACACCGGACCACTAATAGTATTTTTGTAGCCCAAGGTACGTCATTTTGGGCCTGGGAAAAACTTCCAGGTTCGACAGGTTCGAACGCGTTCGAACGCTGAACCGAACTTGAACACAGGTTCAGGTTCAAGGTTGGGAAAAAGGGCCCGAACCTGAACCGAACCGAACTTTGCCATCACTACTGATGGTCCGAATGGGTGACTCAGGTACGCGTACCGCAGCGGTGTCACTACGGCCGTCGTCGCGCGAATGGGAGGTGGCTTCCTCCTGGGGATGAGCGTGGTGTTCTCTACCGGCGCGAGCAATGCGCTCGCTGAGGGGGCTATTGTCCAATCCGAAACAGCATTCCACATCGCAGTCAACTCGGAGATGCATGCCAGTGTTAGCACGCAAATCGCTGCGCTGCGCAATTTTCTCTTCTCCAACAGCCACTCTGCTCCATGGAGTCGCGTCAAGAGCGTGCATATTATCTGTATCATGCTGCGATTTGTAACTGAAATCATCCAGGGCGCGATCCCGCTGGTCATCGCCGTCCATAACGCGGACATTATGGCGACGCTGCTCCACCTCAAAGCCGAATTCTATGCGGCGGGGCCTGCGAGCCTGCGCATGATGTTCGCTGGAGCGACGGAAGCACACACGGTGACACCTGCTTGCAGCCGAGATTGGCGCTGCCGGCATAAGTGTCGTGCTCGCGCCCGCCCGACCGTTCCCGACTGCCTGAGACTATCGCCGAATGTGAGTCCCGCGGGCTCCCCCTCCCCGCAGCTTCCTCAGGATTGATTCGCACGCAGACTTCTAGGTCCACCACTGCCGCGTAAGAGGTCTGTCATGACACTCCTAGAGCACGGCGTTAATGTTGCGCTCGGTGTAGAAACCGACTATGACGCGCGGAATGCACGGTTAGAGCTCGCTCGGGTGGGTCCCTACCCCGTCCGTATGAGCGTGCGTGTCTCATCGACGGCTCACGGCGCTTAGGACGCGCTCGACTCAGATGGCGCCATCGATTAAACGACTGCCATGGCACTTGCGATGTGCAACATGGACGAGGCCCTTGGACTGAATGCTGCTGATGCGGTAGCCGAGGAACTCGTGATTTACCAGGGCGGCAGGATGTTCGACCTGGAGAGTGAGGTGCTCGGTTTGGCATCCGAGCGGTGCGCGGTTGTGGACCTGTCCTGAAAGTTTCGTCTGCCTGTCGGCCCTGAATTTAAGCCTTCTCGACTCGTTGACCGCAGAGTCAGACAAATAGCTGGCCGGTCCCAGTGGACGAACGTATTGAACGCCAGCCGCTTGTTCCTTTTCCGAATTCCATGAACTCTCTCAGAATTGAAGCCTCAATGCATCACACCACCGGAACGAAACAGTATTTTGTTGAAATGCTGATAGCAACCAAATCACTGCATTCCCTGAAGTCCTACACCTAACCTGTGTGTAGGATTCCTACACAGACCTACGTGGACCTACACACATTGCTTTTAGATCAGGGTAGGTCTGTGTAGGTAATTTTAGGTAATTGTAGGTCAATGCAGGTCAGTGCAGGTATGTGAAGATCTGCGTAGCGACCTAGTACTACGTTAACCTGGACTAATCTGGACATGTCCGGTCTAATCCTGAATCGATGCTACGATTCCTCCTGGTGGAAATTGAACTCAACCAGAATCAACAGTAAACCCCTTGGTGCCACTGACAATTGGCGAGGAAACACTTCCTGCTCATGTCTGCGAAATAGGTTTGGCAGGCTAACTGGTCATCTTTCAATCTGTTCTCTAAAAAATTGGATCCAGTCGGCATGAAGGTTGGTGCTAACTGCGTCGTGGCCTGTGTTGGTCCGGGAAAGGCCCAGGGGCTGATCAAATTCTCTGAGAAAGTATGTATGAGAGCGAGTGTGTTCACGCCGATCCGACGGCAACCCCCGATGCATCGGCGAATACGGGTGTTAAAACAATGGAAATGAGCAAGGATTGGGCAATGAAAATGGGGGAATGAGAGCAAGGTGAAGGCAAGTGGCTCTCCATTCCTCATCCCGTCGACCCTGGCGCAAAACAAAGCTTAAAATTGATGCTCTTAAAATAGCATTGATGCGCTCCGCGGAACGGCGGAAATATGCCCCCTACAGTGAATACACCGCGAAACAATCCGGAGGATAGAATCAAGGCACTTAATATGTACGGGGACTTAGGTGTAGGTCAGTGTAGCTGAGTTTAGCCAAGTGTAGGTGAGGGCTATGACTTCTAGGCACACCTACACTGATCTACGCTGATCTACAACAAGTGTGTTTAGGGAAACTACACAGACCTATGGCACAGCTGCTAGAACCTTCGAAAATATTAGCCTAGCTGTGTGTAGTCGTCCTACACAGGGCCTGTGTAGTCCCCTATGCTCAGCTAGCAGCAGCTGCTAGAACCTTCGCAAACTGAGTGTAGGAGCGGCCGGAAAGCAGTGAATAGCAATGCTCTAATAGTGCACGGTGCGGTGGGTTGTATCACTCTGGACTATGGCCTCCTTGAATCACGGGGTGGAAGACTATACTGTAATTGAACGCGTTCAGCGACGATTGAACATGTGAGCCGCAAACCCACTTTTGGCCAGATGGTGGATATAATGGCGACATAGGAGGTAAGACCGATTGCCGGGGTTCTGGTGGGCCTGGCGCTAGCACAGCTGTTGCTTTTAAAAGCCGTTCGCGGAGCTCGGGAGGCTCATAAATTACAGGGAAGGCTCTATCATTAAAGGGGGCTTGTGCTTCGACGTTCGAAAAACAAAGATGCTAGTATTTTCGGATGGTTATGGGAGGAATAAATGAAGTTCGCATCATTGAGTCGTGGATACAGCCGGTACTCTTGGATTTCCGTACAGATCCAACGGCCCAAACGGCCATGCCGCGCTATATTTCCTGGCAAACCATCAGCGGCGAGCGCGTCGCCCATTTCAGCGGTAGGGGAACGGCGGAAACCTAAGGTTTCAAACCGGATGAATCATCCAGAGACAGAAAAGAAGGAGGTTGGTTGGAACTCACCACGGCGTTGCAGGGTTCCCACAAACCACACAGGGGAAGCGTCGTCGCGAATTCGATCTTCTGGAGCGCGAGTTTCGTCCATATCATTCAGCTCATTCTCTGTAAATGCGGCGCCCATACGGCTGGACTCCAGCCTCGGGATCTCCTGCACTCGGAAATTATATTAATGTTAGACACACGGGGGAAGGGGGCGCACGTCGTTGAGGTGCGCGATCATAGTATTACCGAAGGAGTGGATCATATGCACCAGGCGCGGCCCGTCATACTCGGCGGCACCGGCTTCAATCTGCTCCAGGTATTTCTTTAGCTCCAGGAGCTGCGGGACGAGGTCCTTGTGCTAGGCAACGTTCTGCGACAGGGAGCCGGCCCAGAGCTTCTTCTCCATCTCCGGGAACAGAAATGCCTCCTCCAGATCGTGGTGGTGGGTGATATTATCCACCTACCAATTCGTGGTTAATTCGTCGGGGATACGACGAGAAATAATTTCGGCGCACCACGGCCAGGCTGAATACCATGAACGGCTGCACCTTGTCCGGCGTAATTCTCGGCGCATGGGCGACTATGGTTTTTATCCCTTGGATGAGAGTAACACTTTTGGCTTGGCCGAATGGCTTGCGCCTGCGCAGAATGGCTTGTGTTGGGCTTGGACTTGGATTTTAGTGGCAGCCCAAGCCCAAGCCCGGCCGAATGGCTTGCAAGCCATTTAGCCGGCTTGGCAAGCCATTCGGCCGGCTTGGTATCACCCAAATAAAATGCTAAATCCCCCTGAGGGTTCTACGAGTCTCCCCTTGAGGTCAATAAGATTTAACTTAGCTATTTGCCCCTTGAAGTGACAATTTGCGGGGAATAGTGCAACGACGACAAGCCACAACCTCAATCCCTCAATGAAGTAGTGGCTTGTTGGCCTGAGCATACTGTACTAGAGTTGTTCCATCATCCTAACACGAAAGATTCCCGAAAAATCCCTTCCTAGCATCAAAGCATGACAATTCACGGATTCGGCCCCATACAACGGTTAAACAGTTCGAAGTGAACAATCTTGATCTTCACGGCTTCGTACAAGCACCAAATCAGCTCGAAATATTCGAGGGAACGGTTCCATAGCTACTTGAAGCCTCTTGAGACGATACTGCCATCCATAACACTACTTGCAATGTGGGTGTGTGACGAGAGGAGTTTCCTAAAAGCAGACTATTTACTGAATAACTTGGCTAAGACACACAGTTGGTGTACTCTCTCAATGGGAGACTGTTAAATATATTTATGGGAGTCAAATTTGCCAATAATCCCAACCTCCATCTGAGAATCATTTGGGCGGGCGGAATGGCTTGTGTCACGTGCCACACGGTTGAATCGGTGTTTGCGCCGTTGTGACTTCCAAGGATTTTATTTATGGCAATATATTAATCTCAATGCACTGGATGGACCATCCCATGAAGTGGATATTGATTGGGGAGAAGAAATGATACATACAACCCGGAGAGAGCATATCCCAATTCGGACTTGGGCTTGGGCTTGGCTTGGCTGGTTCAAGTTGAAATTCCCCTGGTTGTACTAGAAAAAATGGTGTGTGCAATGCTGACTTATATACATTCTCTATGTGAATGATTAAAAAGTGGTTTTACCCGAAATTTATCCAACAAGGGAAGAGTTCAACATCAAAGCACTGCACTTTCACGGAGATGTGCAGTGCAATAATCACTCGTGGCTGCAACACGTAAAAAAGAATCAGCTTGCCATTGCCCATGCCTTGGAGACATTACGACATGAAGGCAGCGATGAGTGTCCACCGTCATGACACATATTCTTAAGCAGGCTAAGTCGGTATGTTTCGGCCGCTGATCACAGCGGTGATGAAGGCCAGAAGATTCCGAAGACTATGAGGGAGAAGAGCATAGCGACCACTACACACTGGGTAATGTTTTTGGAAAGAATATATATAGTGTAAAACTTGGGTGTAGTGGGGCACAAACCAAGCCACTCACAAGCCCAAGCCGCACAAGCCCACCCCAGCCAAATTCAAACTCCGACTTGCGGGGTAAGCCATTCGGCCAAGCCACTCGGACAAGTCTGTCCCTTGGATGAAGGTGTTGTGTGCCGATGCCATGTTTTTATAATGTGGAGGTCAGTCAACGGAGCGTATTCAACAGAACAGAGGAAGAAGGAGCGCACATCAATTGATAATCGAACACGTTCCTGAAGTCGCCCGGTGACATTTCTGTGGATGAGGTTATCAGCTTAGCTGCCCCAATACGGGGTCGTTCCGCACCCAGGAGTAGATACGGCGCGAGTATCGCAGCGGGGCGTGTATGCAATTCTGCGAGGAGGACAAAATTGGGCGGCGCAAAAGATGGGGTGGGTCGAAAGGAAGGACAACAATCGAGGGCTGATCCTGTGTTGCCAAGTGGGTTCGGGTGGGTTCCGCGTTCAAAACTCCGATCAACTCCGTAGTCGAGACGCCGAGGAAGCCGGATGGGTCAAGAGGACTGACTACTCGGCCGCGAATCTGGTGTGAGTGTGAGCCACAATTCTGCGGAGGTACATTGACACCTACCACCGAGGTGACCTCCGGAACGCCGGTAGTTAATTATGCGGTATGTTTCAACTTGAAATTCAGATATCGACCAGAAGCTTCAGTTATTGCGCGGGCAGTCAAGGGAGCTCGAAGAGAATTACTCTTCGGAGAGTCAAACATTTATGTCGGAGGACCCTACGTCGGTCGGCAATGTGAAGTGAATATGCGCGCACGCGGCCTAGAATTCAATTTGCTAGAAAGAAAAACTGTTCTTTCAACCTCCCTCGATTAGCGCCCTATCGACGTGCAGACACACCCTTCTCCGTCGGCCCGCTTCCAGTGACCTTCTTGATCTTCTTTTCCGTCTAAGTCCGGCGTCGGAAACGAAAAGAAAGTCTAGGGAGGAATCGCCAGATAAAACGCCTCTTGTGAAGGGTGTGTTAGCATGCATGTACGCTAGAGCTACTTCGTCTCGAGCATGTTCGGAGCTACTTCCTCTCCTCGAGCATGTGGCAATGCCGGCCCCTGCCGAGGCTAAATATGGAGACAGGTCAAGAGACCTCCGGTAATGGTCGGATGATGAGTGAGCGGTGGCAGAGCGTTAAAAGCCTCCCGCTGTCTCTGCAAACCAAAAAGTGCCCAGTTGTCCGCCATGGCTGAAACTTGTAATGACGGTCAAGAGGAACAAAGCGTGGGAACCGTCACCCTGGAAACGCCGAACCTTCGACAAGAGTTGGCGAAGGACCTCTCACCACCAACATTCCCTGAAGGAGGGCTTCAAGCATGGGCTACGGTGGCTGGCGCGTGCGTGGAATGATTTCGGTTCTCTGCCTATGATGCCCGACATTAATCCTGGTCCAGATTCCTTGTCCAGTTTTGCGGTTTCGGGTTCATCGAGTCATTCCCAAGTTTGCCCATTTCTCATCGTCCAAGACAGATACACTACTTCATTTGGCGTTTATCAAGGTCAGGATGCGAACAGAAATGAGCAGACCCGGATTATGAACCTCACACATACACAGATTTCTACACGCGGGTGTACCTCACACAATCATCCTCCTCTGCGATTTCGTCAGTAACGCTGGCATCACTAGCCGTCTCACGCTCAAGTGTGCTCTACAGATGGATCGGAAGCATAAACGCCTTTCTTGTAATATCAGGAGGCCTCGTCTCCGGCCACTTTTACGACCGAGGACACTTGTGCGTCGTATTCTACTAACAAATGGTGCGAGCTCACATAGTATTCAGCTATCCTCTGTTGTACGGCGGATGCCTGCTCCTATGCTTCAGCCTCTTCATGCTCTCCTTATGTCAACCTGAAAAACTTTATCAGGTCACTCACTCCTTAAATCATGATTCCTGTCGCTGACATTAAATTTCTTCAGATATTCCTCGCGCAGGGGCTCGGCGCAGGGATCGCCGCGGGGACAGTCTACATCCCGAGCGTCGCAGTGGTCTCGCACTACTTCCAAAAGCGGCGCGCCCTCGCGATGTCCATTGTAGCTTCTGGGTCTTCCCTGGGGGCCGTAATCCACCCCATTATGTTGAATAATACGTTCCACAGCCGACTTGGTTTTGCCAACTCCGTTCGCGCCAGTGCGGGCCTCGTCAGCGGCCTCCTTCTCATCGCGTGCCTCCTCATGCGCCCCCGGCTGCCCCCCGCTCAAACTCAACCGCCGTTTTGGAAGTCTCTGCGGCGCTTCGCTCGCGATAAAGCATACATCTTGGCAACGCTGGGGTGGGCTAGTTGCTCTACGTCCTTCCAGATAACCTTAACTCTTGGACAGAATGTCTACATTCACCGTGGGGTTCTACTTCCCGCTCTTCTATTTGCAGCTGGACGCCATCACGCACGGAATCAACCAGACCCTGTCCTTCTACTCCGTTCGTTGATCCTTTGCTCGACTTCCAGCGATTAAATACTATTTTTCAGCTCGTAATCATGAATGCCTCGAGCTTTGTGGGGAGACTCTCTCCAGGCTTCTTTGCGCGCAAGCTCGGAATTATCAACATGGTCGCAGCGGCCTCAGGCTGCGGCGCCGTGCTGATCCTCTGCATGATCGCTCTCAAGAGCACCGCAAGCGTAATCGTCATCGGGGTGCTCTATGGCTACTGCGCTGGCGTCTGTATGTGCCCGATCCGTTTTCCTTTGCTGCGAATGCTGATTCGGTGAATAATTTACGACTTAGTTGTTACACTAATGGCACCGCTCCTCGCAATTTTGACGGAGGACCTAAGCGAGCTCGGGTAGGTTACATTTTCCCTTTCATTTCCTCTGTATCTTAGTGCTCACTCGCCCGAAGCCTCAGAATGGGCGTCTCATTTGCGGTGGTAGGTATCGGTGGGCTCGTCGGTAGGTCTATTCCAATCTCTTCTTTCCGTGGAGATAACGAAGAATGCTCACAATTATCGCAGGCCCACCTATCAACGGAGCTCTCCTAACAGGGCACTTTGTGTGGTGGCGTCCGGCGCTGTTCAGCGGGGTGCGTGGCCTGAGAATTATGTTTGGGGTTGAAGATTTACGTGTGGGGAATGCGATTTAGTTGATGGCGTTCATCGGATTCTTCTTCTTCCTGGCGACGGTGTTTGTCGTAAGGCGCAAAGCTGCCACGAAGAGGAAGGAAAGCGCTGCGGCAGGAGAAAAGGAAGCCGCATAATGTTTCTGGGCTGCAGTTTTGCACCACTGACATCAAGTGTATGTTAGTAATACAATGCTCGCTGATGTAGTTGGATCCACCTCCAATTGTGCGACCACGTCAGCATAATATTATACCGCTTTATCGTCTTCCTCCATACCACTCACGGAAATAAATCAACTCTTGAGAAATTCGTATACGGAAAGACGGTTATGGCCCGTCTGGTTCACTTCACTGTTCACTCGAACGAATGGCATGCACAACTCTCTTTCTCGTTACATTGTCATTCCAATGTTGTACTTTACTTCATGCATTGGATAAATAATTATTTCGTTCACCGCGCCCACGTCCCGCGCCGGGGAGATGCTTGCTCCTTTGTACCTTTTTTCCTACACAATAAGCTGCAACCAACATCAGCCTACATCCTACACTTGTAGAAAGCTAGGGCTCACCAGCGCCAAATGCCCGCCCGAAACGGGGCGTGCCTGGAACCCGGCCGACACCCCCGTAACGGTGTCGTACAGGTCCGAGAACGGCACGTTATTCAGCCCGTTCGCAACGTAGTCCTTGAGCCCGGTGATGATCTGGGTGCGCAGCCCCTGGTCCGTCACGATCGCTGCGGTCCAGAGCGACCAGTCTGGATGCAAAGCATTCGTCAGGCTAAATACAACCAAGGGTGAGGAGGGAGGTAGGCGTGCCTGTCTTAGTGTACGTGTGCCGGGTGTCGAGCGGGATACCGTATTGGTCTGATAGCGGGTTAGCGTTGAAAGGAGGAGAGGGGGAAGAGAGCTCACTGATGACGGTCTTATACCACGCGGTCTCTGTAAATACTGAATCAGTACCGAAATCAAAATCAAAATCAAAAGCGGCGCGGTGTACGTACGCATGTCGTAGACGGATTGTGGGAAGAGCTTGAGCCCGAGGTAGACGTCGCCGAAGAGGTTGTACGCCTGTACTCCCGCTTCATTAGCGCGGGTTCGCTATATCGCCCAACTGGGAACACGCACCAGACCCCACGTGGCGGACTGCCCGTATGCGAGCGTCAAATGCGGGCCCGTCGCCGACTGCGCCAGCACCTGCCACTTCTGCACGTAGTCCTTCGCGATCGACTACAACACACATCCGTCAGCTTATTTAGAGGGGCGCAAGCAAAGGGGGACGCACGCTATAGTTCGTCGCCGTCGCATTATCCCCGAGGCGCGACGCGATCTCCGCCATCGCGCCTATGCCGACGATGCCCTTGATCGCGAGGTTCGTCTGGTTCTCAAGGGGGCCCGCGAAGTCGTCCGTGCTCAGCTGCCCCGCGGGAATCAGCGAGTCCTCGATGAGGAACTGCGTCCATTGGTCGAAGAGTTCGCGCTGTGGAATACGAAGTATGCAAATTGAGGGTGCCCATAAGGTGGGTGGGGGCTAGGAAAACGCACGTATCGCTTGAGCTGCGAGTTGTCGCCCGTCTTGCGCGCAAAGGCGAGCGCCATGATGAGCATGTTGCCGCTCTCTGCAACTCAGTCAGCGCCCTGAATATTCGCAATGAACAACGGCGTTGCGTACCTTCCTATCATGCAAAACGCGGTGAGCATCGAGTACATCAAGGGACGGGAAAATCGCACGAACCACCGGCATCGCCTCGTCCAGCCCGTCCTGGTGCCCGGACGCCCTAGGGTAGTGCGGGCCCATGTCGTGGATGCTCCACCTGCAGGCCAAGCATAAGCAATTGCATGTAAGGAATAGGAGTAAGGAACGCAGAACGCACTTGTTCGGATACTGCCCGGATGCCTGGTAGCGCAAGAGCGGCTCGAGGAGGTACTGCCCGAGCTTCGGGAAGAGGTACAGGAAGATCGGCGTCGTGGGGAAAACTACGTCTGCGTAGCACATGAAATATCCCTGGTCAGCAAGCAAATGAACGGAATATCGCGCAACCAACATACCAACCGTGTTCATGTTCCCGTCGCTCGAGATTTCTACACAACCACGCACATCAGCGCCCGCGCAATACTTAAGGAAGAGAGACACACCCTTCATGAACAACATCACATCAGACGTGTTCCATTTCCCGTTCGCGCCCTTCGAGATCGTCAGCTCGCTCGCGGCGAGGCTCTGCCGGATCGAGAGCGCGACGATCCCCGCGTAGTCGGACGAAATCTTCGCCGCGTCCATCTCGACTTTCGCGTCGAGCGTGCGCGCGGTTGTTAAGGCGTTGGCGTAGTCTTTGAGGAAGAAGGAGATCTGCGTGGAGGTCCGTGTCGTAAATATATGAAGTATAAATCGGGAGGGAAGGGGAAGAGGGAGGGGGGAAGGAGGGACGCACGACATCAGCCGCAGTGTTGAACCGACTCCAGAAGTAGAGGCTGCGATCTTGGTTCACGGTCGGCGACAACATGTACTGGATCGCGGGCTCGCGGATGTGCCCGATGGAGAAGAGTACCGACGGCACCGAGGCCTTCAATTGCGAGTCACGCTTGGCGGAGCCGCCGACGTTCCCGAGGTCCTTCGTGAGCCCGAAGACGGGCCACGAGTCGCTGATGGCGCGGAAGAACGTGTCTTGGGTGTTCTTGAGCACGCCGTGATTGAGGAACTGGCCACGCACGATGGCGTCCTGGCCGGTTTGATACGTCGCCTTGGGGTCCTGCGTCGGCATGTGTCAGTAATAGGGTTGGTGAACCAGAGCAGTGGCGTACATTAAGGATGGAGTAGTGAAGGGAACCGTCTACAATCACGAAAGAAAATCCGGTCAAAACGTGCGGAAATATTATATAAGGAAGGAAAGGAGGAGGAACGCACACTGCGACTGGTCTTTAACCTCCTCGTACTTCGCGGGTGAGACGAGGTGCACCTCGTGACTAATGATATCCGTCTTGGTGGTCGTCCACTGCACCTCCCACGAAGTCACGGCCGAGACCCACTCGGCACTGACGTCCGAGTAGATCTGTACGCTGTGTGTGGCACCGTCAGTGGAAGCTGCGGACACTTGCATGTACGAGAGCGGGATGGATAGTTTTGCGAGGTCGCTCTGAGATCAAAGTTAGCACACGCGGTATCAGGAGAGCGAAAGAGAACGCACCTCGACGGGGCTGAGGAACGTTACAGTGAGATCGACGGGCCCAGCGGAGAGCACGAAGATGCTCTGCGTGGACGTGAACTAGTGGACCAAAGAAAATTAGTTCTGCAGCCGGGGGGATACATTTTGAGGCGCGTACATTGAAGGTCTTCTGCGTCGCCTTTATGAACGAAACACCGTCGACAGACGCCGCGCCCATGAAGCTGTAGCTCTGCCCGTCGACCTTCGCCAGCCCCGTCCATGCGACCGTCTGCCCCGCCCAGAACGTCGGCCACGCGTCGTTGAGTGCGACGCCCTGCCCCTGCGGCAGCCACGTGGAGAGGTACGGCGTGCGCACGGCGAGCGGGATCGACGGCGGGTTGAACGGCGTCGCGGTCCAGCTGGGCGCTGCGAGCGCGTGCAGCGCGAATAGCGCGGTGCAGAGTAACTGGCAACGCATCCTGAAGGTGGGAATGTGGTATGCGAGCCCCTCAGTCCGCTTTTGTAGGTCCGGCGCGCTTGCGCGATCTCATGTGCGCGAGTGCCGTCGATCAGGCGGGGATCGACGAAATCTGATGCGGGGAGAATGGGGGGAGACCTCGGGACTTGCGCGCCATATGCGCGTCAGGTGTAGCACCGTGTAGGGAGGGCCACGGGACGAGGTAGGTAGCCCTAGATCATTTCATTGAAAGCCCTTTAACACGGGGAGGTTAATCATTCGACTGCCCGTGTGTCCTTGGTCGTGGTCAAGTCGTGGTAATGAAAGATCTCCAGCGCCGGATGCAGCCATGCATCGAGGCTTTCTTGTCAAATTCTTGATGGGAGTGCGGAGATAGACATATGCGGGCGCAACAAGGGCGCAATCCGAATTCTCAACAGAAGAGGCAGGAACCGTGAACGGCCAAGAACAGGGAAGCCGCACGGGGGCAGTAAAAACCGAGTGGTACCTTCGTGCTAGCCGGGCGCGTAGGAGAAGTCAAGGAGAACTGCAGGATGGTCCCCGTCGCTCAAGAGGCGGCATCAGATGACTGCCGATGTCTTGATTCGGACGTTCGGCCCCGGAGGAATGAGTCAGATCATTAGACTAAGCAGAAGCTGCAGAGTTGCCATCCCCAGTCTTGCGCTGCTTGAGTTCCAACTAGAAGGGGTCCAAAGGAGGAAAATATGAGCAAGGAATTTTCTTCTGACCCTGATATATGGACTAGTAAATGTCACAGGAAGTTAAAACGGCCACCAGTACTGATATCATGCATCTTGGAACCGCTATGTCTCCCGTAGGAGGTGGGTATAGAAAATAGATCTCAGGGATCGCATTCGTATTACACCGTAAGGTACGAAACTCCTTTTCCTTCCGGGGTTGACTGGAGAGTCGGTGGTTCGAATCCACCCGAAGACATTAGCCAGTTCCTTCAACTTATTTTTTTGTGTGCGAGGCTTAAGGAACAGCAAAGGATAGGATACACCAATGCCAGATGAGAGAAATGTTCACTATGAATTAAGCCGGAGACTCGATGGTTTCGCGGCCGTCACATCATGCGACCTATGCTCCATGGGGGAAAAGCAGCCAAGTCTCTTGGCGGGGTGAGGGGCCAATTCTGGTCGACACCACATTTGTTGTATTGATACCAGCAGTCTTATCCTCGTGGAGTACGAAACTCGCTCTCATCAAACAAACTACGTAGTACTATTTTAGCCCCTGATGTGTCCACACACCCTGATGTGGAATTATTCATGATTCCGCCCGCATTTCGAACTCGGACCCTCCGATAAAATTCAGGGATGTGTGTACATGCTATAGAAATCGCTGGATGAAATTTTGGACAAATCTGAGCCTTACGGCGTACAAAAAAAAAGAAAAGGAAGGTTTTGATGTGCTTTTCCCACACGCCAAAACGCCCGCCAAAACCGATTCCACTTCTGGATCCATCATCGGAAGGTTCGTACCTTCCGCAGCTCAAGTCCATAAATTCTGAAAATATTTGAGGGCGTAGGAAAGACATGAATATGCCTAAATCCAGTTCCCGAGATAAATATGTCGCAAGGATACAAAGTTATGGCGTGAGATCAAACTCGTGGACACATGGGGGGCTAAAATAGTACTGGGAGAGTCAGCGGTTGAACGCGGTTCACGAATCCACCCGATAACAGGGAGATTGGGCATCCTTCCTTTTTCCTCCCGGAGCGGCCACACCTCTCGCTAGAACTGAGGGACAAAGAATTCTAGTCCTCGTGGAGGACGACTCGGAAAGCTAGTGGTTCGAATTGGATATCCTGTGTATCCTTGGTCTTGCTGGGGACTTCACGTTTATTCGGACCTGTGTTTGGTCCCAGAAGAGGGAAGTCTTGGTGGAGTACGGAACTCTCTCCTGTCAAATGCCTGCTTTCCACTGACCGGGTTTACTGGGAGAGTCGGTGGCTCGAATCCATCTGAAGACATTGGGTAGCTCGTATTTTCTTTGTGCAGCGACTGTAATTCGTTGCTCCGGAGGCAACGCGGAAGAATTCGAAAGTAAATTTCGCTGTTGCCAGATTCGGTGGGTCGAATCACGCGAAAACATGGCTGGGAGGGACTGATTTTGCCTACTATCAGCGGGTCAGTTACATATATCTGCGTCTCTTTTCCGATGAGCCGCCATTGGGTTGCTGGCGTCTTTTTTTATTTAGGGCGTACGGTTAGATTTCGGGTAGATCGGAATATTTGACCAAGCCGGATCAATTCGGGAATTAACCCTTTCTTGTCTTGCTTTCGTCCCCTCTCGTTCCTCTGCCTTGCCTCGTTCGCTGGAGCTTCTCAAATCACTGCACTTAATGTCGCGCGTCTAGAAAACACTCTTGCTCGCCACAGCGATGCACGGATAAAAGTCTTCTGGAACTCGGCGGGGCTCGGGAGTCTGAGTCAGTCTACGCTTCAGACGATTGAGGCTCGATGCTCTCAGACTGTCCGTCGGGAATGTTAAAGTATTACAATCAGCTCAGTCGTATCGGGGAAACGACTCCGATTATACTAAGCTACCTGTTAAAGTATTACAATCAGCTAGTAAATGACTAAGTAAATGAATAGCGGGAAAGATAAGTAAGACTCACCTCAGTCGTATCGGGGAAACGACTGAGGGAGTGATTTCGGAATACAAAGGTATATAAGCGGGGTAAGCGAGGCACGAATATTTAGGGGTGAAGACGTGCTCAGTCCCGATGGAGAACGGGAGATACTTCGTCAATCTAACACTCCCCCGACGAAGGAATCGTCAGTTCATTCGAGGGATCAAGCCGTGAGTCCCATGCGTACAACTAGATCATGGTGTCGCTCGTAGGTTAATGGTTTGGTCATGATGTCGGAGAGACTGTCAGCAGAGGGAACATGGGTAAGCGCCAGGTCGCCGTCCTCAACCTGCTCGCGGAGGTAATGGTGTCGAACTTCAATATGTTTTGTTCGAGCATGACCGCGGGTAGATTTGGAAAGCTGGATAGCGGAGAGGTTGTCGCCGAAGAGCTGAGCAGGGAGCGGTTGCGGGAGTTGGATTTCATTCATAAATGAGTACATCCATCGCAGTTGACGAGCTCCGCGAGCGCCGGCCATATATTCGGCCTCTGCGGTGGACAGTGCAACTGTCCGTTCGCGATGAGCACCCCAGGCGACGAGACCCCCGGCCATCGCGTAAAGCTCCCCGAAGTGGAGCGGCGGGTGTCCAAGCATCCCGCAAAGTCAGCGTCGACAAATCCGACAGGCTTCAAGGGCGCGCCGTGATGGTAAGTGATCTGGTAATTCAGCGAGCCCTTGAGATATCCCAGGACATGCATCATTGCATGCCAATGCGGGGGTCCAGGGTTAGAGGAGAAGCGGCTGAGTACGTTGACGGCGTAGGCAAGGTCTGGACGTGTGGCGATCATGAGGAACATAAGGGAGCCGAGCACCGCAAGATATGGTTTGTCACGCATAAAGTACGCATCCTCGGGTGAAAGACGAGTTGAGGATTCAACTAGTTGGATGCCGGTGGATAATGGAGTGCGCTTGGGGTTGCAGTCTTGCATTCCGAAGCGCTGGAGAACACGTTCGGCATACACCTTTTGTGAGATGGAAATGGCACCAGTCAATTGATCGTGCACGATTTTGATGCCGAGTGTTTTCTCCAGCTCCCCCAAATCTCGTGCATCGTACTTTGCTCCCAGTTCGGCCTTCGCGCGATCAGCTTCCTCGGGGGACGATGAGATGCCAGACATGTCATCTGTGTACGTTCCCGTCACCGTGCTTTCTCCCCCACGGGTACGCACACGAATCGACGGGTCCGCTTTGGAACGCGAATACCCAAGGTCCTCGTAAGCACCGTCCAGTTCCGTCCACCAATTACTGGCGCCCTGCATCGTCCCATACAGGGTGAAGTCCAGTTTGGCCACAAGAAGCTCGGAGCCTCCGACGACCATCCCTTCTGGTTGCTCCATGTACACATCCTTCTTCATCTCGCTATTGAGGTATGCACTAACGAAGTCGACCCCCCAGACCTCCCAGCCCTTCGACGCTGCAGTCGCGAGAAGCATGCGCAACGACTCGTACCGAACAACGGAGGCATAGGTCTCGAAGAAGTCCACACCTTCCACTTGGGTGTATCCTTTGGCGATCAGACGGGCCTTCCGACTCTCGACGTTCCCGTCGGCGTCGTACTTGATGGCGAACACCCACATCGTCTTCACGATGTTCGCTCCAGCGGGCCGCTCGACAAGGTGCCAGACCTTACGGTCGCGCAATCGCTGGCACTCGGTTTCGATCGGCCCTTTCCACAAGTCAGGCCGCGTCATGGCCTCTTTGTACATCTTCGGAACCCATAGGTCATCAGGATTGACTGACGACAGGAATGCTCTTGCTTGCGCGCCCTTTTCAGACGCGAGAAAAGCACTGGTGCCCCGGTCACCGCCAGCCCCAAGATTGTCATCCGCCCACGCTCGGCCTTCGTTCTCCGCTTCTGTGATTGCTGCTTCGGTCGCGTCCGCAGCCTGCTGAGCCGCTGATGGTGCCTTCTTCCTGCTGGAACGGCGGAGTCCCGTCGCAGCAGCAGGTGGTGGCGGCGGCGGTGCGGGCATGATGATAACGGGCGGAGCAATTGCGGGAGGTGCAGGAGCGATAACAGGAAGTGCAGGAGCAGTGGTGGGTGGCGTAGGAACATGTTCGGGTGTCGATGGCGCTGCGGGTGGCGGCGGTGGTGGCGGTATCGGTGCAGGAGTAGGAGGAGCTGTCTCGGACTCACTACCAAAGGGTTCACTGAAGTCCTCTGGTGACCGTTCATGTGCCACACCTGTACGGTGAGCTATTCCTTCCTCGAAGAACACATCTCGGGATTTATAGAATTTCCCAGTCTCGAGATCGAGGAGCCGGTACGCGTCTGCACCATGATACCCAATCAAGCAGAGCTTCTTGGACTGCACCGACAATTTCCCATCAGTGTGAACAATTGGTATCTTCATGTATGCGTCGCATCCGAAAGCTCGCAAGTGCGCGACATTTGGCCGTATTTTGCTCCAGAGTTCGAAAGGGGATTTATCGGGATGGCGCGCACTCGGGATGTAGTTCATCAAGTATACCATTGTCGCTGCTACCTCTGCCCGATATTTGTGATGAAGTCCGGCATCTTTAAGCGCGCAGCGAGTCCACTCGATGATAGTGCGTATTCCGCGTTCGGCTGCACCATTGTTCTGCGACGTATAAGATGGCGTCACCTCCCAGATGATCCCATTAGCTTTACACCATGGAAGCCATTCGCCTTCGAACTCCCCGCCACCGTCGAAACAGACATGTTGGACCTTTTTGCCCGTTTGACGCTCTGCACGTGCGACCCATTCTTTGAACGCATCCAACGTGGTCGAAGCCTTCTTGTTTTTCAAGAAGTATACATCCCGTTTGGAAGTTGCACCGTCCATTATGTGCATCATGTAGATCGCGCCACCGGCTAAAACTGTTCTGGATTTTCCCCAAAGGTCAATATGGATGCGCTCGAGGACTTCGGTCTCGGGCGTGACAATTGCGTCAAACGGACGTCGTGTTTGTTTTCCATAAATACAGTCTTCACAGGCTCCAAGTGCATCCAGCTCCGAAGTAATTTCCAGTCCATCCACCAGTCCCTTTCTGATGACTGCCCTCAGCCGACTATCTCCCACATGCCCGAAACGCCTGTGCCAGGTTGCGAAATCAACCGGCCGAGACTGGGATCGTGCGTGTGAGATGACTGCGTGCGTAACAGGGAGGAGGTCGACCACGTACATGCCATCGTGCACATGCACGGCCATGAACTGGGAGCCGATGGTGCCATCGGTAAAGGCTGGACCAGTGAAAATTGCGGTCTTCTGGGAGAAGTTGACGGAACACCCGTTCGCGACAAGACGGCTGACGGAAACAAGATTGGAAGCAAAATCCGGGGTGTGGATGGCGTCGAACTGCAGAATGGTGTCAAGGCCGTTCATATTGACGCGCTTGTACACAGTTCCGTGGCCAAGAATACGGAACGACGATCCGGCGTTGGCGGTTTGACCAGTAGCAGTTGCGGCGGTGTAGGTTGCGAAATCGGCTCTGTCGACAAAGCAGTGATGTGTCGCACCCGAGTCGATGAAGGTGCGGACTTCCGCCGTTGTCGCAAGCTTGCTGACGGCCTCGTACTCCATGTCGGACATCAACGCAGTCCCGCTATCGGCCTGGACAACAGCCATCAAGGCCATGAAGTCAAACTGGTCCGAAATCATGGTACCGAAGGCTGGCGCTTGCGCAAACGCAGCGACGGGATTGGTGACGGGAATGATCGGGGTTGCGCCAGGTACGTACGCCTTCTTCCCTTTCCACCATGCCGGATACTGCCCCTCCTTCCCACCTCCCGGGCGGAAGCAGTCCTTAGCAAGATGACCCATTTTCCTGCATTGCGGGTTGGTGCATTGCAGTCCCGCATTTTGGCCACCGCCAAAATGGCCAGGTCCCGATCCACCACTGGGATGGCCACCAGGCCCGCCGCCATGAGCAGCCGTCGCCTGGGTATTAGCTGCGCCAGTACTAGCAAAAGCAGGAGGCGCGTTTACGCGGTGGTCCCACAAACGAAGCCGATTGATGACCTCGGCTGTCGACTTCTGGCTGTCCAGGCCAGCGATGACCGGGTCCCATGAATGCGGAAGCGAGTTGATGAGAATCCCGCGGAACTGGGTGTCGGTGATGCTACCACCTTGATTGTTGACCATTTCCCACTTCATCCGTAGGTTGGCGATGAATTCATCAAAATTTGCCCCGTCAACGTAGTGAGCATCGCGCAGCTCACGTTCAGCACTGACAAGCCCCAGGTCGCTCTTCACATCATACACGGAGGTAAGTGCGGTGTAAGCCTCCGCGGCAGTCATGGTATGCGTGATGCCATAGCCGATGGGATTGTGGATGTTGCTGATGATCATCGACTGGATGTATCCATCACGCATTTCCCACTCCTCCTCGGTCGGGGCGCGAGAGTACCACGGGCTCGCGGCGGTAGCGACGTACGGTGTCGGAGTAGGGGTCGGTTTGGGGATTGCGCCGTGGAGGTAGCCGGTAACACCACGAGCTTTGGCACCAGCGATAAGCAACGACTTGAATTTAAGAAAGTTATTGCCATTAAAGCGGTCGGCCTCGGGCATCAATAAGAGAGTCGGGATTCCGGACATGGTGATCGCGATGATATTACGATGGTCGGGTTCGGGTTCGGGGACGAGACGATAGCTCGTAGGGATGAGACGATAGCTCGTAGGGATGAGACGATAGCTCAGAAAACCGTTGCAATGTTGTAGATTTAAACAGCAACGGGGCCCATAACCTGTTAAAGTATTACAATCAGCTAGTAAATGACTAAGTAAATGAATAGCAGGAAAGATAAGTAAGACTCACCTCAGTCGTATCGGGGAAACGACTGAGGGAGTGATTTCGGAATACAAAGGTATATAAGCGGGGTAAGCGAGGCACGAATATGTAGGGGTGAAGACGTGCTCAGTCCCGATGGAGAACGGGAGATACTTCGTCAATCTAACAGGGAACACCTCACTGGGTACTACCTTACTTATCTGGACGACGTTCTGGCGTTCCTCCCGGATTTTCTGGACACTGCTTTACCTCGACCACTCCCATTCCGTTATTAAGTACTGCTGATGTGCTATTTATTGACCATTCTCACGGAGGCCCTCGTCATATCCATCTCATACTAAATCCCACCCGCATCTCCCAATCACTGTTTCGTCTCTACAATCATCCGCTCTAGATTACTTACCTACCTGTGTTTCCCCATCTGTTGTCAACTTATTTTTCCCTCTCTCTTTTTATCTCTCGTATATAAACCTCATACCCAACCCAAGTGGTTTAACCCCACATACCACTCGCTAGGTGTCTTTTTACCTAGGTACTGCTGTGTAGCTATCATGGCCAGGTACAGCGGCCCAATAGAATTCCAGTTCCCTCGTCATCCCTGACGCAACGATTCCTGGATCTTCTCCCCTCCATCCGTGTCCTTCACCTCCGGTACCCACGCCTATCGTGAGGTGTACTTCAGACTGGAATTTCAGCGCCTAACCAAATGTCCATTGCTAGGCCGGGTCGCTGCGCTCTCTCTGCTCCAGCTCACCTCAGGCCTATCGACAATATGCATTTAAGGTCCCACGAAAGCGGTACAATGTTCTCTGAACTGCCTTTGGAGGGTTTCTGACTGGCTCTAGAGGGAACAAAGGTGTTGCAGCTCTCACCCTCCTTGTATGCCGCCCTCACGGTTGTGATCATGTACCGCATGTATATACCGCCCGCTCCCCTCCCAAGCAACCACATCAAGCATCTGCACTCCACTTCGTTGAACGGCTCCCCGCCATGCGCTGGCCTCCTGACATACCTCCTCGTGGTGCTCGCATCCGAGGTCGCAAATCTGGTCCCCCCATCAATGTTACGACGGATTCGCGCGCAGACCAAACTGGCAGCGGCACCCGTGGAAAGCGCGGGGGGGCAGTCTTCGGGCTGTCTCCGCCGCCGCGCGGAAGACAAGTGCCTGTGGCTGTCCCTCCCGTAACATTTGATGCACTGGATTCGCAGATTTCGCCAAGCACAAATACTGACCTCACACTGGGAATGGAGCCTATCCTTCCGGTGTACCTGCCCCCGTGGGTCTCACCTCTCTCCATAACAATCATCATCCCGTCCAAGGAGGCCGCAGTTTTGCTACTCAGTGAATTTCTCGCGGATGCGGAATATGCCGGTTCAACATGGTTCACCGATGGGCCGCTTTTATTGGGCTCAGCGGGGGATGCAGCGGTTCAGGTCGTGCAGGTAGTAGTGGCGAGTAGTGGTCATACGCATCCTGATCCCTCTGGGAGATGGCCAGGTTGCAGAGGGTGAGATCGAAGGGATCCTTCGGGCGACGGAGCGAGCATTGGCTGCCGGAGCGGATCGCATCCTGATCGTCTCCGTTTCTCAAGCGGGGCTGGAGGCTGTACTCTCCACATCGGCACACACAGGGCAATTTCGCGCGATTCTTTACGACAAGCTGGTGCGCGCAGCCATGGTGATCCTCCCCTCGCTGCGCATCACAAACCTGTGGACACCGGCTCACATCGGCACCGTGGGTAACGAGTTTGCTGATGATGCCGCTAAAGCCGCCACTCGCCTCCCCGTGCCTCCCTCGGTCCCCGTCTCTCTAACCACATGCAAGCGCCGGATTGACCTATCGATGTTGGAGCGGTGGACGGAGATGTGGAAAGTCTCGACCACGGGCCGCGGTCTCCAGGAAATCGACGATTCGGCACCATCACTCATCCTCTGCTCACCATACGACTCCTCCGCCACCTGTGGTGATATTTCGTTGATCTGTCAACTTCAGACAGATTTCTCCGCACTCAACGCCCATCGCTTCCGATGCCGCCTCGCCCCATCACCCGCATGCGATGCCTGTGGAGCAGCGAAGGAAAGTCGCAGCCACTACCTGCTCCACTGTCCCGCCTTTGAGCACTTGCGCCTGCCGCTCCAAGCCGCTTCCTATAACGCTGGAATTCTCGGTGCTGTGGATGTGCGTTCCCTTCTGAATAACCCTAAACTTCTGAAGGCTACAATCACTTTCGTTACATTGTCTCGTCGTTTCAGATGAGTACCTGCTTGTGTCTCTTCCGCTACTTTTTCTACCTCTCCAATCCCGCTCGACTTCAGTTTACCCCCACCACAAATCACCTCAACCAGCCTCGTTTACTTCTCTCTCTGATTTTCCCCTTGTGTTTTCGACTCTTAATTCTCTCTCTCTCTCCCATACGCATAAAATGTTTTCAAACAACCATGACCATAGATACCACCCAACTCACTACATACCCCGCGTTAGTTTACTAGTAGTACTGCTGCGTAGCTATCATGGCCAGGTACAGTATAATAGAAATCAAGTTCAAGTTCAAGTTCAAGTGCTGCACATGGACTCAATCTCGGCGCAGGCTCAGTTACACACGCTTTACCTCCAATTCCAACATTCTATCGCGCGTCCAGGGGAAATACTACTTTCTCATCTACGTCGTAGCTATCTGGGTCTATTGTAGTACGCACACATCCTCGCATCATATTGGCTTGGGATTAGAAAAAATATGTAGCGGTATGCAGCACCGTGGCTGGCGTGCTGTCTGTGCCCCGCTGGGCTTGCCTCGCGGAAGGATTCGACAGCTCGCAATGCATGGTGCTTGGGGTGGATACGGTGCCCCCATATGCCATCATAGGCGCACGTGCGTTCTTGTCACTCATCCCTGTTCCATGGCTCACAGATTTGGATATTGCTAACCTATTCCTGACCTCTGGTTTCATATGAAATTTACTGGGAGCGTGCAGTTCAAGACTGCAATCAAGGTATGGTGAATCATCTAGAAAGCTCAATGTTCGGAGCACCAACTTGCAAATCTGTTTTTCTACTCCCTTGGTGGGCTGCCCAAAGGCAACCAAGGCAAAACCCATCTCCACAATGTTGCCTACCCTGACACCACCAGGGTCTTTGATAGTGTACCTTTGGACAATTGGGAGAGCATTCAATGCCTGAATTGGGTGAGTACTTCTCTTTTTTGAAGCACAGATAGGTGAATCGTTGTCTAAGCAGTGCGAGACGCACTCCCCGAGGTGGCGTGCTAAGGTGCCCAATGGATCAACATATTCTTCAAATAATATTTTTGATTCGCTTGGAATGTTGGCGCCAGCCATGAAATATCGGCAGCAACAGAAGGTCCAAATGTGTCCCTATCTGGGACAGGGATCCAGTGTTCGACATTGTCCATGGAGAAGCTAGTCGACAGAGTGTATATCAAGATGTATATCAAGAAGTGTTTTGAGTTGTACCCGACTAGTTCTGTGTATGCTCTAGCATATGGAATCCGAAAGCCGCATCCTATTATGTTTTTGGTGTTGTCATTGACAATGTGCGAATTCTCCTTATCCCATGTGACATCTGCCTAAACTCCTTCGACAGAGCCAACCTGGACTCCTCGCTTTGGGCCGTCCGAAGCTGGATAATGACGGGTCCGGAAGATGCGACAGATGTGTCGCATACGACAAACAGTTGGCCAACCTAGAATCTCAGCACATGGATTCAGATCTCCGTGAGACCTCAATGATTTATATTACGTTTCAGAACTGACTGTAACCAGCTGATAATGAGATTGTCCTCAATACGGACATAGACATTCCGATTGCGGTTGGATGCACACTGTTTGCAATGGTCACCCTTATCATCTTAGATGATTCTGAAACTGACGTGGAGAACTTCTACATACCGAATGTTGTAAAATACGAAGCTTCAATAACAGATCGCTTATGGGTGGATTTAAATACAAAATTTTATTTCATGTGCAGTGAATAAACCATTATTGGGATACTAGAGAACAAGGAAAAAAGAGAAAAAAAGTACACAAGTGCGAGTTTGCCGGGCCGTGCCACGGCCATCACCCCCAAGTATAACAGCTACGGAGAATGGGACAATGTGTGTGTAGGTAGGCAGGTCGAGGATGTCCGCATTGTCAATTCTCGAGGCATCGGGGCAGTCGGGCTTTGTCTGTAGGTGTCGGCATTGTCATGGTTGTCAAGTGGGAGCAAAGAAAAGGTAGAAGGCGCGTTGGCGGGTAAAAAAGATGTGATTCGGTGTCGAGGAGAGCGAGGTCGTTGTTGTATGCATTGTCAAAGCCCACGGATAGATCTGATTGGACAGTAGAAGTCCTTAGGTAATCCTTGTTCTTTGTATAAGTAGATCACACTGTAACACAAACAAGTGCAGAAATGTTCAGGTCGTTACACTGTACTATCATGCACCGGGAACCTGGGCACCGTATGGGTTTTGGCTCCATAGCAGTTTACTCTTAGCACTTTCCCAGGGTCTCAGGGCTCGGAACGAAAGGCATACATCTTGTGAACAGGCGGGTACAACTTGTACCATTTTCTGCGAGGTTTTAACTGCTTGGTGAATTAATTTTCGTTGGTACTCCCAAAAAGGCAATTGTCGGGGTACCTGGGCACCCGACAAAATGCATGGTTGGTGGCCATCTCTCCAGGCTTAGAGTTGATAATAATATACAGGGCACCCGTATGATCCATTAGGAACATTAAAATGCTACATGGGATGTACAAAAGTGGTAGAATAGAGTGAGGATGAGGAGCCTTGCACCCAGGTCAGTGAATATTGTTAATCAAACAAGTTCCGCGCAGGAGCGAGAGGGGATGGTTGGAAAAAATGAGCTCCAGAAAGCTTCATAGGAAGTAGATGAAGGTACCTGAACCGGCCATACTACTCCTGGGTATTGCTGCTGAGAACCCAACATTTGGATTGTCGGCATTATGAAAATCGGCATTTTGCTGTAAGCGATACCAGTGCAAAGGCGGTAAAATCGGTGAAATACTGCAATACCCGTTAAAGTGAGGTATCAACCCCTCTAAAGCTCCTTTGAACACTGTGGAGTGGTAGCATTGCCCAACGAAGTGGTGCGAGGCTCGCAAAATCGGTCACATACGAGTAATTTTGCACTGACAGTGGGAGTCCTTGGACAGTACCTTTTCGGGAAATTTGAGAATCCTTCCTCAAATCCTCTTTCCCTCGGGGGAAAATAGACAATCTGCCAAAATAGTCTTGTTAGGATATCGCCTAGGAGCATTCCAAAATATTTTGATGAATTTCAGTTCAACAATGAAGGACTAGTTCCAAAATCACCGATTGACCATTAATTTGGGAACTAGTCCGCAATTCTGGGAGTCTCCTTGCTTGATTCTCACTCATAATGTTTCTCCTCACCTCACTGTCTCTCCTTCATCTACTCTGCTGTTCCCATAACATGTTGGGCTTCAGAGACCTTATATGTGTGCTCTTTCGTGTCCCATTCCATGTCCCCTCCTTCTATCTACCCTTCCACTTGCATTCCTTTGTATTGAATATCTTCTTTGCCGCTCCCAATATCATGCGGCCGGAAGCGGAAAAGCCAACTCACTGTGATGGGAGGCTGCATCAGGAAAAACTCTGTGGGGAATAGCGGCCCGGTCGGATATGTAGCCGAAAATAGTGTTGATAGCTGCCATAGCTCTGGTGTAGAGCTTCATAGTACTACACAGCTCGTTATAGCGGTGCACCCAGCTACAAAGGGAAACATAGCTCCTAGTCAGTGTTACTCTGAACTAAGGAACTGACACGGTCTCCATCGGCTGGTACTAAATTGTTAAAACTAATCGGATGCACATATTAGTGCAGTATCTCGGTACGAAAATTATACTGCTCATGGATTCAATCAATTTCAGCTGGAAGGACTCCACTGGGTTGCCCAATTTCCACGCCGAATTTACAAGTCTACGTCGGCAATTTAACCAGGGCATGACTAGAGCCGGGAAGCGAGAGATTGCGGAGAGACAAGTCCGCCATCATCTGATGGTCCGTGCGCATCATGTTTCTGCATCACGTTTCTGTTCTCGATGGTTGATTTTGATCCCATCTTCTTTCCCTCCCACCACCACGACCTCGTCTTCTTGACTTTTGCATCGACTCTCGTGCTCGCTAGCGTTGACTGGCTCTTGACTGGCATCATCAATGACATGAAGCTCTCGTCCCCCTCGAACCCGAAACTTCAAGCGCACATAATCACACACAATCTCAGTCAAACACGGCTTGCTTTTTCTCTCAATTCTCTCCCAAGGCGCTTGGATGGACTCTTCAAAGCCCTCAAGTTCACTTCAAGGTCAGCTTGGCAACATCTTGGTCGCCATCAACACCGCTACTCCCGCCGACCATCTCTCGGCAGGTTGATATCCAGAACACCTCGAAGCACCTCAAAGCATGACAAATCTCATCAAGACAAGATATGCAGGCGCATGCGGCTACTTGGGCCGTGTCGGGTGGCATGGCCAGCACTACGCCGTCGCGCGTGGCGCCGACGAGCCGCTCTAGGAGGTCCTTCTGGTGTGCACCCTTCACTGTTTGTACACCATTGACATTCATCGGCATGTATCTGCTTTCATGCGCTGCGCCACGTCCGTTACGTGGGCTCGTGTGGGGTTGCTGTACGAGTTTACTGTGATGTGGTGTATTGCCGGCGCGAGCATGCATGTATTATTAACTTTGAATTCTATTGTTTCATTCAATCAATGTGTATTGTTTCCTCCCTTACAGAGCTATTGTGGACTATATAGCACTTTGTAGCCCACACCTAGAGCTACAGATCAGGGACTAGTCTACCGTGCTATCACGGCTATACTATTATAGTACCCCTTCTGACAGTGCGCCCTGATGTGGTAGTCTCACTGATGCCGACCCCATTTTTCCTTCTTCTGCCCCAGGAAAAATCGTGAATGTGGATTCACATGCCAGGCATGGTCTGACCAAATTCTGTGGCCATATGAGCCCTCTGAGGCGTGCAATAAATGAAAGGGACGTTTTTGTGACGGTTTGTGACCCTGCCAAATACATCCGAAATCCGCTACCACATGGTGTCCCGCCCTCGGGATGACAACATCTTTCCTCGGTCTCAACCTAAAATCTTGAAATTATTTGAGTGCATAGAGGACATACTAGAGAGCCCAATTCGAGGTGCCGAAGGGAAACCATCGAATAGAAATGATTATTTCGGCTGCGATCACTGCCTCTGTCATTGGGGGACAACGATAGTACCGGCTATAATGTGCTAGGTAGTCAGCTGATTTTTTCCTGATGCGCAGTCTGGAACACACATTCTTGCTTTCCATTCTGCTCCTCGAAGCTTTTGCGCATCGTACGATGGCACCCCCAGGCATATCCCATCTCCCATTTATTCCAAGGCCAGTCCAATGGTGGCATGAAAAAGAATGCCAGAGTCCGATTTTCGATTCCCTTAATGCCACAGTGTGCCCGGAGGTGGAAACCCAGAGGCCGAGACATAGTCATCTCCATTTATCATTTCTTTAATCCCACACTTGGTCCCAGAGGTGGAACAATTTTTGATTCCTTCAATGCCACAGTGTGCCTGGAGGTGAAAACCCAGACACCGAGACATAGTAACTAGCCGAACATCTCCATTGTTTATTTCGTCAATACCACACGTCAAGTTGGTGTGCCCGGAGGTGGAAAGCCACTGCCATACTTTTCACGACCAGTCACTGACTCAGTCGACACAACACGTGAGCGTAGGATCCAGGTGTGCCCAGAGGGCGTTAGTATTACTATTTGGATCGAGCATGGCAAGGGTCCGACCAGGCAGGGTGAAACGGAGACCGAGCCCCTGCAATTTGCAAGGTCCGTGAAGGTGAGCCTTTGAGTTAGGCTTGGACTTTACAATCAACCATTTAATACATATTGCAAGCTCGCCGTTGAAATTTAGAACGGGTGATCGCCGAATGTTGGCGTCCGCGGATCAATGATGACAAATAATCATTGACAAAACATCACTCAGCAACCGGACCTGCGGTTTCGCCGCTACCACCACCTTCAGGGCTCGGGGATTTTACTGCTCCATGGAAGCAAAGCTCAAGACCCCAACGTGCAACCGCTGCAAGATTAGGAAGATTGTGAGTACATTGGATGTTTCATGTGAGGGCGACTTTCTCAGGTCTCGACAGCGGTGCGATGGCTTGAGCTCGTGTTATACGTGTGCCACAGCGGGAGCTAGTTGTGAGTATGACGATGACTCGAAAGATGGACGCTCTGCGTCCGAGTTACGCAAGGGAGCAGCGTGTTTAACGTGTCGGTGAGTGACGGCAGATACGAACGAAATTCAAGTTTTTTCATACGTCCGACAGGCGTAAGAAGAAGGTGAGCGCCGTTTTTGGTGAGAATTTCCCCCCACTTTCTCATCTATGGGAAAGAAATGCGACGGGAAATTCCCCTGTCGCACATGCGCCGCCGCTCGGAAGAAGATTAATTGTGAATACCCGGACGGAATCGTCGTGACGGTGGCACTGGAAGAATCGCATGGTGATGTATTGCGCATGCCGGCAGACAGCGTCTCTTCCCTTGATTCGACCATTCGCGATAACACGACGGTTACGCTCCCCTTCACTCCCTCCGGGACACCCGAATCCGCCCACTCCAGCTCTTCGACGGGGTCCCCGCCCTACATTACGATACCCGTGGATATGCTCGATCCTCCGGACACCATAGTGGACATATGCGATATCCAGTCGCCTAGTCCTTTCGCCCTGCCGGAAGCCGGGGCCCCGCATTCATCGACTTACATCACGCTCGCCGAGCTCACCCAGGCGTAAGCTGAATTCTTATTCCCCCTCCATTCTAATGCGAATCACTAGCCGAAATGATTTCATCGAGGATACTGTGAAGCGTGGCCTGGACGCCAGCACGCTGATATCCCAGGCCCAGGACGACGAGATGCGGGACACAGAGTCCCCATCGCAGGCGGACGACTCTTCGGAGCTCGCTCACAGCCCGTACTTCCAAGTAGAAGCCCCAGCTCCAGGCTCGAATAACGAGGACGAACTGACCCAAATGTAGGATGCGGTCCTTTACGTCAGCGTTTTCCCTAACGCCTTCATTCTCAGTCGCAAGCTGTTCCTAAGCCACCGAATCCAGCTCGGGCTCAGCGTCATGGACTGCGGTCTAGAAGCACTCGCTAACGGTTCCATAGCCAAAAGCACCTGCACTAATTCCACGCTACACCCGGTCCTCTTGCACGCGTGCCAGCTGATGGGCTACATGCTCGCGCGGCACCTACAACGTAACACATGGTTCTGTCTGCCCGGACAGAGTGAGAGAGAGGCAGAGCAGACGCGGCTCGCGCTCGCCTCCCTACACCAACTTGGCCGCGGCCCGTGCCCGCTCGCATATCTGCAGACGTCGACCCTGCTTGTGCTCTACTTCTTCAACAAGGGTGACATCGCACGCTCGCGCAGCATACTCTGCAAAGCCAGCCAAATTGTGCTCGACCACGATCTCGACACCACGATGCTCTACGCTGGCCCCCTAGTGCCCGCGGCACCCGCCAAGGCGATGAGCACGGCCTTCAAGTCGACGCTCGCGACGAGGGCTGAGGAAGGGCAGGCCGCGCTCTCGCAGCTTATATACCTGGACCTGTCGCAGAGACTCCTCCTGCAGCTGCCAAGCGTCATCGCCCCCCAGGTCTACACGCACTTCAAAACCGTTATAGTAAGCCCCTCATCGCATAGTTTCTCTGTTCAGACCACCCATTGTATATCCGTCCTGACAGAGCCGTCCCAACGCCCAAGCTGAAATCAACTACGTGCGCGCCAAAAGCGCGTTCTTACTCTTCGAGGCACAGGAGCTCGCGGCGGAATGGTCCCAATCCGGGCTCGGTAGGCTACACCGTACCTGTTCGTTGCGCAGCCACGCTAACCACCGCACCCAGCGGCGGACCAGGTGACGGCGTGGCAGACGCGCTACTGGGACCTCATGGAGGCGCTCGACGCGCACCGGAGCTTCCTCACGCTGACGCTTACCCGCGTCGCGTTCTGCCCCGCCTACCACACCCTGGGCCTCAGCCTGAAGGTCTGTGTGGTGCTCGTCCTTACGGGCCTCTCCGTGCTCCACACGCTCTTCTCCGCCGACCAGATCGAGCTGCGCCGCAAGAAGTATGAGGCGATCGCTGAGATTATTAACATCTCTGCGACGTTCAGCGAAGAGGACTGCGAGTATTTGGACCCAATCCTGTCGGTGAGTTGTGTACGCGCCGCTTTAACATGTTTTTAATGCGGGTGATGCATGTAGGTTTGCTGGACTGCGATCATCGGAACGCTGGACCACTGCATCGCGCTCGGGCCGGAGGCGGTTACGCAGAGCATGCATGACATCCCTGCGATGGCGAGCACCATTCGGCAGCGGAATAAAACCCTGCAGCGCGTTCTGCCGTTTGCACTGGACATGCCGTGACGACCGGCGTCAAGGTAGGTTCATTGAAAAATTATAATTAGGCGACGTGTATTTCCATAATGAATCGACCTCATGCGTGTACATATATCTTACTCAGGGTGCGAGTATTTATTTACAGCTGTTCCCCGACGCCCAGAATCGTTTTTGAACGCGAAGCACTCAGTACGAACAAGTACGAAGCTCAATGGATATACAACTCGGCATTCATCGGATTGAGGCCTGGAGAGCGAAGTTCTCACCTTGCGAAGCGTTCTTTTATGTTTCGATGGATGCATAAAAGCTGGCGCTCTCGGAATATTTCCTCGCGTGAATTGATGTCCTTGAATGAATCGAATGCTTCCCCCCGAAGCGGGAGCAGATCTAAAGTGTTACATCGGCTGAAATCGGGGCCTGCCATGGGCTCGAGAATAAATAACCGTGGAAGCCGGAACGAGTTGGGCACCCTGATATTTTTCGGCCCACGCACGCAAGGACATGGTGACTCTCGTGCTTCGTTTTTCCGTCAGCCGCACAGACGGGGATTAGTTGAAGAAAAAAGAGGATCAGACGGAGGCCCGTGAATGTCCTCAGGTGGAGTCGAACCACCGAGTCTCTCAGGCACGTAAATGTGTGCTCACATAGAAAGCCGAGTTTCGCACTCGACGAAGACTCCTTTGTCCCTGAATAAATGCGCACAATGTACGAAGGAATGGGCATCTGAGCCGGCTATCCGCATCCGCCGCACAGGAGTACACGGCACATTACGAGCCATGCGCTGAAAGCTATATGCATCGTGCTGCACTGAAATAGATATATGCATCGCCATGCGGAAAGAGATAGATCATGATTCAAATGCGCTAAAGTGAGTGCCGCGTCTGTTCCTGTAAGAGGTATGAAGATAAAGACATCCGTTGCTACGGGAGGTATTGATACGACATACCCCGACTGTGGGATCCATGCGTCCTTCCGTCCTTCCGTTCTTCCGTACTTGCGCACTTGTATACAATTCAAGAACAAGGAGTGTCGTGCTCCGGACTACGTTTCGTATTCGTCGCACCACTCTGGCCGCGCTCGTGATTGTAATTGGGCGCAGTGCGACTCTGGGCGGCGAGGTCGGGGATTGATTTAGATGAGTTGGTGCAAAAGGCTATGGATCCGAAAACCGGTGGCTTGCGATGCATGGAGCGGCGTTGAAACGAGGCGAGGTTCAGGAGATTCATGCCAGTGTCGTACGCAGGGCGGGACTAATGGGACTGGTTACATTCGTGAACTCGTTAGACACAGTGGCTGGTTTTCGACCTTGGACAATTTAATAGAATTGGATAGTTAATTGGATGTAGTCATTGTAATAGTAGACAAGATGTAAACGGAGCTTTGTGCAATGTGGACAACGTATCCCCCGTCCGCGCTTGGTCCGAGGCAAGTGGCGCGGACGAACAAAGTAATATAGCGGTCTGGCTGGCGCCGAACCTGGCGTCGGGGAAGGTACGCTGGTGGCTGTTAGCCTGTTACAGATGGAGGCAGAGTGAACGGAAGAAACAACCTCCAAAGGCTGTGCATCAAGTACAGCCACTGATGCGCCTCTTCGCCGCTCTCGATCACGCGGGCGCGTCTTTTCGTGTCGTCCGTCTATCCGATGCTTTACCCTGACTCAAGGAATGAAGAAGAACCAGGTGTCGCAGCACTCTGCACCGCCCTCACGTGCCCCGTTCGTCGCACACTGCCGCAGTTACAATAGTGGCCCCAAAGTGGCCCGAAGCCCGCTGCCCGCCGCGGCGGCCAGATTTCGTATACGGTGGCACGCATATGGTGCTCGTATAGTGCGCTTTGGTTTCAAGTGCGTGTTTGTCTTTCTTCTCTGTCTATGTAAGTATCTTGCGCTGATCACACAACCGCTCGGCCAGCCAGATCCTCGCGCGGGGCAAGCTTCGTTCGCAGTTATGCGACGCTGGGAAGATCGGCGAGGTTCTCACCAGCTCAAGCTGCCTACCCCATCTCCGTCGTCTGCTCTGCACTCGGTAACCTTTCAACGCCGTTTTTCTTGCCGGCTTAATCCTTCCGATGCGTTGTTTCCAGTTGGCAGGCAATTTTTTATAGGACTAGCGCCGCCCACAAAGAATAGGAGGCGTAATTATCAGTGGAATATAAGCCGTCTTTAGTCTTGAAAGGCAGTTACATCGCATGAGGACAAGAACGGAAACTTGACTGAATGTTATAGCGGGAGCCCTATTGGGAGAGCTTGAAAGAGTCTGAGTACAGCCTTGGCAGCAGATTTCAAAGCGGTTGACACGGTAGAGCGCACAGTGCGAGTGAAGGACTGTTTCCGGTTGCCAGCAAGTTACCAGGCGATGTTTTATAGGACAGACGTCGGTGCCACTGAACACGGCATACCCAGATTACAGATCTAGAAGCGGCGTGAGGTCGTTGAAGCTTGAAAGACAGAAATATAAAGCTCGGGCTCCATTCGGCATTACTCGGACTGGAACAGACTGGAACTGGGTGAATCTTGCGTGAAATTTCTTGGAAATTCAATGAGAATGGGGACAGTGGAATATTCATCCCAGAGCCCGATAGTTGGAACGATTCGTGAAAGGAGACACGGGGTCCGGGTGACGTTCGAAGCAGAAGAACTCGTAAGGCGCGACGCGACGGAGTGGGAAGTGAGTGGGAAGAGGAAAGTGGAAAAGCATTACAAAACGCCATCACCCCAACTTGGGCCAGATTTGGTCTCCCGCTGCTCGCGCACCAAGACTCGCGGACGTTGTGCGCCTGCGCGCTGCTCCACACCATACAGTCGAGCCACTCGTGCACGGACGAGTGCGCGATGTATGCCACGAGGGCGGGGGCATACGGGCGCAGGTAGATCTTGCGCTGGCTGCACGAGCGCGGGGAGCGCAGGAGCCAGCATATTCTGCAGGGTAACACTAGAGTACAAGCAGGGTATTAACAATAGACGGAAGTAAAGTAATACACGAAGTCCGTCGTCTGGGAGTACATAAGTAAAGAGAGGCAAAAGAAATCGGTGAAACTGCATGAATATACAAAGTGCGTGCGTGCGGATCCGAATGAATGAATGAGTTTAGAAAGAATGGTTTACGTTGGGAGGGTATAACTAAGTGTATTGAAATCCAAAGGGCTGTGGTCAAGGTTGGCGGTGATGGTGGGCGGCGAGTCGGCTCGGAAGTCGTCCTCGTCCTCGTCCTCCGCCACGTCTTCAAGATGGGTTGGTGAATCTAATCGGAAAGGCTCTCGTCGTCGTCGGCCTCCTCGCCTTCTTCCGGCTCGCCCTCGCCCTCGAAGTCGCCCTCCGTCAAAGATGACATGGAACTGGTAGTCTTGTCAGACAAACTCCGAGCGCGACCGATAGGCTTACATGAGTAATCAAGGCCTTGACAAGTTGTGAGTGTGGCCCATATTGGCCAAGATCATGGCAAAGTTTTCTTGTGGAGCTCGCAATAAGTTGGGGCTGAAGACGATGGCGAGACCCTCGGCCGTCATCTGATTATATTCTTCGAAGTCGGCGACTCTGCAAATCGAGTCGGCACCATGGCAGCATCGTCAAAAAAGGCAACGTACTTGTCCAAATGCTCCGAAACGCGCTTCAAGAGATCAAAGTTTGGTCGCGGAAGACCCTGCACAACATTCCGGATTGACGTTAGCCGATCATCAGATTTTCCAGCTCTGGAGCAGGCAGACGCGTAAGAACAGGCGACAGCGAGAAGCGGGACGCTTACGCATAGCTTCGATGACGAGGTAATAATCGGTGGAAGGAAGACAGGCTCTGGAAGCACCCGGAACCAGGACTTGACCAGATCACAGACGGCGTGAATGTCGGTCGAGGATTCGATGGGATCTTCCCTGTAAAGAATGAATATATATCCCGCAGATGGAGCGCAAAGCTTACCCCGATTGAAAGCGTCCTTGAGGGCCGTGATGGCAGAAGCGGCCCCTGCGAGGCGGTCTACAAAGGTGATCAGAAAGCACCCGCATAAAGGCAAGGAGACACATACAGATGCCGACTTCCGTTAGCCCCCGAGCCTCGATCTCCGAGAGACAGCGCTCGATGACGGACGGGATGGTACCGGGGTGGTATATCGTCCGTCCCCATTTCGCGTCGTAACAGGAAATTCAGATCGACTCCAAAAACTGCGAGATGTATGTCAGCATCGTATGGGACTAATAAGCGGCCAAGACCGACCTGCTAGAGGATCGCGAGATGCGGCCACAGGACCGTCGTGCAGATGATCAGCCAGCTGGGGCTTGGGCGAGTTGCCGATGTACGTCAAGCGACGTTTGGCGGCCGTCTGTGTAACACGATTGATGGTGTCAACCCACTTCGTCATCTCGCGCTTGTTCACCGCCTGTAGCAGGTAGTGCCCGCCGTCCTCGGTGTCCAGCTGGAAGATGAAGGAGCGGTCGTTATTGATGAACTGAGCCACTCGCGCCTCGACGAGGCTGACGACAAGCGACGGCTTCCCAGACGGAACGAAGTCGAGCTCCTCTGCGGTACGCTTCAAGCCGGGGGTGTGGACACTCTCGTTGCCGAAAGCGCTGGAGATGGGCCGCATGAAGTGCAGGAACGCCGACATGCTCTTCTTGCCCCGTTGGTGCTTCTGCTGCGGCGTCGCCGGCTGCTTGCGCATGGCCTTATTGAGGAGATCTTCCCGCTTCTCGTTCTTCGTCTGCTCCTGCACGCGCTCCTTGTAGAGACGCGAGCGCAGAGTCCGGTCGCGTCGGTTCTTCTCGAGCTGGACGGCGATCGTTTTTTGAAACGGACGGACAGTCCGCCGTGCCGCGGCGGGGGAGCTACCCGGGCCCAAGGCCCCTTCGCGCTGCGCCTCCTCCTTGATCCCGCGATGGTCGAACTGGAGGAGCCACACCTCCTTCTCGATGTTGTTCAAACGCTCGAATGCGCGACGCGTGACGTCCTCGCGATAGGTCCCTTTGCGCACGGAGACGATGAGATTGCACAAGTGTCTGCGGGAAAAGTTAGCGATCAGGCAGAAATGCAGAAGGATTGTCGCGTACCGCCGCTTATCGAAATTGATGAGAGTGTGGCCCTCCTGCTGAGCGACAGAGTCCATGACGTCTGGCGCTGATATGATCTCGAGCATGCGCTCCAGGAACCACCCGACGTCGACGGTGAGTTCTCGGGAAGATGAGATCGATTCCGTAGCGGGTTGGCTGACAAGGGACATGATTGAATCGCACTGCGCCCCGCGGCTCATCGCGATGTTCTGCCACGGCCGAGTGTGCATTCGACTCTCGACGCTAAGGACGGCGGACGTGAGGACGGCCTCCACGAAGGATCGCGCGCATGGAAGCTCCACGATGGCTTGAGGCGACGGGGCGTAGCTGGACAGATTCCGTAGTCGTGTCACTTCGATAGCGCGGAGGATGAGCTCCATGCGCGATTGCCGCGCACGGAGGCCCAATCGAGGAGCGACGAGCTGGGAGATGGTCCATTTGCGTAGAATGACATACGCGCGGATGCAGCTGCGGACGCCGGGGGGCAGTAGCCGGTAGAGGGAGTCTTGCCCGAGCTCGGATATGAGCGGCGATGGCTCGATCTCTTGCAGATACGAGTACATATTCTGAATTTCGACTGTCTCCTCGCTCGGGGGAAAGGGGAGGAACCAGCCGATGCGGTCGGCGGTCTGGACTTCAAGCAAATCGGAGGTAATAAACAGATCCTGCTCATCGACAATGAGAACGAATCGAGAAATAAAGGTAAAAGATCATGCACCTCCTCGGTGACGTTGCCAAACGCTGCGCAGGCCATGGCGTCCAGGTTGTCGACGAGCTCTTCAGGATCGATTCGGTCGATGTCGGGCGGCTCTCGGCTCTGGGGCGGGATTTGAGCTCGTCCGCGCTGTCCGTTCGCGGTCCCAGGAGGCGGACGATTCAAGGAGGGGAAGGGCGCTGGTGGCCGCATGGTGTGGCTCGCAAAGGTATGTCGGAGTCGACCACGGACCTCCGTCAGCGTGCTCCAAGTCTGCTCGACGCCCGGGTCGCTGGCGTTCGCCGACTGAGGAATAACATGGTCGTTAGAATCATCGAGGAAGGACCGGACGGCAGTGTAAAGCTGAGGGTCGTCGAGCATGTCCTGCGCACCGCCGCCGCGCATTAGCCAGTCCTTGAGGGTGTCGAAGACTTCGGTGCGGCTGCCAGCGACGTAGAGGAACTCGGCGACCGAGGGAACAACACCCGGGGCCGCATCTGCAGGTACATCTTGCGGAGTAGCTGCGAAGAAGCTTCAGAAAGATGACAATCATCGAAAAAAGAGACTCACCTCGAAAAACACCAGAGGCGTCACCAGACTGCGATAGATGTTCCACCACAGCTTCGAGAACTCGGTTTGGTCAATGACAAGCTCCCTCGTCTTGCCCTCCCGCAGCGACATCTCGCCATTGTCGTCCGCAACGGAAACGGACACGTTTTGGAGACCGTGTACGAGGATGTCGACGAGCCAATTCAGGGTCCCCGCAAGGACCTTGACGCGCAGTGGTGGCTCCGAGGATGGCTCAGACGCCATGAAGGTACGTCGCTGGGACAGCGAAGGAAGTGAATTGCGGCGTGCGACGCTGGTTTTGCGATCCAAGCCCTGCGACGATCCGGGCTTGACGCGGACGGAGGGCGCGCGGCTAAGCGACTGTTCCACGCCGTCGACGACGGAGCTGGGAGGTCGGGAGGGAATGCGGGATGATGGGCGGGAGCTGGTGGTCGAGTCGCCGGCGGGGCAGACAGCAAGCAAGACCTCGCCGTTGTATACGGGAATGATGGTGCCATTGGAGCTTAGGCCCGAGAGGCCGCCGATATCCCTGCGCGCTTGATTCGGCAGGTGCTGCTGCTGTTCTAATCGAAGGAACCGCGGGTCCGTATCGCTGTCGACACGTCCGCGGAGGAGCTGCGCACGATCGACGAGTGTCGAGGTGGGGAAGACTTCGGGGAAGAGGAGGGGGATGAGCGACGCGTACGGCGTCTGGTGGGCGGCGCGGGTCCAGTAATGAGGCTCGAAGAGCCCTTTCCTGCGCGGCTCGGCGGCGAGGACAAGGACATGAATTGATCGACGCTGGGAAACGATCAGCGGACGATGACGAGATCGCTAGCGCGAGACGCCTACCGAACAAATTTGGCCGCAATACCGCCGTTTCCCCTCCTTCGGCGAATTTCTCTCTCCAATAGTTGACCATAAGCTTCACATCTTCCCCGACCTCGTCCTCCGCCAACGAGACGTGCCGCGGGCAGAGCAAGAACTGCTTGCGGAACCCCTCGAAGAGATCCAGCGCCCGCTCCATCGGCTCGACAAGCAGCGTCTCCTCCGCCCCGCCGCCCTCGTTCGCGCCGCGCCGCGTCGACCTCGTCCTTGAGGCGCTGCCGGATGTCCCCACCCCACGGCGTTACCCGCGGCTCGCGCACCTCACATCCCTCGCCTTCCAACCGAGCCCACGCCTCAACCGCCGTGAGCGCCGGCGGCTCCACGCGCCGCCACACCTTGTCCAGCCGCGCCACGGGCGCCGAGCACAGCGCGCCCACGATCGCGCGCCAGGAGCACTCGTCGCCCGCCGCGCGGCACAACTCGCCCACGTGGGCCCACACCGAGATGACCTCGCTCCGCGAGTGCGTGCGCGACGTCGTGGGCTGCTGCTGCTGCTGCTCCCCGCCCGGCGCCGCCCCGCCATGCACCGCCCCCGCGCTCGTGTCCGCGCCAAGGATCTGCACGAGCAGGAGCTTCGTCAGCCAATGCGGCGTCACGTCGCTCCCGAACAGCGGCGCGCACGCGCCCCCGCCCCCAGCGCCCGGATCAACGAATGCCACGGTCGGATTGTCCGGCGCCTGCTCGAGCACGGCGCGGTGGAAGAGGGTTAGGCTGCGCGCGAGGACGTGCGGGTCGAGCGCGAGGAGCACATCGCGCGATAGCCCCTCCGCCTCGAGCGCGGCCCAGGGCATGCGCGAGGAGAGTCCGCCCACGCGTGATTGTTGCGGCGAACGCGGGGATCCGATTACCGGCGATCCGACGACCGACGAGGGGGGCGAGATGATCTCGCGCACGCCGAGCGCGTCGAGGAGGCCCACCATCCGCGCGCTGCCGCCGTCCGGCCTCGGTGAAAAGGTGTTGCTGCTGAAGGTGGGGCTGCCGGCGCCAAGGAGCGGCGAGGGGGTGTACATTGCCTGCGTCGACACGCTCGCGGGCATTCCGCTGGTGACGGGCTGCGGCGCGGGGAAGAACACGTCGGGCAACGCCTCCGCGCGGAAGTCCTCCCATGCGTCCGCATCTGCAGGAGCACCGTGCAGGCGGAGGTACTCGCCCGCCATCCACGCGATGCGCTCGCGCGTGCGCTCCGCCTCTTCCGGCACCGCGCCCGAGAGGAGGTACCCCGCACATCGAATGAACTCCGTCTCCACGCGGGCGCGGCCGACGAGCAGCGGGAGGCAGAGGAGCACGGCGAGCGAGTAGTCTCGCCAATCCTCCTCGCGCCGCGCCGCCTCGTCCGCATCGCAATTGTCGTGCGGAAACACGGTCGCGAAGACGAGCTCGTGCACGAGCGCCTCGAGCGTCCCCTTCTCCACCCCGTCCCGCGACGCAGGCGCGCCCTCTGCACTAAACACCCCGCCCAGCGCCACCGCGCCCACGCCCCTGACGCCGAGTGCAGGGTGCCGTCCCCTCCCCCAATACGCGCGCTTCTTCCGCCCCACACTTCCCAAATCCCTCCTCTGCCCCTCCTCGATATTGCCACTCCCACCCGCGCATACCACCTCCTCCTCCGCCTCGTCCACGACCCCTTGCGCAAACAGCTCGCGCACGCCCGGGGCGCGGTCCCCGGGCGGCTTGTGCAGCACGAGCTTTGTCCCGCGCACCTCCATCTTAAACGCTTTCCAGGCGCGCGGATCCGCGAGCGCGGGCGTCACGAGCCGGTTGACGAACCCCGACGCGTAGACGATCTGCGACGCGCGCTTGCCCGCGTCGCTGACGTCCGCGGGCCCGGGCGTAAGGAGCAGGGCGCTGCTGCGTGGGCGGGCGGGCGACGCGGGCGAAGCGGGCTCGAGGATAATGTGCGGCGGCGCGAGGAGCGGGCCGAGGGCGCCGGGCTCGAGCGGGGAGGGCGCGGACACGAGGGGCTTCGTTTGTGGGGCGCCTGCACGGACGAGGTTAGTATGGCGTCTGTGTACGAAAAAGAAAGGCACGTACCGCCCCCGAAATGAAAGGGGAAGACGACGCGCTTTTCCTTTTCCCGTTCCTTCCCATCTCGCCCCTCGGCGCGCCCGTCCCCGGGCGCCTCCACTTCCCCCGCGCTGCTCTTCCTCCCCGGGCTCGCGCCCCCGAGCCCTGCAAGCCGACTCGACAGCTTTGGCGTGAAGCTGTGCGAGCGCGTATGTACATGGGTCGTCGTCTCTCCTATACGAAAACACGTTAGCACCAGGAACCGATGTGTACAACGGCGAACGTACCGTTAAGCTGTCCCCCACTCGCACCCGCACCCCCACTTCCATCCAACAACGGCGCCGACACCGAGATCGAGACCGGCGAGCCGCCGCTCGTGTCCCTTTCCCGCTCGCGCCCATTAGCCCCGTTCCCATTCACGCCACTTCCATTCCCTTCGCGCGGACTCGTACCCATCCCCTCCCTCGTCCCATCCCGCGCCCCAATAATCGCCGGCCACACCATCCCCGCACCCCTCGCGCTCGGCGGCGTCGACCCCGGACTGTTATCCCCGCTCACCCCGCTGCGTCCACTCCTCCCACTCCTCTCCGAGTCCGTGCGCCGCCTAGCATAGAACGGCACCGGCGCACCCGCAGGCGCGTCCATCGCCTGCGGCGCACCCGTGAACGGCGCGCCCGTGAAGTTCGTGCCGCCGCCGCCGCCGCCATTACTGTGGTGGCTCTGATGGCTATTATTGCTCGCGCTCGTCGGCGTCGGCGTTCGTCCGTTATACTGCAGCGGCGTGCGCTCGCCTTGCCCCTGCAGCGAGTCCGCGCGCCCGCGGTACGCTGCGACCTTGTCGACGAAGCTCAGCTGCGTGTCGACGCGGATGTGTGCGCGCGCGGGGGAGGAATTAGGCAGCGGCGCGGGCGCCGTGCGCAGGTCGTCCGCGGACTTGGACCACGCGCGGCGCGAGGCGGCGCGCAGGTCGCCGTCGCCACCCGCGCCGCCGTAGATGCCGCCGTGCGCGAGGGGCGAAGAGCCGGAGTGCGCGAGGGTGGGGGTGTGTGCACTGGAGGGGGAGGGCGGGTAGCGGAGGTCGATCGAGGACTTGGCGGCGCCGTCTGCGAGGGTGAGCGAGGGGCGCGAGAGGTCGAGGACGGAACTGGGAGTGACGTTAGCTCGAATTGATATGCCCCGGAAGCAGGGGAAGCGAGGAAGGAAGAAGAGGAAGGACGAGAAAAAGGACATAAGGAATCCACGCGAGGTGGGAAGCAGTAGTAGGATAGGAAAGGAATAAGACTAGCGCGAAAGAGGTAGGGCAAAGACGTCGTGTGCACCCGAAGGAACGCCCGAAAAGACGGGGATGTAGGCCAGAATCAAGATGCGTATGCGCGGACGCGAGGAGCGTTGCGCGACATTGCCAGTTCCAAAACAGTGTCTAAAGACCAGCATCCCAATACGCGCAAAAAATGCCGCCAGCACACAGCAGGCGGGCGCATGGTACAGAATCGCGCGAAGCCCAGGCGGCGCGTAAACCGTGCAACAAAAAACAAATGGAATGGTGAAGGAGCCTGAAGGGTCCCGACGGCACCGAGCTCAAGGTGTCAGCGCCGAACGGGACACGTAGACGCGAAGGCCGTCCCGAAGGACGCGGACGCGGAGTTCAGCATTGGGTTGGACTGGAAATGGGAGATGCAGGATGATGCAAGATGCGCGAGAAGCGCGATCGCACCAGTAGCGAAGCCCGAAGACCAATAAAGAACAAAAACCCCGAGTCCACTGCGCTCGACGGCGGTGCGCAGGGAGAGAACGGCTCGAGGCGCCACGGAGAGAACGAGCAAGCTGAGGGGGTGTGACACATGCATGAGTACGACAAAAGTCGTCCCGGACGGAGCTAGCCGAGAAACTCCCGCGAAAAACTCCCGCGAAAAACACGCGGAATTGAACCCGAATCAAGACGCGCGACAAGCGTTGCGCGACGCCGCCAGCAAGAAGGAAGCCCGTTCCAAAACGGGATGAAGATGCATGGGCGCCAATACGCGGCAAAAATAGCGCCAAATTTACACCAGCGCAAGGCAGGTGGTGCGAGAGACGGCCGCCGGTGAGAGCGCAGCGAAAAGCGACTCTCGGACGGCACGAAAATCCCGCAAGACGGCGATGATCCCCGCAAAAAAAAAAAAAAACGAAATAGAATCGGGGAGGATCCAAAAAAATCCACCGAGTGCGGGAGCCCGCAGGAAACAAGGAAGGATGTGAAGAATGATACAGAATGTGAAAGAAACGTCGAAACGACAGCGCAAAGACTCACCGACTTCCCGGTACGCCCTTGTATCCCTCCGCATCAAGAATCGGGCGCGGATCCGTGGGGCGTGAAATCTTGGGCTTGCGCGGCGCGGAAACGCTCGAGGTGCTCGCACGCGGGGACTCGTCCCCAGCGGCGCCGTTAAGGCCGACGACGCGCGGCGCGCTGACGCTCCGTGTAAACCACTTGCTCGGGCGGGCAAGAAACTGAGCGAGCGGAGCGCGCCCGGGGGTCGGCGGAGGCTGCAGTGTCGCCGAGGGCTCAGGGCGCTTGCGCATCGCGCAACTAGATTCGTGTCTGTGCGCCGCGTAGAGGCCTTGCTGCGCTGGTCGTTTTTCGTGCGGAAAATTCGGGTGGGCGTGGCGAGGGGTGAACTACAGACGAGGATTCAGCGTGCACTCGTATGCCAACGGGAATGCGAGGAATACCGATTATAGATAGGGAATAAATGACATGAGGGTGGTGGGCGCAGGAGGAGAGGGACTTAGCCTCGTTTGTTTGGTCGCTTGTTTACGCGTCGATTTTAATTAATTATATAATTATCCTTTTCAGGCTGCCTCTTGTCTTCCACCATGAACGTCCAAAGAATACGCTCCTCGTCCCTCCTCAAGGGCGTCTCGCTCCCCAATTGCCCCACTCGCCTCCCCACAATCGTACCATCCCACCTTCTCGCTTCGCTGACACCCGCCGGTCCAAGGCCACTGATCCCAACATTCAAACCCCAAGCGATACGCTGATAATCACCTCGCGCCGCTTTGACACGGAGATCGTTCGACCTATTTCCGTGCCACCGAATCGTTACACCACCCTTCAAGTACGCCGATGCTATATCCTTCAAGCTCGTTTCCTGATTCTGGGAGTTCCTGAATTCCGGAAATTTGCAAGCGTCTTGTCTGGCTCACCGCGGCAGCACCTGTCTTAGTCTCAGGATCTACTAGTAGTACTCCAGTCCGACACCCATTGGCTCGCCAGTCGCTCCACACACGAATTTACCCAGTCAGATCAATCAGATTCACCATCCAAGCGCGATTTCGGCGGCCGACGCTTGCGCATTGAGTGCTCCCCTCATTCAATTCACCTTGACCGCCGAATTATAATAGCCTGAATACCGCCACCCGGGTCCAGTCTCATCCCTGGTCCACTTTCGTTTAATTATAAATGCCTGATCCCGACGACGGGATCTCGACGACGCCGCCACGGAATACACCGAATCATCACAAATCAATCGCAGCGTCGACGCCCAAATGACACGAATCCGAACGGGGAACAAGCACACGAAACGCGGATCCGGATCCGTTGTCCGGTTACGACACACGCTTCTTCTTCTTTAATGGTAGGACCAATGATAATAGGTGGGGAGGCCTGATGCGATTCCTGACATGATTTGGGAATTTTGGCCTCCAGGCCTGGTCAAAATCCTGACATACCCGCGGTAGCGGGAGAATTTTTTTCGAACAATGGGGCCGAAAACCAGGCCTGATGTGTGTTTCCTGACATTTTCAACCAAATTTGGGGGTCTAGGCCTGTTTGAATCCTGACATTATTTTCCAAATCAGTCCTGACATTTTGGGTCCGAAAGAATTAGGCCTTTATGGGGATTATCATTGGTCCTTTAATTGTACGCAAGTACGGAAGGATATCAATCTCGATGCTCTCGTATGCTCTCGTACATGTTTTAATCTCGACATATCTCGGCGTATTAATACCTCCCACACAAGAACAGATGCCGGCAGCCATGCGCTGCACTCATTTCAGTACAGCTATTTCTGGGCGTAGTGTGTAGTAGGTAGGCATCGGCGTTTGTGCCATGCGGTGGGTCGTAAGTTCTGTGCGGCGGATGCTGATTCTGCGCGTTCATTCAGTGACAACGGAGGATGAAGCAAAGCAGTTCAGCACATAGCACATAGGAAACCATCGGCTCCGTGTACCGATTGGTATTTTGATGTCTTGCAGTCTTGCTGCCAAGTAGTAATTTCCACCGTTTATTTCGGGCCAATTTCGCTTCGGGAACAAGGCGGGATTGGAACGCTTCCGTATATCGCTCCCTTGCAGCTCCTTCCAGGAAATAGACCGGGCTGAAACACCTTTACGTGCGCTACTTCAGCTCCTCGAAATTTCTGGTTGCTCATTAATTATTCAGCGCAGCCGAACGTGCTCAACTCCCCTCGTGTAGGTTTAAATTCACTATCCGTATTCTCAATCGGTGCTGAGCGTACGTACATACATTGTTCTATCCAACGGAGTGAGAAGCAAGGCACGCTAAGGTACGGTACTCTTCGTGGCGTATGGCGCTGACTGTTCATCATTTGCCTCCCATTCCGGATCCTCTTCATTCAGACGCCCAGTGTATTATCTTCTGAAGCGTAACAGATCATCCAGGATTTTTTTGCATATACTACCGCTCGGGTTGCAAAGCTGTACTGAGCTTTCTCATTCGGCGCCCAATCCTAGTGTGCGTGTGTTTTTCTCTCCAACCGGTGCTGATTTGCACGCGTTTATTCAAAAACTTTATCCAGGATCCGGGGAGAGCTTGGACGTGATCCCCCCAATCGCAATATTTTATGCGCGTCCGGACGTACCGCATCCAGATTTTAAGGGCCTCATTCTCATCATACACAGACTGGCACTCTTTTCCTTTCAATTCTCGGTGTTTTGGGCTGGATTTCACCGGCAACGCAGCAATAAGCACTTCAAATTGCTTTAACTTCAGCATAAACACACCCTCGGCCCCTCGGGCTAAAAGGGCTTCGATTTGTTGTACCGATTTCGCGAGATACAAGAGAGATATCTCTTGGATTTCTGGCATCTGCGTGAGCGCCTTGCACACGAATTGACGGGCTTTCTATAGACGGTGCCGACGGCCTTGTCCGTTCTCTGGAAGTGCAAGTTGCGCGCCATGTCTGCGAGGAACGAAGGGGGGGATGAGCGGTGGGAAAGAAGTAGGGCGGGGTGATCGTAGCTCAAATGAATGCTCTGCACGCCTGCCTTCTCGTTCATGAGAATACTAACGTCTAGTCCACTGTTCAGGGTAAACAGTCAGTTTTCTCGTCTTCTCGTCGCGCTGCGTGTGCATTCGCCTGTGGAGTCCTACCTTCCCTGCGAAATCTCTGTGGTCCTAAACCCCCATGCGCTCCCCTCGGACGATACTTGAAGTATGAACGCGGGTCTGCCAAACGGAGCGGTCAATTTGCGAGCCGCAACTGTGACGCGCGCGGCATGTTTGGAGATTCATTGGAGCTATGTTCGTCATGCAGCGCCGTCCGGATCTAGGTTAATCTGTTTTGCAGATCTATGTGGTCTAGACAGCGCGTGCGTTGCTCAAATCTGTACGCTGCAGTCAATATCGATGACGTCCTTGAGGTACCGGAACAGGCCAATCCCCAGAATCGTCAGCCTCTGGGCTGCAACGGCAGCGAAGAGCCACTTCGTGGTTTGTACCAGAACGGCAATTTCCCCACATTCCGCGACGACTCCGCAACTGAGCTGAGCGCTGACCCCTTTTGGCTTAGTTCTATTTCGAAGAACTTGAGCGGCCGTTTCAGCTTCAAGGGATCTGCTGGCACAAACCTCTAAGTCCGATATAAGCACGGCTTATCTGCGCACGGGTGTACCATGCGAACTACTATGCGCCTACTAAATTCTACAAGATCTCCATTCCCTTCGGTGTGGCGCGGGTCAGGTGAGATTCAAACAAATGTTCGGTGATTGATTTGATACAGAGTTCTCTGTTCGCCCTCGGCGCCTCTCGAAGTCAATGGAACTTGTGACTGAGTAGTGTCAGACCTCGAACCTCCTGGCTCAATTTCTATCGCGGTTCTCATGGATACTTTCTGGGGTAGGGTCGTTACTGCGCGGTATGTTCATGCTACGTTATTAGAGGGAACAATAATAACGTATGAACACCCTGGGAGGGAGCACTAACAGTTGATCTGCAGTTTCATCGTTCGCCGACCCCGAGTGACTCGCATGCTTTTCTCCGACGGCCCCGAATGTAGACACTAGAATCATCCCACATTTCGTGTGAGTGATTCCTTATCACGGCATCGCTCGAACGTTAAAAATTGGCAGTAGAGCGGACATCTCTTGTCTACGCGACACGAATTCCAGATATTGAGGCATTTTCTAACTGCTGGTTTCGGCCGCAAAGCCTTACAACAGGCGTGCCGGAATCGCGGACTGAGTCAGGGGAACCTCTGCATAGGATAGGATATATTACAAGGTGAAATCTGGAAAACGAACGCGACATTCAAACATTTTAACCATTGCTTGCGGGCATAACAACAATCATACGGGGGCAATCTTTGGTTGCAGGCTAGACTCGATAGATCATCGCCCGGCGGCGTTTCCATTCTGCTTCACAGCTTTCCGTGTATAAGTACGTGAAACTGTGGACGCGTTTGTTGAGGCTACCATGAGATCTATACCTTCTCTTCTAGCGTTTCTGACGTGCGCTTCCCGAGTCGTTGCGCTCGGGAGTTCATGTTCCGCGCCCCTTGGGTCCGGCGCCGCCGCTGCAGGAGGTAAGTGAACAACTCCTTGTCGCCTGAACGGTTGACCCAACTGTCTACAGATGCTTATTGGATGAAAACGATTCCGAGACAAGGAAGCTCGTCATTCAATCCCAATCCAGGGTCCTACAAAGTGAATCATCCACTATACATCCTCATTGATATGTCGTTCGATGCACAAGTACTTACCGACCGTTCCAGGTCTTCCGAGACGTGACAGCCGCCCCTTATAATGCCAAAGGCGATGGAACGACAGACGCAAGTCTTTATAGCTGTCGCACTCGATGTACTCGCTGATATACTCCCCAGGATACGGACGCGATCAACAGGGCCATTTCAGATATGGGTCGTTGTGGAAATCTTACGTGCCAGTCAAGCTCCGTCGAACCGGCACTCGTGTACTTCCCATCTGGTAAAGTATGCTCGATTCAGAGTTTCATTGATGTCCTTCTTCCTTATAGTCGTTGTAGTACTTGGTGACAAAGCCCATCATTCCCTATTACTACACCGCTCTGTGAGCACTCTTTTTCTAGGGTACCTTTATATATTGCTCAATATCTCGACGTAGTGTCGGAGATTTTAAAAACCCTCCCCATATCATCGCTCGAGGGGATTTTGTCTGTGTCACCTCCTGTCTCGCTGGTTATCAGTACTGATACGGAGTAAAGGCTGGAATCGCTATCATCGACGCTGACGTCTACTCGGGAGCTTCAGTTCCTGCTGGTGGTTGGAATTGTCCCAGTACCGACAATGAATGGGTACCTTCCCTCGTGGTTTCCTCGATCGTAGTAAATTGATCATTCGTCGCAGTATTGCCCGGTCAACAATTTCTTCAGGTGGGCGGGGGCTCAACCAGTTTAACGAGGGTGTTGACTTGGAATACTCAAGATCGATTCGAAATTTTGTCATCGACACGACCAACATTCCCGCTGATCAGTTCGGAACTGGGATTCATTGGCAAGTCGGCCAAGCGACGTCGCTCATCAACCTCAGCTTCCTACTATCCACCGCCAGTGGGAATAAGCATCAGGGAGTCTTCATGGAAAATGGGTCTGGTTTACTGTCTCATAGATGGACACTCTATATTGAAGCTCGTACCTCGCTAGATCCGGGGGCTTCATGGCTGACTTGCAAATCAACGGAGGTGCCTTCGGATTGTGGATCTCCAATCAACAGTTCATCTCCATTCATTTCGTTGCCGCAAAGAGCTTACTCCTGCGCCTAGATTCACGATACAGAACGTGAAAATAACCAATTCAGACACGGCCATCTACCAGCAGTGGAACTGGTTCGTCCTTTTCTCCTCCCAAATTATGTGATCCGCCTCCCTCAAATGTGACTCTTAGGGGGTTCACGTTCAAGAATATCGACATCAGCGGATGTCGTATTGGGTTCGGGCTGAACACCAATGGACAAACCGAGGCCACACAGTCAGCAGGCTCTGTCACCATTCTCGACAGCTCGATCAGTGCTAGTGTCGCCGCAGTTCAGGTTAATCTCCATTCCTCTCTCGTATCGAACGAGGCTCATCCAAAAACGAAATTAGACCGACACCGACCAATCGCAGAAGCTCGGCGGCGCCGTCTTGCTGCAGAACGTCAATCTTAACGGATCTCCGGCCGGCGTTGTGGATGGCGCAAATCACGTCTTCCTCCCAGGAGGTGGGACCGTTAACCAGTTCATCCTCGGAAACGAGTACTCTGGTGAGTTCTTTCGTCCAGTCTCAAGGGATAGATATGCTCACCTGCGCAATTTCTAGGGGATTCCAGCACTGGGACGTACAATACAGTGGCAAATCCAGGGCCGGATCTCCCCCCTCAATTGCTGGATGCCTCAAGTGGCAACAATGGTGTTTTCTTTCGGACCAGACCCCAGTACGAGAATTATGCGATTGACGAGTTCGCCTCTGCCAAATCCAACGGTGTCAAGTGCGACGGAACAAGCGATGACACAATGAGTTTACAGAACTTTATTAACAAAGTAAGCAGCAGTCACTGAGCATGACAATAAAGCTTACCATCGTTATGTAAATGGTTTTGGGGATGCAAGATTCTTTGTCAGAGGTTTCTTTTACTATCAATGATATTTCGACTGACGGCCAGGTTTCAGATCTCGATGCGGGAACCTGCTTGGTATCGAGCACGATTAATATTCCAACAGGTTCGATCGTCGTTGGAGAGTTCTGGACCACCATCCTTGGTTCTGGTGCCGCCTTTAATGATGCGTCAAACCCTCAGCCTGTCGTACGAGTAAGCACTATGGTCTCATCCTGAATGGGTTCCAATTGTTTAAAAACTACTCGCCGGTTAGGTTGGCAAAGCTGGGGATAAAGGTGGTGTCGAAATATCTGACATCGTCGTTTCCACCGTCGGAGGGTCTGCGGGTGCTGTCTGCATCGAATGGAATCCGACAGGCGATGCTGGAACAGTTGGAATGTGGGTCAGTGACCGGTTCCCTTTCTCTTGAGACTATGATACTGATCCCCTTGGTCAGGATGTTCACGTTCGCATCGGCGGTGCTATAGGAACGAAGATTCAAGTGAGCCAATGCCCCACAACATCCACCGCGACCCAGTGTATGGGTGCCTTCCTCGGACTGCACGTCCTTGGATCTGGATACTTTGAGGTTGGTCGAGAAAACTTTAGATCATTATTTTGCATGACCACGATAAACCTAGAATGTTTGGGTCTGGACGGCGGATCATGACCTGGACGATCCCGGGCAAGGAAGAATCAATAGCTTCACCGCACGCGGGATCCTTATAGATCACGCACCGGGACCTGTGAGTCTATTCTTTCTCAACCGTGGATTAACTCGCTAACCTTATTTGCAGGTGTAAGCACCGTTATCTAACATATTCTCGATCTCTCCTACTAACATAATCTCGAATCCGCTAGATGGCTCGTCGGCACCGCTTCTGAGCATGCTGTAAGTTCTTAATATTTCAGGCATCTGCGGAGCTAATTTTCCTTGATAGGTGTTTTACCAGTACAGCATCGTCGGCTCGCAGTACGTTTATGCCGGTATGATTCAGGTTCGTGGAAGGGCATTCTGTGAATCCTTTTGTGACGTGCGATCAACAGACGGAAACTCCATACTATCAGCCCACTCCCGGTGAGTTTTACACGAGGTTAAAACGATGCAGAACTCACGGTTATGTAGCTCCTCCGGCTCCCTTTTCTACCAACTCCGCTTGGAATGATCCATCCTGGGGAAATAGCGGCTCAGCGTGGGCACTTACTGTATCCCAAAGCTCTGACGTCTTCGTCTACGGTGCTGGACTGTACAGTTTCTTTGTGGTAAGTGGTCTGATTCAAAGCCCTTGGTGTGCTAGTCATTGATAACTCTTCAGAGCTACTCCCAAGACTGCAAAGCCGGGGTGGATTGTCAGAAAAGTCTTGTGCTCGTAGACGAGGACAGCGCAGCCATCTTTATCTATCAACTCAGCACCATCGGTGCAACGACAATGTTGACAGTCGGATCGACTGACGTTATCAAGCACAGTGATAATGTGGATGGGCTGCAGAGCACTGTCAGCAAATGGGCAGCTTCGAAAACGACACCGAATCAACCCTCCGGAACGCCTGTTGGATGTGCTGCCCTGCAGACTCAGGCCGTGGTACATTTACTCTCTTCGAGCGCCACATTCGGGGTCATAATTGATTGTAGGCCGCTATGAAACTTCTCTTCAGCGCTGATGGTGGATGGTACGACAGAGGTGAGACAACCGAACTGCGCATCACACATTCCGGTCTGACACCTGAACAGATTGCGAGCGTAATGGTCGGTTTTGCTTCATCTCCGAGTCCATTGGTGCCGACGCTGACTGCTCTACTCCCAGGAATCTGCGGACACTGGCCCGAGGTAAGTGAACAGATTATTCTGTACTTCCGACTGACAGAAGCATCGCTAGCCGGGAACTAGCTCGCCAGGGCTTTCTGGGCAAGAGTGGACAAACGTGAGTACTAAAATCGCCCGATCAATTTCGTCTGACAGGAGTTAGGTCAACACGTTTGAGACTTTATACAACACCATGTGGCAGACGGGCGTAGTAAGCGCTACTTTGAACGTTTCGCTGTTCAGCTCTCAGTGCTTCAATGACAGACCACCGCATCCGACCTCATCGAAATCCAGGCCATTGTTCCTAATGAAGCTCACGGCTCTTCGAATCAGCTGCCGGTAACACGAGGATTCAGTGAGGGTGTTCACATTTTCGTGCAATCCTCTATTCACTGGTCCCACGTAGCCTCCCAGGATGGTAAGGGACGTTCTCTGCCTATACCTATTTGATTTCCGTTCTCTGCAGACGCGGCATGGGCTGGCCTAATGTACCTCAAGGTCCAACAGTACAACGACGCACATGGCATTTCTGAATCTGGGAAATTGCCGGATCCGTTCTACTATGTAGGTCTTTCCCTTTACAAGACAAAAGAGCCAGCTCTCATAATGATTCGGCAGCATGAAGCTCTTGCAATTCAACAAGGGTTGGCCAAGACTTGGCTCGCTTCAAGTGGATGTGGGGGTGGAGGTGAGATAGCATGTTCCTATTTTATTCAAATTTCGGCTGACTTGGGGATGATTACAGTACCCCAGGTGACTAGTGGAACGGGGCCGAATACAATCACAACCCACCTTTACTTTTCGCTGACCGTAGCTTTGGCGCAGTACAATACGAGTGATACTACTTTGCGACAAAATGCCCAACAGGTGAGCTTTTATCGCGACGATGACGTTCGTCTAAGGAACTGATAATGACCGATTTGCGGTATAGGCAGCAGATTGGTACACCAATGGAGCAGGAACCACTCTCCGCAATGCCGCTGGACTCTGGCTTGACGGACAGAACTCAACATGCACTGGACCTAACCGCAACTTGTACGTTTTTTCACCACAGTACGGGTTAAGTTGACCGTTGGCGGTTGCTATACACAGGTGGACATACAATCAAGGGACAATCCTCTCGGGCATGGGCGCGATGGCCACCCTGACCGGAAACCAAAGCTACATCGAGTTTGCTCTCAAGACGGTTGATGCTGTAGTCAACGTCGGAACAGCTTCTGGACCTCTGCCACAGCCTACGGGCGCTGACAAGCATATGGAGGTTGTGGGGGGGATTCTAGCAGAGGGATGTGATGGTGCAGCTGCCTCCGCTCCCTCGTAAGTCCACCTTTCGTCACCCCATCTCTATTTCTCTTGGTTTACGGAATCTGCTCCTCAGGATATGTGATCATGATCAAGTATGGCTACTTTACATGCCCTTGGATAACTTCCTCTCACTTCAAAATTGTATTGCAGCAATACTTCAAAGGCGCATTCATGAAACACCTCCAATACTTCCTCGACAATGTCAACAACACTATCCGAGACAAATACGCCGCCTTCGTTGGCGCACAGGCAAGCGCCGTCATCCACTTTGGCACAAGGGCGGATGGCGAAATCGGCGAAGTCTGGTTTGCCCCCGACACGGGAGGGTCGATTTACAACTACAAGACGTTGACCGCCGGGTTGGATGCGTTGAATTGTGCGCAGAAGGTGAGTAGCAAAAGTACTCTTACTGTCATCGCGTTTTGGATGTTGATCGGAACTCTGCAGTACGCAATCTGCTGATACGGCCATTTTCGTCAAGCAGAGGCAGAAGCAAGCACGAATCACTAGCGAACTCGAAGAACTATACCCTATTTACTAATTTGAGAAGCTCATTATATAAAGATGCAAATACCGCAGATGACTGATTTTTTTCCCGGCTCTAATGAGGTAGTTTGGGGCCTGGGAAAATTGTTCGCGTTCGAACGCCGAATTAAACCTGAACGCGGCTCAGGTTCAAGGTTCAGCAGTTTGCTGAACCGAACGCTAGGTTCAGGTTCGGCGTTCGGGCAAAAAGTCCTGAATATGACCTTATTTTTCATCAAATACAAGCGGCTGACGGCCCGCGAAGCGGGCCGCCATCCCCTCTTACACATGAAAGCAGTTTAAAGGGCTTTTCAGGGATTAAATCAATTTACAGGGTGTATTTTTAGTTTATCGGAGAATCCAAGGCGATTTGTGAGTCTATCTGAAAGAGAAGTGATGGAAGCAGTGATTGCGTAGACTCGTAGGCAGACTGGTTACGAGTCTAGTGATTGCGTAAGAGCGGCCGATTGCGGCATGCACCCTGGATTAGAACGAAGCCGCGTACAGCTCGTCGGGCCGATCGGCACCCAGCATGGACAGCGACTTTTTATAAAGTTAAGCATGTCCGAAAGCCCTGGCACTTTACCTGATTTGGCGGAGCTCTTCTCAAATAAATTTGCTCCGATTTTCAATAAGCTAACCCTAGTGACCAGATTGTTTATATGCCCCCCCCCCCCATATTGAAGTTTCAGAATTTTCCTTTTCTGGAATATCTTCCCATGGGAGCACCGGCAAGCGTCGGCAAGCGTCGGCAGGGGGGAGCTGCATTGAGTGTGTGGGTACCCACAAAAAAAGAATTGGAGTCATCGGGGCAATGCTCCATGTTGCACAGTACCAACTGGTTGTGGAGATTTCCACTCTCAATAGTTATATGAGTTACCTTACAATACTGCGGGGGGTGGAGTGTGGGCCTGAAACAGGCTTCAGGATGTGAAACCGGGTAGCCATGAAATCCCCAGGACATAATATCTTACCTCAGCTGCCCAGCATGCCTCTATGTTCGAATTTCGAGTTTGAGAAGTTTCCTTTTCTGGAATATTTTCCCAGGGGAGCGCCGGCAGGGAGAGCTGCATCGGGTGTGTGTGTACCCACAAAAAAAGAATGGGAGTTATCGGGGCAGTGCTCCATGTTCTACAGATTGGAGCTCTCGTCGAATTGCCAAGTTTGAGATTTCCTTTTCTGGAATATTTTCCCATGGGAGCGGCGGCAAGCGCCGGCCGCGGGAGCATTATTGGGTGTGTCGCTACCGGGGAAAAGGAAAATCGGAGCGATCGGAGCGATGGTGTGCGATGCGCGTGCGATAGGAAGTGCCCCCCCCCCCACTCTGAAAGTAATATGGATAGGTGTGTTTCCTCCGTCGTCCTTCCGTCCGCACAAGCTAACGACCCCACAGCTCCTCTAGTACACTTTCCCCCAATCCGTCGGCATTGCGGGCGGATGGCCCTCGTCATCTTACTTTCATCAGTGTGCAAAGGCGAAGGCCTCTTCTACCTCGACCCCGCCGCGAGGCGGGAACGCCCCCGCCCCCCCAAAGAAATATTTCCCAAAACCGTTCCCGCCGCGCTGTGGGAACGGAAAATCACAGCAGCTGATTTGTATCCGAAGACGTGTCTTGCAAGTCAACGCGTGGCGTGTGGAGACGAAGAAGAAAAATAATAAACGACGTAAAGGAGATCCTCATCTTTGAGAAATAGATAGAAGGGCTGCAAGGACACAGCGGTAATCAGCGAGATCACAGGGAGCAAGCGGGCCCGCTTTCCCGGAAGACATGTGATAGCGGTGCGGGCTCGAGCGCGGAGACGCCGCGCCGTTGGGCGGCATAGGGGCTTATCCTGGATGGTGGCGTGCGGGACGAGAGCATGCTTGATGCGCAATGGTATGCGCTCGTCTTCGATGTCGGGAGTCAGGAGGGGTGTTGCGCATCGACCGACCCGAGGCAGACGCACCCGCCAACGGCGATCCGCGGGCGGGGGAAAAGCTGCAAGATTGTCAGTACGGTTATCAGCAGCGGTGAGGGATTGAGGACGGAGGTAGGTAATAAGAATGGTCGGAAATGTGCAGGTTAGGAGGGGAGAAAGGCAGGCGAAGGTGAAGTGAAAGGGGAAGGCAGTTAAGGAGGAGGGCGACGTTACGAGCGCCAATGACGAACGAAGTGAAGGAAATGGAAACAGAAGGGGGGGAACGGAAGCACTCACCTAAATGATTTTGACGCGCATACGCTCTCCTTCGAGATCGCAGAACGGGCAGCACGACGCCACCGCCCACACTGCCTGTGTCGGCGCTCGGAACCATCTCCACTCCAAGTTGTGCAAGCCGTTCAACATTTGAGAAGTCGTGTCACAAGATCTGAAGAAACTGGAGTTGTGCGTAGGGGAAAGAAGGGTTCACGCACCCGTACACAAGAATACGCCCGATAATCTCCACCCACGCGATCAACTGCAGCAAAAGCAACGCAAGACCTCTGTTAAAGTCGTCCCCACCCGCGCGCTCGACCCCAGCGCAGGCAGAGCCACCTCGCCGCCAAAGTCAACCCCGCCCGCCTCAACTCCAGCGCACAGGTTAGTGCTGGATGTCCTAGTCCTGTCGTCCCGCAGGTGAAATTCGTCGGTGGGTTAGTGGGCAGTAGGGCTGCCGCCCGTTGCCGTCGCCACGGGTCGACGGCACCCGTTGAACGGGTGCCGTGCACTCGCTCAGTTTCCGCCTCAGGCCCCTATCCGAATTTGGGCATTATTCTCGGCAGCCTCGGCATTCCATCAAACATCCTTCAGAGGCTTCCACGGCGGCAAATGCATTGACTTTTGGTGAGAATTTTCATTGTATTTGTGAGACTGATAATATGTTACCTGTGAATGAACCAGAACTAATAAAGCAGCTCTCAACCCTGTCTCAACATCCTTGCACTCGAGAGTTATGAACGCGGAGGCAGTGGGACTGACGTGATCGGATCAAATAAAGAAATATCAAATGTCAAGAGGCGCGCCGGTGCAAAAGCGACGGGCACGCGATGGACCAGGCAATTAACGTTAATTAACTACCACCGTGGGTGAAAATACTGGCTGTATTAATTTGCAGAATAGAGAAGGGCAAGGAGAGATTTTTTTGGTGAGTTTGATCGTTGACAGGAAAGTTTGATGGATTTGATGGAGTGCCGAGGCTGCCGAGAATCATGCCCAAATTCGGATAGGGGCCTGAGGCGGAAACTCAGGAGTGGTGCCGTGCCCGTTCCGTCAGCCATTTTCAGTCGACCACGACGGCACGGCCACGGCACGGGTAGGACCCGTATTTACCCGTCGAAAAACGGCCGTCGCGGCCGTGTCGACGGGTCCCAACGGGTGCTAAAAATATAAATTAAATAGATCCGGATGCTTCCGTCTGCCTCTTGTCTGCCTCTGCGAGCTATCTCTTATCACTAGCCATCAATTAAGTGTTCCGCCGGTGGCGATCACTTCAGTTAGATGGTGGATCCATCTCGCTCACCACTGTACTTGTTAGTGTGCGCCGCTGAAGACGCATCCACGCACCATTCCCTACTCTGCTCAGTCTGCTACCCTTTCTCTGCTATATACTTCAGCCAATTAGGGTTAGGGTTAGGGTTAGGGTTAGGGTTAGGGGGTTAGGGTTAGGGTTAGGGTTAGGTTAGGGTT
>JARKIE010000277.1:0-123839 GCA_029378255.1 Mycena rosella
CGTGGCAATGTGCGTCCACTTCTTGTTCTTGGCTGTGCGGTCAACGCGCTGCAACCAGACCGGTCTGGTCAGGATCCTCCCGCTCGGTTGGCACACCATACTCCTCGCCGGCGAGTGCTGCGTCGTGAGCAGTTTCCCCAGTGAGAAGGACACCACCGGTAGCAGGAGCAGCCTCGGGCCCAGGAAGAGCAGGGTCTGGCGTCGGGGTGCGATCACCGAAGAGTGCTTTCGTGATGTATTTAGCAGCCTGGCGGCCCCGTCGCACTACAACGTTCGGTGGGCGTCCGCGTCGGCGCGGCTGATCCGCATCCGTGTTTTTGGACTTGTCTTTCTTCTCCTTTCGACGCTTCATGTCGTCGGAGGGGATGGCTAAGAGAAAATAAGCAAGGCAAAGACAGGGAGACGAACAGTAACTCACTGCACAGAGGACAAAGGTGTAGCTGCTCTGAGTCAAAAAAAATGAGTGGAAGCCAGTGTAAAAATGTATGTTACTCACCGCACAGGTATAAGACGAAGTCGGCGGACGGGGATACTAGACTGGGAGTACTGTGGACAATTATAATGAGTGGAAATGAAGGGAAGCAGGAAATAAGAACGCACGACGAGGAGAAGCGATGGTAGATTGGGTGGTAGCTTGGGTGAGCGCAAAGTGGGGATGCAATAACTGCATTGTGCGCACCATATTTATACCTGGAAAGGGACAGGGGAAAGTGGAGTGATTACATTGCAGAAGTGGAGCGATTACATTTCAGAAATGAGACCTGTGCAGGGAAATGGTGGAAAGGCTATAGCGGCATTAATGATAGACTTGGGCCGGTCTGATCGTGATCTAGAGGGGCCACTCGAGGGGCAACTGGGGGAGGTGAAAATACAGTGAAATCGAAGGGGCTAGTATCCGGAGAAATGGGGGTATGCTATTCAAAGTCGGTGTTATGGTGTTGTGGACCTGAGCGAGATAGGGTGCCGGATCTTTGTTTCAATTTGTGGCTGACTGGGATCGGATCGGCTGAGTATATACAGTAGTGTTTGTCTTTCTGCCGGTTTGGCTGGTTTATTGAGGTAGGGACCTGGCCCTTGGGCATCTATAGTTCGGACCTAGTTGAACCGTGGGACTATAGCGCGTGGAAAACTGATGGGAGGACACAGCGGTGCCCGCAAATCTTGCATGAATAAAGACCGAGGGCTTCAAAATATCTTGAGTCTTAGGATGTTAAATTAAAGCTTTACACCACCCGAACACTATACAGAGCCGTTATCAAGGTGAGCTCGGATCAAGCTTACAAGCAATAGATTTGTGGACGCGCCGGAGATATTTGCTTACGTGACCAGTATTAGGCCAGTAACTCCCACCGTGGTGTCTCGAAGTATTGCAGCTTGAGTTCAAACTGAGTGTTCGTTATCTGGGATAAATATAAGAATTGTGCCTTCTATTTTCGAGGAATATTGAGTGATTTTCAAAATATCTGCACGGCGCCCCCCATCCGGCAACAAAGGAACAAAGTATTCGGGGCAGGTATGACTAAGAGTGATTACAATGCCAGTTGTATCCCCCGTATTCTCCTCATCTTTGGCACCACCGGCCGTTCTCTGTCGCTCCCTCTCGGATACAAAACTGTCCCAGCTTTCCGGACCCATGTTCCGACTCCTGGATGTTTGTGTCCATATAAATCTCCGGCTATCTCCATCTCGCTTGGCAAAGCTATGGGCAGAAATTTTCAGAATTGACTACCAAATGGAGGCTTTCTGAGTCTCAGACCTTGGTTACACATGGAGCATCTCCGGATACATGTGCCGTGATAACAGAAAAATGTATAAAATATTTCCTCTGAACAATATGACACTGTAACTAGGAATTATGACTACTGACTATTGACGATGATTTCTGTTGCGCAGCATGGGTTCATGCCATTGAGACACATATATTGATGAGAGTTCAACACAAGGCCCGAGAGAGCCGGCAGCCAGGTGAGATTGCTGGAAAGCGCAAAATTCAGTCAGATCAGTGGAGTTATTAAATTTCCGCCCCCTCCGATATTTTTCCTGGATAGAGCTCAAAAAAGGGTCATAACAGGCTGCGGGATGAAGAAGTTTGGTCCAGTGGTCGTGGAGATCCATAAACGTTGGACAGGAAGGTGATTTGATGCGGACCAGAAAGTATTGATGGGCGGACACAATTTTGATGGCAAGCGGACAAGAATAGATTCTGCGGCGGACGGTATTGCTCCGCTGACCTGATGGAAAGTCAGTTTCAGAATGACAGTATACGTGCATGAGGCGGACAAAAAGAGTATGTAGAGTGAACATGAAATGTTAATCGGGATGACAAGACGGGTATCTCAGTAGGGCATAATTTGATTATCCGGTACCAAACCTGTGTGTCAGCGGACATTTATGGTACACGCAATTCGGATAGGAGCCTGAGCCGGAAACTCAGGAGTGCTGCAGTATAACATAAATTGCTTGGTGTTTACAGTACTTTAGCTTGATACAGCCTCCTCAAGTCTGGGCCCGATGCGCGCGAAACACGGCAGGCGATAGGGCCGGCAGGTCCTCGTATCCCAGGCCCTCAGTGTAGGAAGCTACGCCGAAAGACTCCCCGTCCCATTCGGCCTCCGCGCCACCGCAGAAGGGATTGGCTTCGCCTTTCGCAAGATTATTTCTGATACGCCGCTCTGGTGGGGCGGTGAATTCTGGGTACACTGGCCGTCTCCGGTTGGTCCGCCACTCCCAATACCGTAGGCTGGGTTGCGATCAGGCCACTAGCGTCGCGAATAAGGAGAATATACAGGACTCACTCCAGGGCGCGTTTCGGCAATTTCTTTAGCCTTCGCGGGAGTGTGGTGCTGAGGGCGCGGTACCCGCCGCCTACGTCGCCGGTCATCAGACAGCCCACAAGCGATGACGGAGGGCAGTTGCAGACGCACACGGAGCGCGGAGTCCGTGTGCCATTGCTATGACGAAATCTCGTCGGTGGTTGCGCTGTCCAGGCCGTTGTATACGGCCGCCCATGATCTCGAATGTATCGTCGTCACTAACAGAACAGCGGTTCCAACGAGCACAACAAGGGCCTCGATGGCAATGACGACGACCTGCGTCGCGAAGCGGGCGCTGGTCATGCAAGGTGCGCGCCGGTGCTTCCAGGAGCGCGTCTGTTTTGCTCGTTGCCACATGGGAACTGTGGGGCGATTACGAAAAATGAAGAAGAGTGTAGACGGACATACTGCACAGAAATAAAGCCAAGCTACTGAGGACGACCGACGGTATTAGTTAGAAGAGATACATTCCGGGAGGCGACGATGAGGGGTAGCACCCGATACGCTCGTAGATTATGTACCGTGGTAGGAAGATGGCGTCCTCTGCGTTACCAGAGTGAGCGTATACCAGAGAGATGACGTGGATGCGTACGTAGATCTCCAAGTAGCACTGGCACCACACAGCACACGAAACCATCGATGAGGATGGTCGGAAGAGCCTTTGTGACCTTTCAGCCACGGGCAATGACAGAAGGACGGGTATGTACATACCTCGGGCGCTTTCGCCTGACTACAGCGTGTCATCCGGCAAAGCCGTAGAATGGACCGTAGAACAGACGGCGCCACCCCGATCGATGCACGCCCCGCGATGCGGATGGCTGAGATTTGGATGAACGCATTCAGTCAGGCGCAGGGGAGGATGCTTACAGATTGAGCACCAAATGGGATTCTTGTCGGAATATCTCTGTACCCATACGAGGGAATTGACCGCCACATAAAACACGAAAGGGAGCTCCAGAAGCCGAAGAAGAATGTTGCACAGCTCCAGGGATGCTGCTGGGCGGGCATCCTCAGGATGCCAGAGACACAAGCGAACAGCAGGACAGAGGCGAAAGCACGAGTAGTTATTGTGTTGCTCATGCAGACTCGGATGCGATGAAAAAGACGGGGCCCATTAAAAACAGCGCGGAGTGTGGCGAGTGGCACTGGCGACCAAGGGTGGCGGGATCAGATCTCGTCGCTTAGAGAATTCATGATTCAATCCTGTCATTTCCGCAGATGAGTGGAGGCTTGGAATTGGGAGGTTCATGAAGAAGGGAGTGAATCGAGGCGAACGCGTCACCAATTGAGGCATTATCCGGTGGCTATACATTCGGCCGAACCCGCGTAGGCAATCGCCGAGCATGACCGAACATGTTCAACCCGTGTTCAGACATTGTCCGGGCGCTTGGTGGGGCTCAGAAGGCTGGATATTGGAGCTGTTACTACAGTCATTCCATGGTCCTTGCACCACATTTTTTTAAATTCCCATTTTTCATCTTAAATGGGATTTTTTTGATGAAACCAAGTATATATATCAACGATATAGTTATGTAAACCTTGGTGCTGCAAAAATATTCAGGAGAAATGACCGGTTTTTCAACATTTTGAGGCCAATCTTGTGGGGCACATTTTCAGTCATCACTAGTCCTTGCACATCGGCACAAAGCCAGCCAGTAATTCATGTTCTAAGCAAAGGGAGGACCATATCTGAAACAGATAACATTCCTGGTCCCTCGTATGTAGTCACATGAGCCCGGATTGTCCTTACTGTACTATTACAACCAAGTGTTCAGGTGACGGGTGACGGCCGCCTGTGAACTGAACACTTGGGGTGTGGGTGGTGGTGACGGACAGATTATCAGGCCCAAATAGGCCTGAAAATGCTCAAAAAAATCGTCCGGCATTCGCCGGACTTCCATATATGGGAAGAATTGATGGTATTTGTCAGAATGAACACTTGATCCAGTGAACACTTGCAGTGACGGGTGACACCCTGTGAACACTTGGGTCGTAATAGTACAGTATCTGTTCCTCTCACTCAAATCTCAACTTCAACCTATTTAGCTGTAGACCTTATTGTGTCCACCACTTCTTGTGTTCTTTTCTTCATATTTTTCCACGGAACCTCTTCCTAGGCCTCACACTACATTTTCATCCTGGTTATGAAATATTTGGGCTTGTTTGCACCTCACGTGAACATGATTCAGGATGGATTTCTTCCTCCTCTACGTCCCGACTACCCAATGGCCTCAGATTTTTGTGGAGCACAGATATCATTCAGAATTATGATTTGACATCTTCAACATATTTTTGGGGGTCTGCTTTCAGGTGAAATTCGATGATTGATGTGAATTTGGGCCATGTTGCCATAATTGTACAACCATCAGATATCCAAAGGGCTTGAGAAAAATGGAGAATGTGAAGGGCACACATATGAAGGGATCTCCTTGAAAGACTGGACCAAAAACATATTTTCTGGCCCAGAAAGAAATCATGTGCAAGGACCATGGAATGACTGCATCCAGATTCGGCCTTCGCATGTAGAAGGTCAGAATTCTACGGTGATATCGCTGATCAAACTTTATTGTATTTGAGCGCCATGTTACTAGCGCCCTCGTCTCTGCGCCCACAACATCAAAGGTCTTGTACTGAACACAAGAACCCAGCATTTAATGGGGGCAATGAAAAAATAGGAATAGGCGACACATTACAACCCCTCGAGTCTTCTGCGAAGTGTGTCTTGTTCCCAAATCCCAATAAACCTGGCTGTATCATCTTCATTGCCCCCGCCGCATGTTTCTCGCCACTGATGGCTTTTGAAGGGCTCGGAGCTTTTAGAGTCTTCTAATGAGAGCCGCACAATACCCACGAGACTTAAAAGCCCCCTGGGTATGCCCACTTCCCATCATCTCTCCTCGAGCCCTCATGGCTGCTTCTCTCGCCTATCCCGTACTTCCGGTCTTCTTCCTCTGCTTCGCTGCATTCGCCGTACTGCTCCCGCGCCCAGATCCCATACACAACATCCCCAGATTAAGCCGGACCGTCTACGTTGCCATATTTAAACCAATTCATCAATTTGGCGGCGCATGATAGCTTCGCCGACAAGATCCCCCACTGGTACCAGCCTCTCTGTACACATCCTGCTCTATTTACATGTTCACTAAGATACTTATATCCCTCATGAATAGCAATCAACATCGCGCGCGGAGCACTGTTCGCACTGGCCATCCAATTTCTATGGTTCTGCGTCATTCAACGATCCACTTCCACCCCCCCCCCCCCCCGGCGCTCAGCGTGGGTTGGAATGAACGAACGATCCCTCGCTCTTTCCTGACGATATTCTAGATATTCTTGGACCTGGTATGGTGCGTGCTGGTCCCACTGTTATTCTACACCATCCGTGAGTACCTGGCCCGCAGTACTACTTGCCGATATACTCCTTATTTAACGCCACACCGATCCTCGCTCTGCATCGCACACCGCTAGGCTATGTCGTCTATGAAGGCGTTGGGTGTCATCTGGTGTCATCCACTGTGGCGCCCATCCTCCTCTGTGGCGCCCATCCTCCTTGTACCTCGCCTCGGCAATCCTGCCCATCACCACCTGCGGGGGGGCACTCGGATGGTTCTACTACCGCGCCTTCTCCTTCAACATGCTGCCCCCCTACAGGATCGCCGCACCTTCAAGTCTTTTCGCCTGTTTATAATGCCCGTCGTGGAAGTATGCTTTATCTCCTTTATTTGCATCTTCTTGCTCCTCGAATCCCACTGGTTGAAGGCGGAAGCAGCCCAGTCAATTGATCGAACGGGGGTTCCCAGCGGCGAGTGGATGGGGAACTTCGGCCCACGGTTCAAATTCGTTTCCGAACAGCTCATTTACATTCTCCTGGCGACATTAGTCTGCGTCTACAATTTGGCAGACAGAACGATGCAGCTACGCGTCAGAATCAAAAGTAAGTCGGGCTCTTATTCATAAATGAGATGAAATGATACTGACTGACATGGTTCGCGCGCATGATGTCGAGTCTGTGTGCATCTCTTCTGTCCGTCAATTGAAAGCTTACTGGGATGGGTTTTCAGATTACAAAGGAGAGGCAGGTCAATATAGATGCCAGGCCAAATCATGTATTCCTCACGTCAGACTTTGCACTCGGTTACATAACTGTGAACGGCGCAATATGCCACTGACACTCACTCGTAGCACACTTTCCTAGTGAATTTAAGAAAACCCGGAGGAGGGCCGGAACACCATACTAAATCCATATCATTTTGACGGTGTTCGATTTCATTTGAAGTGGACTTATGTTGGGCGAAGGGATGCGCTGAGAAAGCGTTCAGACAGACAGACAGACACGTTTCATTGTGTAAAGAGAGCATGTCCAAAATCCCGATCTCGAGGGAGCTATCAGGGCAAGGCACTCGGGTGTAAAGTATCAATTCCGTGGAGAATCGTTTTCACCCGAGCAACCATAGCCGGTGGACGTGCGGAGGATATCAGTGATTCCTCATAATCAACCAGGAAATCTTTCATTAACCGTCGGGCCTTGGGATGGTCCATCCAGGGCACGCCCTGCGACGCCCCCGACGTTCTCGGGAGTTTTTGTAAATCCTGTGCCGGTGCATATACGTTGAAAAGGTCCAAATTCAACACAGCTTCGAGGACCTCCGGGTTCTGACGGGCGGTCGCGGCGCGGAACAGATGTCCGATGGTCGCAGCCAACCGATTCTGGTGAGTGCCGTGAATGCGGACCGGAGGAGCCAAGGGTTTAATTATGGAGAGGGTCTTCAAGATGTTGTATGGTAGCTGGGGGCCGGTGCAGCATTCAAGGAGTTCCGACATAATTTGGAACCTGGCTTCGATGGTCCGTCCATGAAGGGCCCGCTGAAGTTCGTTGTGTACATTTTTTTGTGAGGATTCCCCTGATTGACCCTCGGTAGGTATTCGAGGAATTTTATGGACTGTTTCGATAGCCAGAATCGGGTGGGCTAGCCTGGATGAAAGCTCTTCCTTACCGGTCGCAACACGGTCTCCGATGTGTAAGGCGTCCACAATGTTGGCCTTGATGAGGGCGATCACACATGGAGAGACGACTGAAGGGGCCGAATTGAGGACCGCGTCGAGGGCAGATTCGCATATTGACAAAGCAGGCATGATTCGAGCGCGCAAGGAATATAGGCGCCATAATGCCCTCAATAAATCTTCCAAAGAGATTTTTGATCCCGCAATGTTTGTCCCAGGGGGTAAATGTCGAATTTCGGTGAGAGTCGTTGTTATGTAGGACCACAGGCGGTCTGGTCCGATATTCCAAACAATATGGAGAACGGCACCATCGGCACCACGTCTGTCGAGATATCGAACGAGACCACATGGCATCGAGGCAAGTTGGGGGCGCCAATAGGATATCAGCATCCCCAGGATCTTGTCGAATAGGTGGGAACCCGGTGCTGTCTGGATAGTATCCAAATAGTTGGATACAATCCCATCAAATATCTTCTCCAGGAATAACAGAGCACCAGAGGATAGAGGAGGTCTCCAAGGATTATGGACTCCCGTGTGCGATCAAATTGATATGGCGGGGCCCCGACTTTGGGGATTTCGGACAGATAATCGAAGAGTATGAGGTGAGGAATATCTGCGAGGAACGCCTCAAGTGTCTGCAACAACCTATGAACCAGGACTTTGGTGGACGCATTGTCTGTTGAATCGTTTCTCTCCACTTCGCGGAGAGATTCTGCACACACCCTGCGCATGGGGAACTGGTGCGAGCCAAAGATCGGATGCTGATGAATATCCCGTATGAAGTCTGAAACAGAGTTCCAGCTGACTGGGCGACCGGCGGTTAATCCGGCCTGGGTTTGTGAAAGGACATTGATAGTGCGGGCAAGTCGCACTTTGAGGGAGCAAAATGCATTCCATCTTGCGAGTGCCACCGCCGAAATCATGTAGTGCTTGACATCGGAGCTCGCTACAGAACTGGTCGGAATGATTGGACGCTCGAACAGGACCGCCAGCGGGTGGGCAGAATCTCGGACTTCGTCAAGAGTGGAAATTGCCCACAAGGCCTTGTAACAGGCAATTTGCCGGCGGATTTTAGATTGGGATGTAAGAATGCCACTGTCGCATCTGTGCAACATGTCTGAAATCCGGGATAACAACCGAGCTTCCGGACTATGCACCAGAGTGATGATATGCTCGTCGTAAGTATGTCGTTTGCCGTTTGGGCCCCAGAGACGTCAGGAATGCTCTCCACCAATGGCTCCAATTCGCTGTCGTCGGCCAAAGACTTGACTGTCCATACCAGGGCACGTTTATCCCTAGCTGAACGCTCGTCGGAGGGCTCTGTGGCACGGCGGGAAATGGCCAGAATCATGGTCCCGGTGTCTGGGCCTCGAGTCGCGGATTTCGACACGGATGGGGTTAAGAGACCGTAGGGATAGGCATGAAATGCCCGCCATAACGCTCCAGACAGCGGAGTACGGTATGGGCAGTCGAGGTGTACGAGTGGAAGGATGGTGAGAAACATGTAAACCGACACGACGCCAGCCAGCAGACCCGCCCCCAGAATCATTATGAAGGTATTGACAGGCGCTAGGAAGGCTACCAGTCCCGCAAAGAACACGAGCGAGGCGTGGAGGAGGAGAGGGAGCACCTCGACGACCGAGTGCATTTTGAATCGCTTCAGGCCGTAGTACAGATATGAGAATATCCGCGCGCGCTCTACTGGGGCAGAGCGGACGTCGGCACGATGCAGAAAGTCGCGAGCCCATTGCTCCACCAGAGTTGCGACGAGGGCACAAGTGAGACTGAGGGTAAGACTGATGAACCAGAGTGCGTTGCACAATAGCGCGGCGACTGGCGGGGTGAATGTGGATGTTCCGGGCGTGGAATAAGGTGCGTTCGTAGACCCGTTCAACTGCGCAGAAATCTGCTGCAGGAGAGTGACGACACTTTCTCCCGGGTCCGGAGTCAGATTCTTGTAGCTCTCGATAATGAAGGCCGTCAAGCTTCCACTGAAGAGACCCGCCTGTGTCTCAAACATTACTCGTATTATAAGCAGATGGTTCGTATCAGATTGCACCTGTTTGCCGTGTTCCAGCCCTTCTGACATACCCCGTTTGTTACTTATTTCCCATCCCCACATCTCCGCTTTCGGGCGAAACCTACTCGATTTTGGCAAGCTCCGCTGCCTTGGTTCGCCTCATGGCACATTTATTTTCGGACCTCAAAAAATAACTTCAACCTTGCCTTTTCTGTGCTGCCATTTTATGTGCCGCTTATCCAGACAGCCTACGATCGAGCGCTCAAGTCCCGCTCAAAAGGTCGACCTGTCTGTTTTTGCTTCGCTTTTCCCCCCATCATCTCCCTTTCCTCTCGCACCCTGTCGTCTTCCCACCTCCCTGCCTCTCGCAGCACACTTCTTCCTCTGCCACAGCCGACGCGTGCACGCTTCTACTAGAAGCACTCCAGCTATAATCCGTGCCCCGTTTCTGGAACAGGTGGATCCTTGCGCGCATCCCATCAAGAATGCCGTGGCTACTGTTCTCAGTGAAGGCTCTCTTCAGGCTTCGAAGACGGACTGAGTCCTCGACTGACGCAGACAACTCTGATGGCGCCCTGTTCTCAACATTTGACTCACTCCGGGAATCGACCTGGCTTCCGCAAATTCAGCGGTTATCAGGCCACCGGGCCTGCAAGATCTCACGGTCTACGTCTAACCGTCAGCAACATTGCTCAAGCCAGCATTAAGCTAGCTGTTCAAAACATTCAAGATGTCCGAAACGCCAGGGATTAAGTGCTCTACCCATGCCAATGTTCCGTCCCTCCTCTATCTTCCCTTCCACAAGCTGGCGAATCACTCCTTCACAGTCCGCTCATTCCCGATGACGCTTACTCACATCTGTTAATTAGATGCCGGCTCAGCTCGCCATGACCCCGTCGATCTTCACATTGTACCGCCTTCCTCTTCCCCTCAAATATGATACTTGCCATAGGCCACACATTGCATCCTCTCGGTTAGTCGATCATCTCGACAGTATGGCCCAGCATTGACAGCTCACCAGGAATTGACGCACGGCTGGCGTTAAGACTACCCTCCGGTCCGTGGCCATATTCCATTCATCATTCTTTCGAAGTTGACTATTCTCAACGAACCATCGGCCCCTCTTCCTGGCGCTGAACAAGACCGCAGACAATATTTCTTCACGGTATGTCTCACCGCCTACTAAACCATGTTTCCTCATTGTCACTGATCTTTCTATGTAGTTTCGGGCCCAACAGTATTCCTCTATATTCTGTGTGCTGTCCACATTCTCTGTGTGGGCACAGACTGTTCGTTTGGGGCTGACTCGGTTTACTACAGGGCACACATCCGATATGCTGTGGGCATGTCGGAAATCAACCCACTCGGCGATGTAAGCCCTTCGATTTTCGCTAGTGTGGGCAAGTCTCATCGAAATAGTCAGATCTCTGTGTCACTCATTGCTCTTCAAGTCGGTAGATCTTCCAGTCCACGACCATCGGTTTCTGATCCTTCAGTGCGTCCTTGGTTTGTATTTCTTCGCCCGGTTCACGTGGGCCCGAATGACAGCGTGTCTCGCACACTGTGCAAAGCGCTCGCCTATCGTAATCCTGGCCTGAGCTCGCCTTGGTTCTGATGTGCAGTCCCCGGAGCTCAACTGAATTTTGCGACTTGCACACGAACGTGAGTAATACGAGCTCTATTTTCTGTCTCAGACACTGAGTTTTCAAACCTTCAGCGCCGACGTCACTACTCTAGCCGTCATGGTCCCGCTGCCCCGCGGAGTTCCCGCCTATAGATCTTGGAGTGCAGGAGCAACGCACGCTTGACTGACCTTCGAGTCCCATTGGTGAGTGGCTTCTTTCCATGACAGGCAACGCTAAGCCCACAATCCAGCACCGCGACGACTTTGTCCAATTTCATATGGACAACCGTCTTTCTTTTGAATAATCGTAGAGTGGATAGTGGTTTATGCTTAGGGATCGGGCTGTATTTACGATGGAACACGAGGATTTGAGGTTACAGTACATGCATCAGCAGCCGGAGCGTAGCGACGGCATGTCTTGTCAACTATATTCAGGTGTACTCAATTGCGTACCCACAAATATCAGCATGCCGCCCATGTCGTTTCTACAACTCTCCACAAGTGCCTTGTCATATTTCTCCGCCTCTGAGATATACACTGTCCAGAGCTTCGTACTTCCAAGCTCGTGCTCAGAATCGCCTTCTGGGGCCAAAGTCAGCACGTAGTCAGCACGATAAGAAGCCTAACAATACCCACTTTGATTCGGGTCCTTTCCGTGTTCGACGTCTTCTTGGGGCATTTTGAGCAGCTACGGGAGGAAAGGACAAGAAGACGTTGAGATGACAGCCTCACAGCTTTTCGGTTGATGGGCCTTGTGATGGGCGTACCGAAGTAGCTTGCGGAAGCGGTGCAGGGTCCTGTGACCATGAAGGGATGCTTCACTGCCCCCGTGTTAGTCAGCCAAACAACCATGCATGAGCCTCTCTCTGCCTCTCGCAACCGGGACCCCGGCTGTTTCACCGCTAAAATTGCCGGTCCACACAGCCGCCGAGCAGGACCCGGAACTTCGGGTCCCCCAGTCGATAGAAATTTCTTCCCAAATAAATCTGAGAATATTCCCAGGGGTCTTAATGGTATATAGCTACAACTCTCTCTCCAAAGTTTTGCCAGGAAAGGTGAAAAATGCTCATGAATGAGAGCCCAAAAAACCGAGAAATCAAGAGGCTCACACAGGAAGGATAACCAAATAATTCGAGCTGGAATACTGAAAAGATATGCAGAAAGTACTTACAATAACTTCTGCATATCTGGGGGCCAAGGGTAGAGAAAGCATTCAAAAGACACTGCAAAGATATTCTAATCTAAGAATATCTTTTGAATGCCTTCAGCATCTTTCGAATAATTCCAAGGCCAAGATATGCGAAATTTATTGTAAATACTTTTCCAATATCTTTTCCAGATTTTGGCCTGGGTTATCTGGTTATCCTCCCTGTGTCATGTACACTTATTTGGCTGGTTACACAGGGCTCCCAAATTAGGATGTCATGAGGGTCTGGTCCATACCCCTGGGTGTCTTCTTGCTTCTAACTACTTAAGTACTTACATTCCGCCGACGCTCGTTCTACACAAGACATGACGAGACTGGGATTTTTTGAGTTATGATTCAAGGTAACCAGTGCAGATTTGGTTCCCTATATAAATTAGTTTTTCTCGCTTTTGCGCGCAGACATCTCGCGTCGCGTCGCGCGGGCGACGCGGTGTTGACGCGTTGCGTGCAATTCCTTTTGATTCCATCAAATATGATCCACGATCCTATCAGGTTTCAACGTGTCAGGCAGCTGTCAGCTTGCAATCAACCTCCAAATTCAAGTGCGGATGCCTAAAGCAAAAGAAATGCCGGCCCTCAAATCATCTTGGTGCGGCATTCGGACTCGTTGGCTGAACCCTCATCGCAATATTGGCGTAGCATCGGACAATTCCCGAGTAAGGCGGTCCCTAACGACGATCGCGCATGTTGCCGCAACTTGCCGGCTTCTGTCGTTTATTGGCGGTCGCCACTATCTCTTCCGCAAGACTCGACGCCATGCCCCTCTCGCTAAAGGCCAAGCTCGAAACATGGGCCGCCGCACTCAAAGCATACGACTCGGAGAACTATGAGCGCGCGCTCCGCCTATTCTCGGTGCGTCGACTGTACCCGCGTCATAACGTCTTCTCACGCAAGACCCCAGCGCATCCCGAAGTCCTCCATAATCTTGACGAATATGGGCCTCATCCACGCTGCTCTGGGTGACCACGAGATGGCGGTTGAGCGATTCATAGCGGCAACAGTCCGCGATCCGTACTTGGCTGTTGCGTACGTTATCGCTGTTCCTGTAGACAATCCCACTGACGGGATGTATGCTAGATATTTCCAGTGCGGGGTATCCAACTTCTTGCTGGCGCGGCATGATTTCGCGTACCGGGACTTCCGGGAGGCGCTGCGTAACCTTCGCGGGAACCAAAACATGTGCGTTCCGGCCTCTTTTTTTTTTTCTTTCCCCTTTTGTTTGCAATTTAACATTGAATTCATCTCCTCAGAGACTATGAACAGATTGGGCTCAAATTCAAGCTGTTCTCGGCCGAAGTGCTGTTTAACCAGGGCCTTTGTCTTATCAAACTGGGGCAGGTGGAGAAGGGGTTGGCCGACATGGAAGCTGCAAGGGACGCAAAGGCGACGCGGGACCACGACATCATCGAACGTGCGATACGGCATCGCGGAGAGGGATATACGGTGTTCAGTGTCGTGCGTTATTCCATGGAAGCTGAGTCGCTGCCCCAAGCTAACACGTCTACGCTAGCCGGGCGGCATCTGTTACCGGCCGTCCGAAAAGAAGCTCGCAAACGCCGCCCACAAAGACTACATGGGGGAAGCCGTGCGTCTTTCAGGTTCTCATTGCTTGACTGGATACCTGAGACGCGCTCTATAGAGACTCATCGCGGCAATCGACTTGAGCGACACCACGACGGGTTTCGCGGGCGTCGAGCGCGTAAACCAGGAGCGCAAATCCTCAGGAGCGCATATCGAAACCCAGGAGATTCACCATTCACGGAGCGCTAGTTGGGATGAGGCTATCCCATGTACGTCTAGCCTAGTTTCATTCCCGTTCACTCTTGATTGTTGTACAGATGCAATACCGCCGTATGACCTTGAACGCGCGAACACCGCCCAAACTCGCTGATGCTCTCCTGCTTCTCGAGCTCCGTAGCGGAAGCGCAAATCACCGAATGAGGCTCTTGGCCCTCGGCAATCTCGTCTGCGTCGATGAATTTATAGCGCCCCTCTTCCTTGGGGACCCAGCGATTCAATCCTTGTGGATTTCGGCCTTGGGGGATTTGCGACATGCATAGTTGCTGAAAATCTGCCGGTATACGCCGCGGAGTCCTGGGGCCTCGTTGTTTCGCCTGCGAACTAGAGCCTGACGATACAAGTAGACACCCGTGCCGCGTAGATATTGGGTCCCAGAATCTGCATCGGAGTAGCTCCTGATTTGATCAATATCAATGCTTGCGCGGACTGCAGATTTGGGAGGTCATGCAAAACGTTGTTGCAGAGGTATGATCTACAGCCAGTCTTCTACGCGCTGTGGAGATATTCGTAGACTAGTGATCGTCATCTCCATTACTCGGGGCGGTAATATTATTTGCGATTCCGCGTAAGTTATGTACCTCAAGACCATCTCTTTACTCCCGTCATTAGTGCAAACTGTACATTAATAGAATGTCCTTACGGGTCTGCGCTCCTCGTTCATATGCATGTTCTATGACGAATGATTTGAGCAGAAGGGACGGTCCGAACATTCGTGTATATCAGTGCTAGGCTACCTTCTCCACCAGTTATACAAACTAGAACTGCAGCGGTCGCGGGCGGAAAAGAACGAATCTTCCAGCCAAGATATATATGGCTCGAGCCGGAGTCTGTTCAACGTGGTCTTGTGCGAACTGGGCGCAGGCCATCGAGTCGTTCATCCTACACTCGATTCCCGCATATGTGGAGATGTGAAGACGCGGAGGGACGGAGGGACGGCGAGCGTTGGTCGGTCGGGTGGCCCGCCTTCCCCTTAGGTAATTCAACTTCAACTTTAGTAATTAGGAACAGGCGGGGCCCCGTCGTCGAGTCGTTCGATTTTATACCATATCCCATAACCTTTAACCTTAATATATGTCGTGGAGTAGGATGGAGAACGCGCAGGCGCATTGATAAAAAAAAAATTCGCCTAACCCAAGGTATGGCTCGAGCCGGAGTCGAACCGGCGGCTCCTGCTGAACGGTTGGTTCCTATGAAGGGGAGCAGGCGCGGACCCTCCGCCATCGAGTCGTTCCAGCGTACACTCGGTTCCTGTATATGGTTGAGATGCGGAGGTGTGGAGGGATGGAGAGCGTTGGTGGAGCGGCTGTTTCGGTTGAGTTGCGCGCGACACCAAAATTAATGAGCGGAGAGAATTGCCGGGAGACGGCTCGCGCGCATAGGATACCACCAACAAGTTGCGGATCCACGTATTATTTGCACTGATAGAAACAAACGAACCTCTATATAAGCAGCTGTCCATCGTCCATTGACATCAAAGTACGGCCTAACCACCTTCATTCGCAAACTCCGCCGGCTCCCGATCGCAGCCGTAGCAGCGGCATCGGGGATGGGCGGCGCGTAGAACTCCTACTCGAGCGTCCCGCCGCATGCGCATGGTTTTCCACGCCGAAGAGCTCGAGCCCCGAGGAGTTTTTTGGTCGGGTTCTCGCCGAGGATGCGGATCTTGTTGTGCGTGCCGGGGTTGAAGCAGGCCTGCAGTCATATCATTAACGCAAAATATATAACGAGGAAGCGAGATGTATAGCGAAAGGGACACAATGCATTTCTCCAGCCTCAAATCGTCGGGAGGAAGCGCAGCGCGTTGAAGATGATGATCTCGGGGTAGTTCGGGGACGCGAGCGTGATGGATTGGCTGCACAGGCTCCATATGAGCGCGAAGGAGGGGACCGCGAGGTCGATGATCGTCGTGACGCAGCTGAGGCTGAGGGCGTGTCACGCACTAAGCGGAGCATAGCTTCTAGAGAACGAGTTACGAGGGAGCCGGATTAGAAGAGGATGGAGGAAAGGGAAGGAAGACGCACATACGCCCACAGCAGAGCGCTTTCTGCGCTTTTCTGGGCCGCCGAGTCCCTCGTCGCGAGGCGGAAGGTGTAGATCGGTACGCGACACAGAATGGATAAAGCCAGAGGACAAGTCAGAACTCACTTATTCCGCCCGTCCGTCCAGCTCGAATGGCTGCGCCGGCTAAGCAAACTCGCCCGCATCGAGCGCCGGGAACAGTCTGTCTGCGTCCGCGCGCCCCGCATACACTGCAATCCCGGTCGTCATCCGAATTTGATAGGATTGATGCCCATTGAAATCCAATGATTTATTCTGAAGATTTGACAGGTGATTCATGGCTGCCACTGAATAAGCAGATCAATGGAATCCAATGATTTTCCCGATGGATTTCGACGAATCAATCGTCAGAATCTCAATGGCTTACCTTGACTGGGTACGAAACTTCATTCCTTCTCCAACTTTATCCCCACAACGGTAGCCAGTTATAATTCTTGATGAGTTCTTCTGCTGCTAATAAATAGAGACCCGCAACCAACCGCAACGGCATACACTGATGATTACACATACCAATCAGTAATGTCTGTGCAATGCAACTGCGGGGATTCGGAAGCAGGTGCCCTCTATCAAGTCTCCCTTTACATTTATTATTTCAGTGATTATTAATGAGGTTCGTCCCTGTGTTGATTGAGGGACGGGAGGGGCCAGTCATCAGGGACGGGCATAGTCGATTAACACCAATCCGATGGATTGAATATATGGGGCCGGTTTGCGTCGAAACTATGCCGGAGAGGTTACTTGTGTTGTAAATTGTGCTGTCTTCAAAGATTGAAGATCACCAGATCGATCCCCTTGTTGGGAAAAATTTTGCTTAAAATTGTCCCTTTAGCTGGTAAAAGTGACACCATTTTCCCAGAAAAATGGCAAACGTTGGAATCCAATGGGGTACTAATTCAATGGATTTCATATGGCCGCCCATTGGAATCCAACGATCATCAAACCCGTCAAATTCTGATGACTCCCGGGATAGCCGTGTACTGCTTCAGCGGCGGCGGGATCCCAGCTGCGAGCGCAGAGGAAGCGGCTGGGTGGGTTGAGCGCGCCGCTGCTGACGCTAAGCGCTGAGTGTGCAGGATAACTGCAGGACACACAGAAGCGTCGGGTCGTCAGGAAGGCGGGGCGGCGGCGAGTGCGATGGCAGCTTTTTTCGGGCTTGTGAGGTGCCCGAGATGGCCCGCGAAGGTCGAAGGTCGCCGCTGTCGCCAATGGAGCAGACGTCATCGGCTACGCGGACTAGTCTCTCAGAGCCAGACCTCAACACGGTATGATCTCGTACCTCGATGTGTTGAAGTCTGTTATTAAGTGATGGTCCCGATTGAGGTTGGCCCTTGTTACATAATCTTCGCTTAGCTGCCCTGGTGCCGTTTTCGCTGTGCGGCACCTCTTTCTCTAGTTTTTTGGGGTGGAACTAAAATTCGGAGTATATTAGAAATGACCTGTCTCTTTAAAATTTGTTGAATGGCGCTTGAATGAGTGCAGGGGCTCATCCTTCAATGTGATGGGACATCAACGGGCCAAAACCCATCAATTTGACTCGTCAATAGCTTTGTCCCATGGCATCGCAAAAAATATGGAAATATTTGGGCACACATTAAACATCTGTTCCTTTACGACGTGAATATTCCCAAGATTTAAGAGCGGGGGCAAGGGCCTCAAAACCTGATTATGTAATAAGGCTCAACCCCAATCGGGACCCATCACTTAAAAACGGACTATACGCGGACCGGCTTCCGCATCCCGATCAATCGCTTGTGATGCACAGCCCGGAATGTGTCGGCCGAACAGAAGTCGAAGAGAATATAGGGGAATGCGGGGTAGCAGACGCCTGAAACCAGCACGCAGGAGCGGAAAATCATAGGAGAATTGTCGCATCGGCCATGTTGTCATTGTTTGAAGTTGAAGTTGAGGTTTCCCGGCCCCTGGTTTCCCCCGATAAGAGGCATTCAACAAGGCCCTCCGGGCAGTCCTGTAACCTCAACCTTACTCATACTGTACTGTTCTGTACCTTTATGCTCTACTGTCAATATCTGCCACCTTTCCATCTCTTGGCTGTGTGGACATATGCGCTTCTGTGAAGCGGGCCTCTGGAAATCACCAATACTGTATTTTTTCATTCAATCCGACCAGGGGGGTGACGTGTGACTCAAATTACCGATTCGACCATTCGACCGCGGCCGAAATTTTGCGTGACACATACAAAAATTTCAACCACTGGAAACGAAAAATTCCGATTTTGTGCATTGTGGACGCAATTTTGGGAAATTTCGAGGGCCGCGTGATGCAAAATGTGTTCGACCAGAGGGTGGGTGATGCGTGACAAAATACCAATGTTCGCCATCGACCAAGGGGGGAGTGACGCATGACAGTCGAATTGAATGAAAAAATACAGTAAACTGCTGCCAAAAAAACATTGAAAATAATGGAAACATCAGATCCGAAAGAGCAAACAGTATTTTTTGGCCAAAAAATCTTCCTAGTGTGTCATGGTTATGGTCACCCAGGATACACCGTCCGCGTCTCCACCACCATAACCCCAAGTTCCTCTGCTTTCCTCTGCTGTTCGAGTCCCCGGCGTTGGTATGTTGATGCCAGATTGTTGATAGTTTCCAGAGTGTCTGGATGGTCGCTGCCCAAAAACTTCCTTCTCTTATCTAGCACTTCGACTTGAAGCAACTCAGCCTCCTCCAATCTCCCTAGGTCCCTATATGTCAATCCAATATCATCCATGGTAAGCAGAGTGTGTGGATGATCGGTCCCTAAAATCTCCTTTTGTGCCGCGAGGACTGTAAGTTGCAGCTCTTCGGCCTCCTTTAATTTTCCCAGCTTGCGATAGGTCGCTGCTAGATTGCCCATATTCCTGAGGGCTTCTGGGTGATGTTCCCCAAGAATGGCCTGCCGTCTCTGCAGAACCTCTCGATCAAGCTCTTCTGCCTCCTTCAGTCGACCCAACATGTGGTACGTTGCTGCAAGATTGCTTGCGGCGCGTAATGTGTGAGGATGAACTTCGCCCAGAACCTTCTTGCACAGTTGGAGGGCCAGCGTCTCAAGCTCCTCCGCCTCTTGCAGTCGACTCAAATGATGCCATGTTACTCCAAGGTTACTCATGGCATACAATGTTTGCGGATGTTCATCCCCTAGAAGCTTCTTCCACTGCTCTCGGACAGTCAACTCAATTTCTTCTGCCTCCTTCAGTCGACCAAGCTGCTGGTAGGAAGATGCAAGTTGGCCCATAGACATTAGTGTAAGCGGGTGGTCAGCACCCAGCACTTGCTTCCGATGTTTTAGAGCTACACAGAAGAACTTCTCAGCCTCTCTGTGCCTGCCTGAAAAGCCGTATATCATCCCATATTCCGCGTTGAAGTCAGGGGTAACACGTGTCTCGCCTTGTAACAAGGACTCCGCGTGGGGAAGCAACCCAAGACAAGTGGGAAGCTGGTTTTCGTGTGCAATGGATGCAAGTGACATGCCTACTATGGCCAGCATGCAGGCACGATATGCCTCGGGATCAGACAGAGTACTTCGAGTCCAGTTATGCACCAGTGGGTGAATCGAAAACATGGTCGTCTCCGCGTCGAAGTTGATCAGAGAATATGCTCTGAGCTCATTTGTCAGGTCCATGAAATGGAGGGAGTCCCAGACACCGGAAGGCCCCCCAAACTCTATGAGGGACTGCAGTGCTCTCCGTAGCTCTTGTTCGAGTGGACCATGGGATGTAAATCGATAGGTTGAGGCAATGCTGAACATTTGTTCAGAGATTCCTTGATGGTGCAGGAATGACCATAGCTGTAAGAGTTTGGCTGCCGAGTGACTAAGCCGTTCAAAGCTGATTTGCCAAGTTGTGTAAACTGTCCAGGCGTAGTTGTCGTGCGACTGAGAAAGCTGTTCACTCAGCAGTCTCATTCGATTTCTGTTATACAGTGCTGAGTAACTGTTGAGATTTCCGGACTTGGAAATAAATGTGCCGGCCTGAATTATGGCGAGGGGAAAATAAGAGAGCTCCTGGACAATATTGAGACCCAGGGTCGGCATCTAACCAATTCCTTCACCGACCTTGACGATATCTCCGGCGATTTCCCTGTTCCGGGATGTACTATGCTGCACTGCACATCGAAGCAAAAGCTCTACAGCATCTGATTTCTCCATGTCCGAGACAGGAGAGTGTGCACCAGCATAGACAGACAGTCCAGGGTTCCGAGAGGTAATCAGGATGTTTCCGTGATCACATTGGGGTAAGAACTTGTTGAGATTGATCGCAGGATCATCCGCATTGTCGAAGAGGAGCAGCCAGTCATGGTGCATACTGACTAGCCATCGGAGTGCCTCCTGTAGAGTGTTTCCGGCATGCTTCGACACAGCGACGTTCTTGTAGCCCATGTCAATTGTTTCAATCGTGCTCGCGTCAATGAGGAAAATGTCGGAGAAGCTGACAGTCCGTCAATAGGAATTCCCGGGACGTTCAGATAAAACACGACTCGCCGTGACAAAGAATCTGCGATGAATTTGAGACCAATTTGTGTCTTCCCGGCGCCACCTAGCTCGTGCAGTAAAAAAATGTGTTGGTAACCAATGTGCGACTCGAAATATTGTCCCATTTGATTGAGTATGGCCTGTCTGCCATGGAATATTCTGGATGGGGGAGGGCACGTGTTGGTAATTTCTGTGGCCTGAACTACAGATGTATCTGAAACAAGGCCGCATGAGACAAAGTTACGGCCAGAAATATTGATAATACTCGGGGATATAACGTCTAACACCCTCTGGACCTGAAGGCTCATATCTATGGTTGTAATGAGCTGGGATTCCGTGAGGGAGTGCACATCGTGAACTATTTGCATTTACCACGAAGTTAGACCGTAATTCACCAATCCTGGTCCGATATCTAGTGATCTCGTCTGCTGTGCTTCTCAGCCTAATAATCTCTTTGAGACGGCGGCTTAGGCCGTGGTGCTTTTCTAATAATGCCTGGACTGCAACCAGGACACCCTTTAAACACCTGGCCAAAAAAAGATGCAGTTCAGCAACGGCAAAGACGGGACGAGGACAGGTGACAACGATGACCTTTCAAGCTCTTCGCAAAGGCTTTTAAACTTTATCGCGGCCGTGTCCCCGTGAGATGATACCTGGTCTTTCACAAGGGCCAGGACTTCCACTATGTCTCCACAAAGCTCTTGCAGATCATCTCGATTCTTTTTCAGTTTCTGTGAGGCAATTGCAAAGTCAGCCAGATCTACACGGGGGAGGCGTCGAGGGCTTGACCTCCATTGTCTCGAGTAGGAAGACGACTGTCCTGAACAGACTGTCCACGTAGGGAAGTGGGAGGCAGTCGACCCCGGCGGCGATGGCGCGGGCAGTCAACAGGGAGATTGCAAGCCAGTCCGGGTTTGTCTCCGGGGCAGGATTTAGTGTGCGCGCGGATGGTGGACGGCCATGGGGACTAGGAGGTCCAGGGATGCTGCTGGCAATGGTGGGGAGAGGAGAGATGAGATATCAATCATTTGGGCATGGCCGTGGTTCGCGCTTCGAATCATGCCCGAAATAGCCAAGGAATAGCCCAATCTCAGTTCGGCGAATCACGTATGTGCTGTTCTGGAGGATCGGTATCCTTGGCGGCTCCCGGGTCCTGATCGAAGATTTCGCGCCGATACGCCGAAGGGGCGGCTCAATTCGGCGCATGCATCTTGAAAATGATGGCTTGATCTGCTGAATTCCGTGAGCTCTTAGGCACGGCGGTGATCAATTAACTTTACCATGGGAAATGGGCCTAGAACTAGAATATCCAGTTACCGTGGGAAACTTTTACTTAGGGAAAAAATAAAGTAAAATTGATACCGATGTTTCTCCGGGAAAGATCCGAGCGCGGTAAAAGTAATACTTTTACCGTGGTTTTGCGGTAGTTACCCGGGGTAAAAGTATAACTTTTACTTTCCGGATCTTTCCCTCGACTTGCCTGCGGTAAAGGTACCCGGAGAAACATCGGTATTTATTTTATTTTATTTTTTCCCTAGGTAAAATTTTCCTACGGTAACTGGATATCCTAGTTCTAGGCCCACTTTCCTGCGGTAAATTTATTTGGGCACCGCCGTGAGGGTCCTGCGCAAAGTACAATGGATCCTTTAGGAAACCACGTCACGGAACTTGTTCTTCGTTGTTATAATTGTCGTCTCCAATCCCGTAATTCGGTTTTCTTTTCCCGCTGGCATCGGGATAATTAAGTACATTGGTTTTCAATTACAGCCCTGAGGCCTTGAGCGCGGAATTTTCAGACAAGTTTGCGACAAGTCACGAAAAAACTAACAGGTATCGTCAAAGGAGTAGAGTACCTCGGGTATAGGTTGGAATCATTTGTTCGTTTGTTCGTTTTTGGAGCCGGGTGAAATTGAGGTGCCCGTGCCGGCGTTGAGGCGCGTTGAGGCGGCAGTCAGGCGCCGGTGGCTGTGTTTTGGGCGGCGTAACACGGCGTGACAGGTAATTGCTGGCAAGGTCCGGTTTAAAATCCGGTTCGAACCTGAACCAAATCGAACCACTGCGGCAATCACCGAAATTTAGTCAGCAAAAAACCGGCTAGAATCATGTTGTTTGTTTAGTGGGCCCAAGTTTTAGTGGGGGAAAAATTCTACTGAAACATAGGATCTTTGTCTCTTTGTTTCTCCCACAAAAATCCAGAATTTTAGTGGGAGAAAAAGTTGGGGACAAAGGGAAAAGTCACGTGCTCCTGTTTTGTCCGACTAAAATATAGAGTTATTGTAGGGGAAAGAAGGAAAGAAAGATCCTATCTTTTAGTGTAGTTTTTTCCCCACTAAAACTTGGGCCCACTAAATGAACAACATGATTCTAGCCCGTTTTTCCCCGATTAAGTTTCGGTGATCGCCGCAGTGAACTGAACACCGCGTTTAGGGTTACGTTTCGGGCTCAAGGGATTCTTTCTGAACACGCTCGAACCCCGAACCGGATTTGAATCGTAAACCATCCAATTTGGCCTTGTTGAGCAGAAATATTGAGATTTGCAAGCGGAATTGGGCATCCAGTATGCTCCCGGCTTCCACCGAATCCCCTCTCGGTGTTGTCGAGGAAGCCCACGTGATATTCGACTTCAACGGGCGATGTACTCGACCATCACGTGATCTTTTCACCATGTCGCCTTGGAAGCTTAAAACGGGTCAAAAATTGCTCTTGCGTGGACGAAGGAGGATTAAAAGTCTGGGCAAGTTTTTTCCTGACCTTCAAGAGATTTTTTCAGGTTCAAAGAGGTTCAAACACGTTCGAGCGCTGGACCGAACCTGAACGCGGGTTCAGGGGAAACACCCCTGAGCCTGAACCTAACCGAACCTTGCCACCACTATTTGAGGCGGCACTGTTGCGCAAGCTCCAGCCCCTTCCACATTTCTTATCTGGTTTAAAATCAAGTCTGCAGAGGGTTTCTAGCTGCCAATACATTGTTGGGAAGCAAAAAAAAAACTAGACCCAAAATGTGGCCATTTACCATTCACAGAGGTGGCGTGACGGAGCGCTACTCGGGCTGAGGATATCCCACGTACGTCTAGCCTAGTGATGCGCAGCAGCTCCCTCTGCACCCGGAATCCGTAACACCGAGCCCGGATGGGTACCGAGTTCCCACGGTTCATCAATTCCCCTTTCGGATACCGAGCTCGCAGCACCGAGCATTACCGAGCACTACCGAGCACCAAGCACCGAGTGCTGACTCAACCAGCTTACGCAGCCTCGGTTATTCACTCTACTCGGCCTTACTCAGCTCATTTTACACAGTTTACACATCCCCTTTGAGCCTACTCATTTACTATAAAAGCCCTCGTAGTTTACCATGTACTCCAGTTTTGTTGCGCCCCTGCAATAGATCTCATTCCCCCTTTCCTGCGCATTGCTATAAGCATATCGCCTCCATCCTCCATCGCCCCAGTCCGTCACGCATTTGCGTTGAAGTCCCCGTCGCACGCCGAGTGCTGAAGTCCACCGCGCATGCCGAGTGCTGAAGTTCACGTCGCGACTGTTGTGCTGAAGCCACCATCGCGCCGAGCTAGCGCTGAAGACCGAGTCCCCGTCGCACACTTTTGCGCTGAAGCCACGCCCACGTCCCCGACATCGTCCGCATTAGTCCTCCGTCGCTGCCGCCGCATCACCGGAGCCCCCTCACATACCTGATCGGTATCGGAACGTGTTAGACCCACCTCGCACATCACATCTATTCCGAGTGCTCAGGGTGTTGTTGTTCATTCATTGTTCAGCTCCGCTCTCAGTCTCGGAGTAGGTGTATCACTAGTTTCATTCCCGTTCACTCTTGATCGTTGTACAGATGTGATCCCACCATATGACCTTGAACGAGCAAATACCGCCCCAACTCGCTGATGTCTCCTGCTTCCCAAGTTCTGTGGCGGAGGCGCAAATCACCGGATAAGCCTCTTGGCCCTCGGCGATGTCGTCTGCGTCCATCAATCGATAGCGCCGCTCGTCCTTGGGGACCCGGCGATCTAATCCTTCTGGATTTCGGCGACATACGCCGGGGAGTCCTGGGGCCCTCGTTGTTTCGCCTGCGAACTAGAGCCTGACGATACCCGTGCCGCGCAGATATTGGGTCCCAGAATCTGCATCGGAGCAGCTCGTTGATTTGATCAATTTCAATGCTTGCGCGGACTGCAGATTTGGGAGGTCATGTAGAATGTTGTTGCAGAGGTATGATCTACAGCCAGTCTTCTGCGCGCTGGTAGTCCCTCATAGACAGACGCTACAACAGAAGTAGCTCGTACCTCACATGTTGTACTGGGGAGATATTCTTAGACTAGTAATCGTCATCTCCATTACTCGGGATGGCAATACCTTCCTTGGGATTCCGCGTAAGTTATGTACCCCAAAACCATCTCTTTACTCCCATCATTAGTGCAAACTGTAATATAACGTGCTTACGGGTCTGCGCTCCTCGCTCATATGCATTTTCTATGACGAATGATCTGAGCAGAAGAAACTGTCCGAAACATTGATGTATACCAGTGCTAGGCTACCTCCTCTACTAGTTATACAAACTAGAATTGCAGCGAAGCTTCAAAGAAAGTATCACACACACTCCAGTGAAAATAAGAGGGATGTGCATGAATTTAATGAAAGTGAAGGCTCTTGGGTGCAATCATCTCAGCTAAGGAAATCACAGTCAGCATCGACCAATTAGACCAGTGGGCTCTATAAAATTACACGTATTAGGCACCAACACGTCGCCCTGGGCGAGACGACTCGGATAAAATATGGGCTTCTGAATCCAACTTCTCGAATATCATGAAATTGATGTCCAAGCCTTCTGCTGCCAGTGTTCAGACTTAGAGCTGCGCTATTGTGGAAGTTTTCGGCCCATGCGGCAAATTAAGCACCACAACATCCATTGCCAAATTCAAAGTCAGGGCTTCTAGAACAGCCCTCTCGGGCGACTAAACCCGGCGCGCGCAGAGTATCGCGACGAGATGGTCGAAATTTCTCTGAAATAGATTGATGCCGCGAAAATTAAATTAATCCTCAAGAGTCACAGATACTTGACCGGGCATGCTGAGCGATGAATGAAAGATTCAAATATAGCGTGTTGGCCTGCATTGACACCGTCAACAGCGAGTCGCTGGAGGCGGGGTACTATCAAGTGTGCGAGGGCGTCAGGTCCCATCTCGCAAGTCAGTGATACTATGAAGGCCATTATGAGGGGGGAAACGGCTATGGGTGGCCCTGTAGTGTATACAACGTGATGTATGATTTTTATTAAACAAAGTCAATCACTCAACTTTTCGCCCAGGCTGTCAAACCTCATACTTGACTCGGTGTTTGCCCGTGCAGGATCAGTTTAATGTACATATATAACAGGAACACAACAGTTTCAAATGTTAATTAGGCAAAAAACTGCTTTATGGTGGGATAGGGCCCAGTATAAATTAGATGCATAGTAAATCAGGAATACAGTGGATAAGGAATCCTCAACAGAGATTAAAAAAATGAGCAGTGCGGAAACTAGAGTGAAATCATATTTTTACAGTTGTATTTGCGGGGCTGAAGCTAATGCAGACAGTCTTTCTTTGATATGAGCAATTTGGGCTGGTTGAGATGAACGTTCGAACAACGGGCTTGCTGTTTTCCACAACTCAACTGCTTTTGGCAAATCACCCAGTTGCTCACAGATATTCCCGAGGCTGAGCATGCACTCTGCTCTGCTGCGGTGCACATCCATCCATACAAATCCCTCTAGAGCAGCAGTGAACAAGTTGGTGGCTGTATGAAGGTTACCCTCTGCCAAGTAAATATAACCGAGAAACTGAAGGGCCTTGTGCACTCCTAGGTTCTGTCTGAGCTTGAGGCTGTGGACCAGGAATGTCACTGACCAGTTCTGACTAAGATCTCTGGCTGCCCAGAGCTGGACTCCACCCAGTTTCTCTAAACAGTAGCTCACAGCTCCACTGTCTTTTCGCCAAGCAAGTTTTAGGCATTTGCGAAAACTAGTCTGTGCTGCCAAAAAGTCCCCTTCCCTCAAGGCAAGACTTGCTCGGAGTATATCACACCATAGGATACCCATCCAGTGCCCTATCTTGTCGTACAATGAGTTGGCTACATCAATACTCCTCTGCACACCACATTTTGGTGCATCAATTTCCAGATCAATGCTTGCAATATTGAGCAAGGCGACGGCATGTTTATATAAATTTTGGTCAATGGAGGCATTCTCGAGGATCTGTTTGTGGATGATATGTGCCTCCACATATTCCGATTTGAGCTCATGGACTTCTGCTTGGGAATTCATGATACTTTGGTCCAGTGAGCCACCTGACTGACCACACAACTCAAGGAGATCTCTCGCCCTTCCTAATAAAGGAATACTGTGACCATAGATGCCAAGATTGAAGTAGCAAATAGCTTCAATTCGGAGAGCTGAAGCTTCTTTGTATAAATCTGCAGTAATTCTGGCCTGCCTCCGTGATTCATATGCGTGCTCACGGCCTGTAGATTAATCACCCATTTGCCACTTCAACCATGCTAACGTGCACCACAAGTCAGACTGCCGTTTTGAGATCCTGGTTGAAATCGATAATTCCAGGCCTATGTGAGCAAAGTGCATGGCCGTAGAGATGTCATTCTTGTAGTATCGATAATATTCTGCTAGGATGCTATAGAATGTACCTGATAAAAGCATCTCAGTATTTGCCAGCTGGCCTAGATAAATTGATGTATATCCTACATTTCAGATCTGGATCGTCAAAGTGTGAGAAACATTCTAGTGCTTGCTCCACTTTTTGGGATGGATCTGGGATAGGATGGTGGATATATCTTGCGAAGAGCTCAGTGATGAAATAAACCTCCAGTCTATGGTCCCTGGGGTAAGGCAGAAGATTGTAGATTTGATCCATCAATGGAAGTTTCCCATGTCCAGAGGTGATACTGAAGCGATCAAAGGAGCATGTGCAGTATATTGCCTTGACAAGATCTGGATTATTATAGTTTAAGCTCTTGACCAAAACACTCTGAATGTTGGCCGAGTTTGATTTTATTCGAGTCACCAGTGTCTGAGCAGACAGGGTCCCATTGTATCTCTCATTAACCTCAAGAAGCTCTTGGAAATAGTTCATGAGGGGTTGAAACAGATGAAGTGTCAGTGGATTTGTCTTCTGCACATGTTCCCGGATTGGTACCAATACCTTGAGACGTTTCTGGTCGCATATATAGGCTAGAGACGTCCGAAGCAAAGTGGCCTTGCAGGATAGAATATTTTCGAGGGGGCTTTCACTATGTAAAAGTTCCATGTCCGAAAGGCCATCGGGTAGCATTGAGAGCAGGCTCAATAAATCACGGGAGTGGGGTGGGTATCCCAGCCGAGGGCTTTGAAGGGACAGTGAAATCGATAGATCCAGATTTGATTGTCTGTCAAGCCCCTGAGATAGTAGTGATGTCCGCTCAGTTTCCCAGCGACTCAATACACTAGAAATGCCTTCAGAGTCCACCAAATGTGCCAGGAGGTCAATTGCTAGTGGCACATTATCTGTGAGGAGCATAATCTTATCAACATCTTCATTATCATGGCCATCATCTGCGATTTCAAGGAATGTTTTCTGGGAGGCATCCCTGGTCAAGGGTTGCAATGGTTCCAAAAATGGTCTTGTCCACTGGACATTGGCAGGCCTTTCTGCTCCACGCATTGTGATCTAAAAGTGTCTTAGTATATTCATTACAGACAGTATCTGGCCTTCCTTACAATCAATGCCAGATGATCCACATTAGCAAGGAATGCCAAGAATCTTTCAACCTCTGTGCGGGTCTCTGCGGGCTCCCAGATGGTCTCCAAATTATCCAAAATCAATAGGGAGGGTGAACTGTTGGTGAAATGGTGGATGACCGGGTGTGTCAGGTCTTTCCCTGGCTTTAATCCTAGATGTGCACCTATCAGGGCAGAAAGTTGAATACTGTTTGATACAGTGTCACAGATGACGAAGAAACGATGTTGATCATATCGTGCGGTGATCTCGGGATGGTGGAGAATGGTTCGTGCGAGACTTGTCTTGCCCATTCCTCCTGGGCCCAGAATAACTATCCTGGGTGTCTTCTGCCTAAAAATTTGAATTATGGCTGAGACCTCATCGTCACGCCCGTGGAAGATCTTAGGCTCCGATGGCAATACGGAGAACGAGTCCGTACTATTGGGGTTCAGCATTAGGCTTTGAAGAATTGGTGCTAAAACCTACCTCTGTTGGCAGCTTGAGAGGCTTCTGCTAAGCTGAGGAAACAAGCAGTCTTATCATTGATGTGTGAGGTGAGCAGCTTGAATAATGACCTACCACAGAGGCTCTGTCAGAGCTAAATCCATCGGAAAGCTGTGAAATCAATTCCAGGACTTCCTGGTGTGTCTTGCGTGCATATTTTTGCATCTCTGTCAAGTCACTTGAGATGCGGACACCATCCATCTGCACCATCTCCTTTTTTAGCAGTACAATGTAAACATGAGAGTAAATTAACCTTGAAAACTTCAAGTGCTTGTTGCAGGCCTAGATGACAAGCCCTTGACAGTCCAGTCATCTCCCCTTGACGGAAAAAGTGCTTAATTTTGTTAGATCTCTGTTGCTGAGCTTCAGCTAAGGTATGAATCTTGTGCAGGGTCCTATTGCCATCCATCAATATCAATGGCTCAGAATGTAGCAGAACTCACTCGGTGAGCTCCCCCAAATTGTGGAGCATGCGTGGCGACAATTCACCATCTGTGTTTACCGTGATGTGAAGATGGATGATAGAATAAAGGAGCTCATGAATCTTTTCCAACATTTGCGTGAAATCATCCCTGTTTTTATTGATGGTCTGCCAGGACTGAGCCAGGGACGGGAATATGATTTTTTTGGTGAAACTCACCAGTGTGGTAGTCAGAAGCGATCGAATCGTGGCGCAGATCGGTCCCAAGAACGGTTTCTTGAAACTGTCAGATACCATCTCCAAGATTTTGACAGCGGCATCCAAGGAGGCTGTGATGTTGTCGAGTCGGATTTGGGCTAAAGTAGGCGGGGACATTGTGAAAAATATTGGACTTCGGAGAGCATGTGGTGAGGGCTTTATATGCCATGGCCTGAGACCATCCTTGGGTCTAAAACTACCTAGCTCTCACGCCACCAACTAAGGGGATATGTGGTTGTCAACAAAGTGGGCCCGTTAACAATGTTTTGAGGTGGTTGCCGATTGGCAAAATCATAAGGGAACATGGGCCTCCTTTCATTCCAATCGCCTCGTGGGGGGCGAGCACTTGCAAGAATGCCAAGAATGTCATGAATTGGCCGACAAGTTCGGATCGATTCTCCAAGTGTTTGTCTATTCTTGTGTGTGACCGACCAATGCGATCCCCCAGTGCGTGCCCTATAACGTGGTTTGCTTTTTTTGTAGCACCGTCTTACGGGAGGTCCGAGGGTTCGACTGGCAACTGCCGAATGAGAATCTCAGTTGATGGACGAATCGGATGCCAAGGGCGCAGATAGAAAGGACATTGACTAGAATACAACTAGTAGTGGGAACCAGGAACTTGAAGAACCTTCCGCCATAAATTCGACAGTCGGGCCCTGAATATGTGAACGATCGCGAACGGGTTAGAATTGACATTGCGCGGGACTGAACTGAAGATCGCGTGTTATATAAATAAGTTCTAGTTGGCTCCATGGGAGGAGGGGTTCGAGGATTCGCTGAAATCATCCCTGTGAGTGGCAGAGAGAAAAATCAAAAATCTAGGGTTCCAAATGTTCATGACTCGAGCCGGAGTCGAACCGGCGCTCCTGCTGAAGACGGTCTTCAAGAATCCCCGAATTGAGTGCAGGTGCGGACCCTCCGCTATCGAGCCGTTCTATCCTACACCCTATCCCATAATATATCAGCGACAGCGAGGGTGGTAGTAATATTACTTCTAAAGATCCTGCAAGTCCCCGTTGCTCCCGGCAAGAGAGCAATCCATCCTTCTCCGCTGAATGTTTCCTACGGATGTATCTTCCGCTCGGTGATGTGGTAGCGAGAATTCACATGCAAAGACAGAAAACAAAGGCCCAGTCGGCTGTGCATGACTCGAGCCGGAGTCAAACCGGCGCTCCTGCTGTATCTATCCTCTTTTCTGGCAATTGTACCAGTCGCAGGCGCGGCCCTCTCACTGCGTTCCGTGGGTCCGGAGACGAAGGCTGTGTCCCTTGACTGACGTGTACCAACATCAGGAAAACCGTAGCCAAGCCATAGTGGAGCCATAGTACTATAGGTTCCATATCAGCTCATAGCACCTCATAGCATTAGACAGTGCTATGTAATGGCGTACAAAACACTATGGAGTGCTGTCCAGCACTATGCTGCCCTGCCCGCCTAGCACTGGGCACTATAAACTGCGGCTAGGCTTGCTTGCATGAGCAGCTCAGTGCTACCGGCTACTGACTGTGGTCCCTCACAAAAAATGGTGGTACAGATGTGCAGTGCTCTTTATATTCAAGAAAATTGAAGAGAGCTCAAATTACCTTAATGCAAAAGGCCGCACCCGCGGCGCAGTGTTCGCCCATAAGGCCTTAAATGAGGTTTTCAAAATCCCTAAGGCCTCATAATGCTCAAGGCCTTAACCTTAAGGCCTCATTTAAGGCCTTAAGGGCCAATTTTCTCTGCTAGCCTTACCGCTTCCATTATATCGTGATTTCACTATATGGAGACCGTTCTGTCACAAGATACAGCACATTTAAGCGTCGCGGATATGCATTGTATGCTACCCAACATATTCCTCATCTGAGGGAATCTCCACCGCTCCATCGTCGGGCTGTGCGTCCTCATCTTCGTCAGCCTGACGTTCAGCATCCTAGATAATTTTGACTTGAAAAAAAAAAGGAAATGTACTTTGACTTGTCTGAAGTGCTCCAATTGCAACGGAGAGAGTTTGCTCCGTGTTTCCTGTCGGATCGCTTTCAGCATGGCAAACACGCGTTGACAGTTCTCGGCACTGTCGGAGGTAACTCGAGGGGGATTCGGAGTGCCGGAAGTCACTGACTGGCTGGCTGTCGTGTATGAGGGAAGAAATAATCGATATCGCTGTTCCACAGTGAGTCGGGCCGAGGTCTTAAGGCCTTAAGGGATGGGGGAAATTTCTGGCCCAAGCCCTAAGGCTTAGCTTAAGGCCCTATTAAGGCCTTAAGGCTCTTAAGCCCTTAGGCCTTAGGGCGAACACTGCCGCGGCGCACTGCTCCTTCTTCTTCCCGGGCGCGCAGCGCGCTGCTGCGCGTCTTGGTGAGGGAGAAGGTCCCGGATCGTTGTCGACGACAACTATATGAGGGAGGGATGAATTGTGTACTAGATTGTTGTCGAAGATCGTCGAGGTTGAAAGTCGAATGGCAAGCGGCACACGTTGACGTAAAGTGGCGGTGCGGTCAAACCGCGCCAAACAGTGGTTGGTCTCGTACCACCATCCTCCTCCAACGACCTCGTCCTCCTCACGTCCTTCTTCGAATTTGGTGCCCGATTTCTTCCTCCCATTGTCCTCGCATTGCATCCACCTTCCTCCGCGCTCCTTCTGACCTCCAACGAACCTCGAGTGGCGACGCGGCACCTTGGCTGGGTTTGTGCCAGTTGCAACTTTGGTGTGTCTGCTGTCTCTTTCTGTTGAATATTCCGTTCTCACCGACAGTTCTCCTTGTGTCATCTCCCTTTGTCTCCATCTCATTCACGCGACTGTTCTCTTTATCGCCCTCACTCGCTTCTCGTCGCCATGTCTCCCACTAACTCAGTTACGGGTAAAGGCTAACGACCGGTGGGGCGAGCACGTTTGGAGCATGTTTAAGGACAAAATGACCAGTCTCCTCTGCATAAGCCCCTCCTCTAGCCTTGATGCGAGGTTGACACAAACCGAAGGGCCTTCGTCTTGGGATGCATCACGGCCCTCCCGTTGCGCTCCCGCATGGACCGCCCGGTCCACAGACCTGTGTGAATGTCCCACTGGCCCTTTGCATGTGCTCTGACCGACTTTCGCAGGTGTGCTCCCTTCTCCGTTGAGCCCGCGTGATGGACATGACGAGCCAGGTATTCTGTGTCTGGCTGGTGGAATGTAGCTGACGAATGGACAGGCTTACGTATCGCGCTCATCGTGCCCTTCCCTGTCGGCGCGGACCTCGCTGTTCTTGGTACTTCCTCCATTCCGTACCCTCGGTAAGCACACTATTGCTTTCTGCCAAGTTCACTGGTGGTTTGTGCTTGTGGACCTTCCGCATCACGGTTTAGTCGCCTCCCCGTCTACCCTGGACTCTGCATGAAGAGCATCACCAACACAGCTTTGGTGTGGCTCACGCAACACCCTCCATTCCGCTGTGCCGACCTATAGTATGTTTGTGTGTTTTCTTGCCTTTCCTTCGCATGTGCTGACCTGATCTAGGTTTGCTTATTGATTCCGAGCAGCTATGATGCGTAGAACAGGTGGGCAACCTGTTCGGCATCTACGCATGCCAACAGTTTGCCAGGCCGCGCGTATTCTGATGCGTAGATGGCTCGCTTTTGTATACTTTTATATCAATTAATTTACCTATCAATGTATCGCCTTATTCTATCTTATTGTGCGCCGGAAATGCGTGGATTCGTGTGTGTAGAATACGGTGGGAAGATAAATGTGGAATATTCTGGGGCCGTTCATAGTGATTCCATAGTGATTCCATAGTGGGAACACGGGGCTGTCCAGCACTTTCATAGTGCTGCATAGGGGGGATGTAGCTATGGGCACTATGGCACTATCCAGTGCTATCCAGTGCTATCCAGCGTCAGTCGGTTTTCCTGATGAACGTGCCGAAATACACTACGTCACCGTGACGGCGATCAGACGTGCGTACCGAGCCGGTACCGACATGGGTCGGCGAACCCCGGCTCCTTGCGTCTACACTGTTCGGTCCACACTGGGTGTACCTTGCTCGCAGCCCGCTCCGGCCCCCAGATTTCTTCCACTGTGCTACCTACTCCCACTGTCACAACGTGTATTTGATATTAGTGATCACCACGAAAGTTTAAACCTGATGATGCCGTCGCCACGGCCGGCGATTGCTGATGCCCTAGTCGGCGGCGCACCAGATCGTTGGGCGCCGCCACGCCCACGTGCTGTAAGAGGCACACGCTAAATGCTGGAGGTCGGAGGTCGTTGGAGGTGGCGATCGGGGTTGTGTCATCAGTCCGTCGAGAATGGAGGCTCAAGCCTGGTTGTTCGGGTGTCGCAAAAGCATCAAAGCATCAGGAAAACCAGAAGTGTCTTGACAGTGCGGCATAGCACTCTATAGCACTGTGTAGCAAAATGTGGCTGTGATGTACCTATGGCCCACTATGGATTAACTATGGAGCACTATGGAGCACTCTACAGTGCTGCCTAGTGTTGCATAGGCCCCATAGGTACATCTCGGCTACGGTTTTCCTGATGAAGGCAGTGCACTGCCTCTGCCAAACACATGCAACATATCAAACGTGATCGCGCCAGTCTTTGCCTTTTCGCCCTTGAGATCATGACTAAGCATCTCCTTCATCACCAAAAGCGGGAACTTATTGTAAGCGCGTGCATACCCTTACAAACCTCACATTCATCACAATCCACTACAAAGGGCCATCAGCTTGGTGGTGCTTCAACCAGGTTTACATGCAACCTCCGATATTGCAATCTTCACAGACTTTATGAGGTCTACAAAGGTTTTTGACCCTACAAGGCTTTGTAACCACATATCTCGCAGCTCTAAGATTTCCATAATATGCTGCAGCAGGCAGAATATAATATTGCTCGCAGACCGAAAGAGGTGAAAAACAAATATAATTCACATAGACTACGACATGAAGAAAGTAACAGAGAATGGCGGAAAGGATAAAGACAGCGGGAGAGGAAAGAAGAGACCGGACTCAAGGCAGCGTTACAATCGGAGACTCGGAAACAGAGCGGATTGAGGATCTTGGGGATTTGAGGACGTTGCGGATCTTGGGGATTCGGGGACGTTGCAACAGAGGGCTTGAACGGGTTGAAGGCGTTTGCAGAGCTTTGGAAGAGAGGGGGTGTGTGTTTGACGACGTTGACGTGTTGAGGCCCGGAGACTTGGCTTGCAATCTTCGGCGCTTCAGGATCCGGGGGAATGGGGAAAGAATCATTGAGTCCGCCGTGTCAAAGAACGAAGTGGGAGGGCGGAGGACGTAAGCCAGAGAAGCGAGATAGGAAGGAGTGGTGGGAACCTGGGAGGAGATGGGAGGAAGGAAAGAGCGCAAATCAACATCAGCGAACCATCAAACGTTTTATATCTGCCGCCCGCGTACGGACCCGTCCCCATGGGCATCAATCGCAATCAATCTGATGCGTGCTGATTGCGAACGCTCAACGCGAGGCCCACCTTGCCGCACCGCACGTCGCGCCCATGCCTAGTATTATCAGGTCCCCCCGCCCTGCCTTCCCCGCAACGTACATGGCAAATGCTGGCTCTTCAGTCACACACACACACACAATCTAGTCATCCAGACCTATGTCGCCGTCGGCGTTGCAGTGGCTCAGCCGCCATACATGGCATGCACCATGGATGACGATTAGGAGGAGAACGATGTCGGGCCCGAGAGCAGCGACAAGATCTAGCTACTGTATAAGTGATTGCAGTCTTTGCCGTTTGGCACGTGTATATTATTCCGCAAACGACTTTACAGTATTTCGGTGCAGCAGTAATATTTGCGAAGTTGTTCGCAAGTCAATACGAGCCCAATAACAAGCCGGTGGAAGCTTGGAAAAAGCTCACCAGCTCGGTGTCCGGTTTGCAAGGGTCTGTGATGGTTCTGCAAGCCTTTGCAGAACACCATCAGCCCGGCACGGGTCTGCAGCCGTCACAGGCGATCACATTTATCTCCCACTTCTGGTGATGTTATCTGGAAGGTATACACACGTGGTCTCGGACACCTTCTCCTGCCGGACGAGCGATCAGTTTATATGTTTTATGTTTTATTCCTCGTCGTTGCGCTCTGTGACATTGCTTATTTGGGAAGAACAATGTATTTCTGGGTGGCCGAAGTGGGGACCAACCTGGTTTGCTTCAAACCACCTCTTCGGGCCCTCCGAAACTCTCCCCGCCAACAACCTCCACTGCTAAAACATTACCGACACGTCGTTCACGCTCCTCGCGCCATATTGACGCGCCATCAACCCTTTGGAGCGTCATAAATGTCTCAATTCAAGTTCCGGGCATTTATTCCACCCGCCAAGCCTATATCCAGCAGTCTTGATACTTCAGTATTTCCCGATGTGGCATCACAAGCGCCCGCCGTCGAACCCGCCGCCACTCGCGCAGAATCTGAACAGCTTCTCAGACAAGCCCTGTCGATGTATAAACAGATGTTCCCCATTGACCCTAGCACTCCGCAGCCTACATCGTACTACCGCCACCAGTATTATACCCCTACGGCCTCACACTCTTATTACCGTACACACTGAAATGCATTAAATCTTCATTAAATCCGATTTTCCCTCTATTGCCACCTACACTCTGATGCCACTTGCCTCCGTCTTCGCCCAGTGACAGTGGCAACTGTGACATGCTTTAATAAATGTTTTTACGGAGATTGAAGTATAAGATGGCCTTTGATGCGGCCGCTCTGCCGATGATGCCGTTCCCGAAAAGGCATGTCCATTTAAGGAAACCCAAGGGCGAAAAGACGAAAACTGATCGCGCCCGGTCTTTACATCATCATCATGTGTTCTACTATAGTAAACTGAGCCTAGGGAGGAAGACGCATCCGGTCTACCCATTGTATGCACACCTGCGTGTCCTTGTGTGTCGACCTGTACTGTCCCATGTCGACACACTCTTCGTCTCCGGGCCCCCGGAACGCAGTGTCTGCCATTGAGTCGTTGAATCCTACCATCAGTTCCCGCATCTGGATCGAGCGAGCCAATGCGTGGGAGCGAGCGAGCGGTTGATAAAAACTACTCCGGACCCTATAATGACTCGAGCCGGAGTCGAACCGGTGTTCCTGCTGTATCCAATTACCACATCGTTCACCAATCGCAGCCGCGGACCCTCCGCCATCGAGTCGTTCCATCCTACCCCCTATCCCTGAATATATGAGCGACAGCGAGCGGGTGAATATTGGTATTGTGCCCGTGCTGAAGATGCGTGGCAAGTCCCAAATAGGAGGAGGGAATATCACCCCGGTCGTCCCGAACGATGGGGCGGGCGCTGCGCCTTCGAGGTAAAATCTCTGTGGCCATGTGTCGCGGGCAGAAAAAGAATGAATCTTTCAGCCAAGATGTACATGGCTCGAGCCGGAATCGAACCGGCGCTCCTGCTCAACGTGGTTTTGTATCGAGTCGTCCATCCTACACCCAGTTCCTGCATATAGATGGAGATGTGGAGATGTGGCCACGGAGGGACGGAGAGCGTTCAAGTTGGTCTCGATCGGCTGAAGACTGTCAAGTTCCCCCTAATTCAACTTCAACTTGAGTAATTGGGAACAGGCGGGGCCCCGTCATCGAGTCGTTAAATTCTGTACCATATCCCATAACGTTTAACCTTAATATATGTCGTGGAGTAGGATGGAGAGTAGGCAGGCGCATTGATAGAAAAAAAATTCGCCTAACCCAAGGTATGGCTCGAGCCCGAACCGGCGGCTCCTGCTGGATGGTCGATTCGTATGAAGGGGGAACAGGCGGGGACCATCCGCCATCGAGTCGTTCCAGCGTACACCCGGTTACTGCATATATGTGGAGATGTGGAGCTGTGGAGGGACCAAGAGCGTTGGTGGGGCTGGTGCGGCTGGGTCGCGCGCGACACCAAAATTAATGAGCGGAGAGAATTGCCGGAAGACGGGCTCGCGCGCATAGGGTACCACCAACAAGTTGCGGATCCACGTATTCATTTCACCGATAGAAATAAATGAACCTCTATAAGCAGATGTCCGTAGTCCATCGAACGACGGCTTGCATTGCCCCTCGGGCATCTCGCCGATCGCAGCCGTAGCAGCGGCGTCGAGAACCGGCGGCGCGTAGAACTCCCACTCGAGCGTCCCGCCGTATGCGCGCGGGAGTTTCACCGTTCCCCACGCCGAAGAGCTCGAGCCTCGAGGAGTTTCTTGGTCGGGTTCTCGCCGAGGATGCGGATCTTGTTTTGCGTACCGGGGTCGAACCAGTCATATCATTAACGCGAAATGTATAACGAACGGAAGGGGGAAACTACATTTATCTAGCCTAAAATCGTCGGGAAGAAGGGCGGCACATTGACGAGGATGATCTCGGGGTGGTTTGCCGACGCGAGCGCGAGAGCTGGCTGCGCAGGCTACACATGAGCCCGAGGGAGGGGCCCGCGGGGGCGATGATGGTCGTGACGCAGCTGATGGGCGTGTCGCGCGCGAAGCGGAGCATAGCTTCGAACGCTGGTGCGGGAGCCGGGTTAGAAGAGGATGGTGGAAAGGTAAGGAAGACGCACATGCGCTGGTACCGCCGTGCTGTGGGCGCGGCGTTGAGCGCTTTCTGCGCTTTTCTGGGCCACCGAGTCCATCGTCGCGTAGATCGGTACGCGACACAGAACGGGTAACCCAGAGGAGAAGTCAGAACTCACCTTATCCCGCCCGTCCGTCCAGCTCGAATGGCCGCACCGGCTAAGTATGTATTCTCAACCTCGCCGCATCGAGCGCCGGGAACAGTCTGTCCGCGTCCGCGCCCCGCATACCGCTTCAGTAGCGGCGTGATCCCAGCTGCGCGCGCGGAGGAAGCGGCTGGGTGGGTTGAGCGCGCTGTTGACGCTGAAGGCTGAGTGTGCAGGACAAGTGCAGCCTTGCAGGACGCACAGGAGCGTTCAGGGAAGGCGAGGCGGCAGCGGGGCGCGGGTGCGAGCGCGAGTTTGAAGGCTGTGATGGCAGCTTTTTTCGGGCTTGTGAGATGCCCGAGATGGCCCGCGTAGGTTCAAGGTCGCCGCGCTGTACGGGGATCGGGGGGTCATCGATCATCGGTTACGCGGACCGGGCTTTCCCGGCATCTCCCGATCAATCGCTTGTGATGGCACAGCCCCGAAATGCCCGGATATCCGTCGTCGCAGAAGTCGGACAGAAGGATGCGGACAGTCTTGAGGGTGGGAGAGGGCCGGATAATGAGTAGCAGACGCCTGAAACCAACACGCAGGACCGGGAAAATCATGGGAGAAATTAGAATTGTCCCATCGGGGCATGTTTGAAGTTGAAGTTGAAGTTTCCCGATAAGAGACAAGCCATGTCGTCACAAGATGAAAGTACTGCCCGGGCGCATCCTCGAGACGCCTCATCTTCCATTCGGTGCTCGGTCATAACCGCTTTTTCCGGGCAGTACATGTCAAAAAATGGTCAGTGATGCATCGCTCGAAGCGTTCTCTGCAACAACGTCTGAGCGCACCAACGGGGTGGGGAGCGCGCTGGTAACTGAATAGAGTAGCAGTAGAGCGTGGTTAAATGGCTGGAGGCGGAGACGCCCGCGCAAGGCGTATATCCAGCGGTGCAAAAACGTAGCTTTAAACTATGTTCAATATTATGACTCGAGCCGGAGTCGAACCAGCACCTCCTGCTGACGATTTCAGAAGACAACAACACCAGGAGCAGGCGCGGATCCCCCGCCATCGAGTCATTCTATCCACCAACCTATTCCTGAATATATGAGCGGCAGCGAGGGTGTCAATATCACTTGCGGAACCCGAAAATCGCGCAAGTCCCGTTTCTCCCGGTAAGAGAGAGCAGTGCATCCTCCTCCGCTGAAGATTTCCACAGATTTCCACCTGGTGGTGGCTAGCGAAAATTCACATTCAAAGAAAGGAAAGGGTGCTGGACATGACTCGAGCCAGAGTCCAACCGGCGCTCCTGCTGCATCTATCCTCTTCTCTGGGAATTTTACCAGTCGCAGGCGCGGCCCTGAATCCCACCCTCAGTTCCTGCATCTGTATCGGACGAGCCAATAAGTGGGAGCGAGCGAGCGGTTGATAAAAGCGGTTCATTATCCCCATAATGACTCGAGCTGGAGTCAAACCGGTGTTCCTGCTGTATCCAAATGCAATATCGTTTATTAGTCGCAGCCGCGGACCCTCCACCATCGAGTCGTTCCATTCCACCCTCCATTTCTGAATATATGAGCGACAGCGAGCGGGTGAATATTGAGATTGCGCCCTTGGTGAAAACGCATGGCAAGTCCCAGCTGGGAGGAGGAAATATTACCCTGGTGGTCCGAGAAGGGGGGCTCCCCGCCTCGAGGTAAAATCCCTGCGACCCGCAGGGAGAAAGAGAAGAAATCTGGCCCCGAAGATCTATACGATTCGGGCCGGAATCGAACGGGCGGCTCCTGCTGAACACTATCTTCCTCCGCCATCGAGTCGTTCGGTCCTACATTCCGAGTCGGGGCCTGTATATACTTAGAGATGTGGAGGAACGGAAAGCGTTGGTCGATCGGCTGGAGACTGTATTCTCCCTAATTGGGAACCCCGTCATCGAGCCGTTCGATCCTACACCATATCCCTGAACGTTTAAACTTAATATATGTGTCGTGAATTAAATAGAAAACGTGCAGGCACATTGGTTTACAAAAAGAACTCACATCTGCACCAAGGCATGGCTCGAGCCGGAGTCGAACCGGCGGCTCCTGCTGACGAATTTCGGGGGAGTGGCCACGAGGAGCAGGGGCGGACCCTCCGCCATCGAGTCGTTCCATCTTACACTTGATTCCTGAATATATGAGCGACAGCGAAGGTGTCAATATTACTTGCGAAACCTGAAGATCGCGCCAAGGCCCGTTGCTCCCGGTAAGAGAGAGCAGTGCAACGTCCTCTGCTGAAGAGTTTTTGTGTCCGATTCTCACCTGGCAGATAACAGGTACAACACTCGAGGTACGAGCGAAAATTGTAGTAGCATTTGTTCATAAGAGACTGGATAACAGAGGAAAAGAGGAAGGAAAAGGTGTTATGTGCAGGCGTACTTCAGACGGAGCCGCAGTCCGAATTTAACCGGCTGCGCATTCATTCGCAAGACTGTAATTAAGACATGCACCACTGGCACGACCCCCCGCCATAGAATTGTCCCTCTTATACGGGTTTCTTCGTTGAATAGGGTTCACTGGCATCAGAGGAAAGAAAAAACCAGTAGACTGCATATGACTCGAGTCGGAGTCGAGCCGACGCCTCCTGCTGAACTCTTTCTTCACGAGGACCAGTGAGAGCAGGCGCGGGCCCCCCGCCATCAAGTCTTTTATCTTGCACTTGGTTCCTGAATATATTGATTCTCGAGGGATAGGCTGCCCACCACCGCTCACCCCGCCCGATTAGCCCTCAGCGGCATCGACTCACCGTGCCCCAAGCTGCGCTAGCTCTCTGCACATGGGACCATGAACTGGGTCCTGCTCGGGTGAATCCAAGAATAAATGTGGCGTTGAATCTATAAGAGCCCTTTGAAAGCCAGTCCTCAGCTGGAATCGCCGCTGGCATAATCACAACTGTCCAGGCCGACCACGGCGTTCAGACTCAGGACACGACGGCCTGGGAAGGAGAGCAGAACATCAACATCGCGAGTCCCCGAATTATATTTCACACCGGTGGTGAGCCTGATGTTCAGGCCTTCAGCTGCGAGCGCGCGGAATTGTTACATGGTCAAAGTGGCAAGTTCCCACTTGCCGTCGCGCAAATCCGGGCGACTAGTGAGATGCATTACAAACGACTCTACTTGGGATAGCCGGGCGCCCCAGAGACGAAGACGTTTCAGTCGGGGCAGGATTTGGAGGTAAACGCGGAAGAGTTGGCCGGGCCGTGGCTCACCCCATCGTAGCTCCGCCTCCGTGACAGAGTATGCGGCACGCCAGCACGCGCGCAGAGTCCTACCATGACGTAGGTCATGCCGAGGGAAAGAAATTTCGGGACGCATCCAGAGCGCTGCATAAATGACTCGAATATGATGTGGTGGCCGGCAACAACGATGTCGACTGTGAGGCGCTACAGGCGGGGGAGCTCCAGGCTTTGGAGGGGTTCAGGGCCGCAATTGGAGGTGAAAGATTCCAAATGGGACAGGGTGAGGGCTGGGGTGGTGGGTGTGGCCCAGCGCGCGTTGGTGACGGTGAGATGCACGAGTCTACGGCACTCTCGAAGCAGCGGCATGTATTCCGCTCAGTCTACGCTTTGGGACAGTGCGAGAGCGGTCAATTGATGCCAGGGAATGTCGAATGTCAGGTGAGGAAGGGTGTGTATGTGCGCCTCGCGGAGTAGAGGGGCATCTTGGATAACAATGGTGTTTGGAAGGAGTGCGCCCCAGTCCCGATCGGCGATATCAAAGGATATGCTCCGGAGGATGGGAAAAGCGAGGTGGGGAATGTCCAGCTGTGTAAATGACGCGAAGGGGAGCCCGAATGACATATCCTGCCACTGGCGCGAGTTAAAGATGCTCGTCTCGATCATGGCGGCTGCCCGAGAAGTATCTTTCAAGAAGAGCGAGTAATTCAGGGGCTGGTTTCCGGCGCGTAGCAACCATGGCTTCAGGGTCTCTACCGACGACTCGTTCCCGAACGCCAGGGATCGTCACAACTCGGGGGTGTTCAGAGCGACCCGCCGCCATTGACCACAAATCTGGGCTAGGAGCAGTGGGGCCGCGGAGGGTGAAGGACGTTGACTCACGAGGTACGTCGGGAGATACGCAGTTGCGGAAGATCTCCATTGTGATTTCCGTCGGAAGTGATAGAACGGGGTAGATTATTGAATCGGATTCGGTTGTGTGCTTCTGCGAGCAACGTATTCATCGAGAGTGGCTCAATCCTATGGATGCGGATTTGATGCTTTGTGCTGTTGATCGGATTCGGCTTGCTTGGAGACCATTCGTGATCCGTACCAAGCGCCACGGCCATCACCGACTTTCCCCCTCACAGTTCCTTATGTTCTACCCCTGACACCGGAGGCAAGGGCCGACGCATGTGAACCCCACATGCGTTAGACGCATGTCGCGTTGACATGCGTCGGCTTTGCTCCCGGTGTGAATGAAACCTTGATAACGCCATTTACTTATCGCGGGGATACTTATGGGGACTTGGAATGCGAGACGGAAACCATTGCCCAGACGATTTTATAAATGGCGAGCTGTGCTATGTAAATCACCCTGTTTTCTTACCATGGGCAGAGTTTCATTTTGAGCTGCGGTTTAGCATTGATATTGCGCGGGGTTTGATATTAGGTTTTTACTGAAGATCGCGTGGTAAGTTCTAGTTGGCTCACTAGGAGAAGGGGCTCGAGGGTTTACTGAAATCATACCTGTGGGTCGCAGGGAGAAAAAGAACGAATCTTGCACCGAAGATGTACAGGACTCGAGCCGAAATCGAACCGGCGGCTCCTGCTGAACATTATCCGCCAACCCAAATTGGAGCAGGTGCGGACCTTCCGCCATCGAGCCGTTCCATCCTACTCTCTATCCCTGAATATATCAGTGACAACGAGAGTGTCAATGTTACTTGCGGAACCTGACCTCCACCAATCGAGCGTTCAAATCGGGAATATATGACCGATAGCGAGGGAGTCAATATTATGCCCTTGCGGAAGCTCGTGCCTGTCTCGTTGGCTCCGGTGATTGAGAGCCGTCCATCCTCCCCCGCTGAAGATTTCTTTCACTGTTGTAGTGTCCACTTGGGAAAAAATACCGCATCACTCGAGCCGGAATCGACCCGGCGGCTCCTGCTGAACAGTGTGTCTTTCCAGAATTGAGAGCAGGCGCGGACCCTCCGCCATCGAGTCGTTTCATCCTATATCCTATTCCTGAATATATGAGCGATAGCGAGGGCAATATTAGGTCCTTGCGGAACGATAGCACGGCAGGTCCCACCTGGGCACGCTAGGAGCAGGGACTATTATCGCGGTGGTCCCGAGAGAAGAGGCGGGTCCTCCGCCCTTGAGGTACAATCCCTGTGGGTCGCGGAGAGAAAAAGAAGAGATGTGACCACAAAGTACATGACTCGAGCCGGAATCGAACCGGCGGCTCCTGCTGAACGCTGTTTTCGTCGGGATTGGGAGCAGGGTGAACCTCCGCTATCGAGTCATTCCATCTTGCACTCAGTTCCTGAATATCTGTTTAGATGTTGGGGGATTGGAAAGGGATGGAGAGAGCGTTGATGGATAAGTCGTTGCGGTTGGGTCGCGCGAGACGCCAAGAATTAATTAGCGTAGAGAATCACGGAAATAGGGCTCGCGCGCATTGCCGAATTGCGGATCCACCTATCAATTGCACCGATAGAAAAAAACGAACCTATATAAGCAGTGGTCCATTTCTATCGAATCACGGCCTAACCACCTTGTCGTCCACGAATATCGCAGGCCCCTCGGGCATCGTGCCGATCGCAGCCGTAGCGGCGGCGTCGAGGATCGGCGGCGCGTAGAACTCCCAGTCGAGCGTCCCGCCGTACGCGCGAGGGAGGTTCTCCGCGTCGAAGAGCTCGAGGAGCTTCTCGGTCGGGTTCTTGCCGAGGATGTGGATCTTATTGCGCGTGCCGGGGTCGAACCAGCCCTGCAACCGTACACTATTTAACGCGAAATGTGCAACGAGTAAGGGAGAAAGTACATTTATCCAGCCCCAAATCGTCGGGAAGAAGCTCGGCGCGTTGACGATGACGATCGTGCTAAGGGTCTCGGGGTAGTTTGCCGACGCGAGGGTGATGGATTCGGAGAGGTGGCTGCGGAGACTCCACATGAGCCCGAAGGAGAGGCCCTTGAGATCGACGATCGTCGTGACGCAGGTAATGGGCGTCTGGTTTGTGTGCGGGAGGGCGCTGCAGAGTGGCATGACGAAGCGGACCATCGCTTCGCAGAGGACGACGCTGCCAGGGGCGGGTGAGCCGGGGTCAGGGCAGGGGCAAGGGAAGACAAACATGCGCTGGTAGCGACGCTCTGCGGGCGCGGCGTTCAACGCTTTCTGCGCCGCAGAGTCCATCGTCGCGAGGCGGAACACGTAGATCGGTACGCCGTTCTATAAAGATAATGATGAGTGATCCAGGAAACCTCCACGCGTTCGATGCTAACCTTATCCCGCCTTCCCGTCCAACTCGAATAGCCGCGACGGCCGTTCTCGAACTCCGCAGTTTCAAAGGAGGCGAACGTATTGTCGACGTCGTGCTTCTGCCTCCAGGCCACATGGTCCGAATACTGCTTCAGCGCGCCGGCGGTGTCCCAGCTTCGCGCGCGCAGGAACCGTCTGAAGGGGTTGATTAGCCAATAGACGGCGAAGATGTCTCACACGCACAGCAGAGTTGGGTCGTCGGGGGACGGCTGGGCAGGCTCGTAAAGCTTCGCCTCGACGAGCGCGAGTTTAAAGGCTGCAAGGGCATCCTCCTGAGCAGTTGAGAGATGCCCCAGATGGCCCTCAAATATGTTGAATGGGGTTGCGGTGTTTGCCATGTAGTCTGGGAGTTCGGGAATCGAGGAGAGACCACCGCAACTCCTAAGTATGCCAGCGCACGGCCACCGGTTAAACGGACCGGTCTGCGAAGGCCACTATCCCCAACGGGATTTAATATTTTCTCACCCGTTCTCACCGGGCTTTGAATATTAATCCCCGTATAACTCTGGTTGCGTTTTCAAAAACCGTATAAAACGGAGAATATATACTTTTGCCGGCACGAAGCCGACGGTTTCGGTCCTATATAAACCAGAGGCATAAATGTACGAACGGTCCTACATCTTAGTATTGTTGTGAAGACTCATTACGCAGTCCTCCGCAGTCCTCACGGGCCAAACAATTCCAGTGCCGGGGACAGTCTCCCTGGAAATGGGCTGGAAATAAGTAGCGAGTGTTTTAAATGAGGCACGTACGATCCTCAGACGCGAGTTGTCCGTGGACCGTGTCTGGAGAATGGTCTGCCCTGGGAAACGCAAACATGGTGTAACAAGAAGATTTGCGGAATGTGGAGCAAGCCACCCAAACTGAAGGCCGGAGGTCACCGTCAGGCACAGCTCTTGAGTCGGCGAAAACTTGGGGAATGCAAAAAGGTGAGGAAGCTTTTATTGCTACACGTGGAAAGGCCTGGCCAGCAATTAGATTACAAGTGTATCATCTCGAAAGGTTCGATGACGAAGATACGGGCGTGCTACTCCGGCTTCCCGGGCTTATATTGTGCGATGTTCATCAGGATTACACATGTCAGCAACCGAACTTCGCGATCTGCCAAGTCCATCAGGTCAGAGACATGCGCCAGGATGTCTGTTCCGGCTAATGCTACGAGACTATCTGGTATTTGGCTGAAGCTGGCGAGCGCGGAAAGCACGCCTGTGTGGACCGTGATGTTGGCGTGCCTATGTTAGAATGAGGGACGGAAAAACGTAATTTTTGACGAAGGTCTCACTTTAGAAGAGGCACGAGCTGAGGGCAGGGATTTAAGGCCAAGGTGGCCCTTCTCGTTGTATCATGGTGCACCAGCCTCTCCAGTAGCAGGACTGCGGCGGTGATGGTAGGGACTCGAGTGTTCAGTGAAAGCATGTCTGGAAGGAAGTCCATAACATTGGCCTCTACAGCAGCCTGCGCCCCTGGGAGCGATTTGGCGATCTCGGATAATGCCTTGACCGCCCGCTCAATGACGACAAGATTTCGGTCACTGGTTCTAAATCAGCGGTATGTCTAGGTCAAGGGTATTGCGACTCACAATAAGAGGGAGACAAGGGGGAGGCATGATTTCGCGCCCACGACGGCGGACGCCGTGGTCTCGTGGGAAGCCAACCATCCCAACATCGTAGAGATCCATATCCGGACCTCGCCTGCGGCGATTCAAGTAGGCCCGGCAGCAAACCCAGCATCTGTGCATCCAAGATAGCCTGTGCACCATCCGCGAATTGGGCGATTCCGGAGAGGACATATGCAGCAAGCCACACATCGTCGAGGGCGTCGCCTCTGCTAGAAAATTAACGCGTGGTTTACCTACTGAACATCGGGACGCACCGCAAGAGGGATACAAGCTGTTGGTACGGGTTTTCCCTCAAGACGGATGACACTGTGAGCTCCTCGTGTGCTAGAGCTCCCAGTAGCTCGCAAGTCCATCTCTGGATCCCGGTGACCGGTGATCCCAGCAGGTCGGACACATAGTCCAAAACCTTGGCGTCCACGACTGCCTGAGCTCCTCTGGATGAATATGCAATTCTGCAAAGCGCCTCCACTGCATCCTCGATGACCTCACTATTTGCATCGCTAGTTTAAAAAATCAGCCAGGAAGCAAAATGTTTTAAACGGACACGGGACGCACTGCAAAAGAGGAACGAGCCGCGTGGAGGGATTCACAGCCAAGACGGGCCGCCAGTCGCTTGCCGTGAGAGATCCCACAACTCTACACGCCCACATCCGAACCTCTGCCGCCGGTGATTCGAGAAGGGCGGGAAGGACATCCATGAAGTTCGCTTCCACGACAGCCCGTGCACCGCCCGAAAACATGGAGATCCAAAACAGCGCCTCTGCAGCTCTGCCGATAACCTCAATAGTTGTGTCGCTGCACCAAATTAAACAGCATGTCGAAAGAAACACCATCTCGACACACCGTAGCAGTAACACGAGTTTTTGTTCCAACTTCATACTCAAAATGGCCTTGAGGCTGTGCTGGTGATGGGCGAGGCATCCTAAGAGTCAAGACGTCGCACGTCCATCGGCGGACTTGAGTGTCCAGCGATACCAGTAGTTCAGGGACAACATCCAAGAGCTTTGCGTTCCCGGCGGCCCGCGCGCCTTCAGGTGAGGTGGCAATCCGCGCTAGTGCATGCGCCGCACTCGCGATAACCGTAATATTCTGTTCACTGTTTGCGGGTCAGCATTACATCCCACTCCAGGGATTCTGCGCGGGGACTCACCGCAAAAGAGTAACGAGCTGTAGGCAGGGATTTACGCCTACGTTTAACAGGGCCGCCGCGCTCGTCTTGTGCTCGGCTAAGTGTGCCACCGTTTCACACGTCCGTCTACGAACTTCTGCGTCGGGGAATTTAAGAAGTGTAGGCAGACATTGTAGCATTTTCGTGTTGACGGCACGCCGCTTTTCGTCCGGAAAGGCGCCAGTACATAACAAAAGATTTACCGCACACTCGATGACCGCTGTATCTGTGTCACTGGATAAATATCAACATTCCAGTCCGCGAGAAGGAATAAGTGGGACTCACTGCAGGAGAGTGACTATCTGAGGTCCAGAGGTGACGCCGAGGACCGCCTCCAGCGTGGACTCGTGACACGCTAGCATTCCCAGCATCAAGCACGTCGATTTGAGGACCTTTCTGTCGGACGACCTGAGGAATTCGTTGACAAGATCCAAGACTTGGGAATCCACCACAATGCGTGCTTCATCTTCAGACCTCGCTCGGTTATACAGCTCCAGGATAATCGCCGTCTTCGTGGAAGGCGACACATATTTAAACCTATGGGATGTGTCACCCGGAGCTCGAGTGAAAAAAGACCAGCGTACGAGAGATAGCTTGAATAGGTCTCCATGTTCTCTTGCGAAAGCGGGGTCCCACGATTCTCGGCGATGTAGGCAAGGGCCTTTCGGTGATACATCAGCTTCATCAACGGCTTCGCGGCTGCGTGCAGATTGATGTTGGGACCCCTCGGGTTACTATCCGACCACCAGCTCCGTATGCTGTCGGGTGTCCGCTGGCGTGTTGCTGGGTGCATGGATGAGAGGTGGAGAATTGAGGAGTACAGGAGCGACAGAGAGAGCGGGGCCAACACGGGTGCTTTTGTATCACAGCCTCCCCGTCATGGCAATAGCTGCGCTGTTATCTGCTATGTCCGATCTATGACGCACGGCTGAATATATCGCGGCAGTGCAATCACACCGACGATTATCATATTTAGGGCCCACCTAGGTGCAATTCGAACACCCAAGTGTTGAATTGCACATAGGTGGACCTGAAATTTAATTTACTTCTAGTACTTTTGGTCCCACTGATTTTGTCACCTAAAGTAATAGAATAAAATTATGATTCGGCTGCCCTGAAACCCATTCGAAAGCCTATGATTTAGATTACACAAAAGTCCAACTGAAACTCAAAACCAAAATCACATCAACAATTATCATATTTTGGGTGAGCTGAAACTTTATTCGAAACGAGTCCGCAAATTTTCCCATTGGTCCGGGAAATGCCGAACCAATGGGAAATTTCTCGAATTAGTTTCGAATAAAGTTTCAGGTCACCCAAAATATGATAATCATCAGTGTGATTTTGGTTTTCAATCTCAGTTGGACTTTTGTGTAATCTAAATTGTAGGCTTTCGAATGGGTTTCATGGCAGCCGAATCATAATTTTATTCTATTACTTTAGGTTACAAAATCAGTGGGACCAAAAGTACTAGAAGTAAATTAAATTTCAGGTCCACCTATGTGCAATTCGACACTTGGGTGTTCAAATTGCACCTGGGTGGGCCCTAAATATTATAATCGTTGGTGTGAATGTCTATTTGGGATCCACTGCTGCGTATCCTCTCTTTGAACACGATCCGGCCGTTCCTGCAGCGCAAGTGGGACCTGGAGCGAACACTAAAGGGACATCACATATTCAAAAGGAGACACGGACTTATCGAAACTTCTTGTCCCTGGGAAGTGCCCTCCACGAGAATGGGGATCCAGATACGAAGAAATGAGACAATTCCGGACACTGCGGCGATCACCGAAACTTAGTCAGGAAAAAATGGGCTAGAATCATGTTGTTCATTTAGTGGGCCCGAGTTTTAGTGGGGAAAAAACTATACTAAAATATAGGATCTTTCTTTCTTTCTTTCCCCTACAAAGACTCTATATTTTAGTCGGACAAAACAGGAACACGTGACTTTTCCCTTTGTCCCCAACTTTTTCTCACACTAAAATTCGGGATTTTTGTGGGAGAAACAAAGAGAAAAAGATCCTATCTTTTAGTGGAGTGTTTTCCCCACTAAAACTTGGGCCCACTAAACGAACAACATGATTCTAGCGGGTTTTTTGCTGACTAAGTTTTGGTGATCGCCGCAGTGGGAGGGTATGGCAGGTGCGATGGTGAACCCCTCGGGGTGTATCAGGAGTTAGAGAAGGAATTCTCGGACATGGCTTATGCTCGTTTGCCAGAAGTATCTTGAGAACATCAGATTACTGGGGCACAAGACTATTGTGCATAAAAGACGGCTGCTAACACACAGTTAGGACTTGGAGTCGGAGTTGGAAGCGGGAACTTCCGATGATTTGGGAAACATTGACGGGCGGGTGGAGGCGGGGAGCCCCCCTTCGAGGTAAAATCCCTGTGGGTCGCAGGGAGAAAGAGAAGAAATGTGGCCTCGAAGATCTATCCGATTCGGGCCGGAATCGAACGGGCGGCTCCTGCTGAACACGATCTTCCTCCGCCATCGAGTCGTTCGGTCCTAGTCAGTTCCTGTATATATCTGGAAATGCGGAGGGATAGAGGGACGGAGGGCGTTGGTCGATCGGCTGGAGACTGTCTTCCCCACAATTGGGAACCCCGTCATCGAGTCGTTCGATTCTACACCATATCCCTGAACGTTCAACCTTAATATATGTCGTGGATTAGGATGGAAAACGTGCAGGCACATTGATTTAAAAAAAGAACTCACACCTAAGGCATGGCTCGAGCCGGAGTCGAACCCGCGGCTCCTGCTGACGGATTTCGCGGGGAGAGGCCACGAGAAGCAGGAGCGGACCCTCCGCCATCGAGTCGTTCCATCTTACACTTGATTCCTGAATATATGAGCGACAGCGAGGGTGTCAATATTACTTGCGGAACCTGAAGATCGCGCCAAGGCCCCGTTGCTCCCGGTAAGAGAGAGCAGTGCAACGTCCTCTGCGGAAGAGTTTTTGTGTCCGATTCTCACCTGGCAGATAACAGGTACAACACTCGAGGTACGAGCGAAAATTGTCGTAGCATCTGTTCATAAGAGACTGGATAACAGAGGAAAAGAGGAAGGAAAAGGTGTTATGTGCAGGCGTACTTCAGGACGGAGCCGCAGTCCGAATTTAACCGGCTGCGCATTCATTCGCAAGACTGTAATTAAGACATGCACCACTGGCACGACCCCCCGCCATAGAATTGTCCCTCTTATACGGGTTTCTTCGTTGAATAGGGTTCACTGGCATCAGAGGAAAGAAAAAACCAGTAGACTGCATATAACTCGAGTCGGAGTCGAGCCGACGCCTCCTGCTGAACTCTTTCTTCACGAGGACCAGTGAGAGAAGGCGCGGGCCCCCGCCATCAAGTCTTTTTATCTTGCACTTGGTTCCTGAATAATTGATTCTCGAGGGATAGGCTGCCTACCACCGCTCACCCCGCCCGCTTAGCCCTCAGCGGCATCGACTCACTGTGCCCCAAGCCGCGCTAGCTCTCTGCACATGGAGCCACGACTCGGAGCTGGGTTCTGCTCGCGGTTAATCCAAGAATAAATGTGGCGTTGAATCTATAGGAGCCTGTTGAAAGCCAGTCCTCATCGCCGCTGGCATAATCACAACTGTCCAGGCCGACCACGGCGCTCAGACTCACGACACGACGGCCTGGGAAGGAGAGCAGTAGGTATCATCATTTCAATACGTACGGCGAATACATGGACCAGACGTAGAACCTTGGCAACTGAGCACAGGAGCAGCGAAAATTGGTCGCGTGCTATACCTGCGTAGGGTGTGTCGGCGATAGGCGAAGATATCTGAATTAGAGCAGCTCTAGACTGGGCGGCCAATCGACGGGGAACTGGGAAGTCAGCACGAGGGATCCTACGAGCACAAACCTAGATGTACGGCTTACATTGCCGACGAATCGAATAGAATATCAACATCGCGAGTCCCCGAATTATATTTCGCACTGGTGGTGAGCCTGATGTTCAGGCAGGTACCATTCGGAGCTGTCAATCGAGACGGGCGGAGTTTTGATGCCGTCCGCCCTGTGCTCAATTCAAATGTATTATACCGGATTCAAAGGGATAGTATGAGCCAATTGCACTTTCCTTGAACTCGTCTCCTCAGATTTTTTGGCAGGTATGTGGGCGGCCCGTGCAATGGACTGAAATTCCATCGAAATTGATGGCAACGCTCAGCCCCCATGATGCCGTGATCGGCACCGCCTAAAAATACAAACTCAGGCCCGTCTCAATTGACAGCTCCGAATGGTACCTACTACTACCAGTCTGCCTACAGCAAAGTGTTTGCCACATTTTTGCCAATCGTAGGCAGACTGGTTACGAGTCTAGTAGCTTCTGCGCCGCGCAATGTATTCATCTCCGAGAGTCTGAAAATGCCTCAATCCTATCGATCTCCGCCGAGGAGTCGAGCTGGATATCGTTTCTGGTGGACCAAGCTTTGACAAAGCTGTTGTTCACCCTGATCGGACTCGGAGGACGGTTGCTTGGAGACCATTCCTGATCCGTACCAACCAAGTACCAACCGCCACCAAGGGGGTGTCGGGATTAAAATTTCGGATATTGAGTTAGGGGGGGGAGGGGTCCCCAGGAGGGCTGAAAAAAACCTTTTACTCCACATTTTTCAGGCCTTCAAAAACAATATCCAGGGGTTGGGGAAAGTGTAGCGGCTGAAAAATGAGTCGGAGAAGGCCTTCTGATTGCCCTCCAAGGCCAGAAGTTCTGAAATCTCACTGCTTATAATTTACAAGACCTGGAAATCATTCTTCCCAGTCTCGTAGTTCACGGAACCAACAAGAATCTTTGAGGAAACACCAAGGAAACCAAAAGGAAACACTTGCGAAACGCGTCTTGATGGCATCAGCGGCATTTGGACCCTGGCGGTGGCCACGCACATGACTCGGAGCTGCGGCCCGGCTCTAGGGGTGGGAACCTCCTTCCTGATATGGGAAGATTACGGAGGGAGGGGTCCCAGGAAGGGCTGGAAAAAACTTTTCGACACGATATCCGTTTGCGAAACCCGACATCCTTGACTACCGCCGCCATCATCGACTTTCGCCCTTACAGTTGAAAAACATGTCCTTATATTCTACTGAAATAAAACCTTAATAACGCCATTTACTTATCGCGGGCATATGGGGACTTGGAATATGAGACGGAAGTCATTGCCTAGGCGATCCTCTAAATGGCGAGCTGTACTATGTAAATCACGCTGTTTTTACTATGGGCAGAGTTTCATTTCCAGCCCCAAGGCCCTCTCTCCTCTCACACTACAATGCAACGACCAGATTCCTTCTCCCCATCAGTTTCCCCAGCCAATTTCCGCGCACAGAACTGTCATCTTGGGAAACTGCATCATCTCGAACGCGCTCCACTCCGCCGGCCTCCACGTCTCCTTCGGTGGATATCGTGGTTCTCTGAACATCAGACAAAGGCCAGAGAGGTTATCAAGTACGGCCGGCTGAATTTCCAGGATAGAGAGAATTCTCCCCGATCGATGATAATGTCGATTCGCCTGGGCTGAAACGCAGTAATCTGTCGCTAACGATGCTTCCCAAAGAACAATGGTCTCCGTTTGTTGATGTGGATCAAATCGGGCCTACGGCTACTCTACGGCATCGCGGCATCATCACTCACAATTGAAAGTTCAAGGTCGCCTGGATCCCTGATGCGATGCGGTGACGTGACGGCGACTAGACACGGATCTCAGGTGAAGCATTGCCACGTCATCGCTATTGCCTCTTCCTTCCCAACACCATCGTTCTGCATCCAAAAGACGTTGACAACGAGATGGATGTCCAACAATCCCTTTTAATTGGCGCTCATTTATTGTGTAGCCAAGACCAATTGGTATGGGACCCGTTCGACGGTCATCGCCTCATCTTCTACCCAGACGGTACGGGGAAGGTGCGATACACTCTGTGGCAACCAACAGATCATTTCCAGTGGGGACCTCGTCATTCTACTTGTGGCCGGAACCGAGTGGAAGCTACTACCCCCGAGCGGGGGCGAGAGGTAGATTTCAAACCCCAGTTTGCGCTTGGTGCTGTCTGCCGCCCCTTCTCTGTTCCGCACACCAGCGACGACAACATTATTCCGCGGAATATTAGAGATCACTATGATACTTATTAGTGATCCAATCAAATGATGGACAAAGCTTTGCTCAAGTTCAGTTTGCGCGTGATGCTACTGATAGCGGCTTTAGATACGGGGTGCAACTTCTGTTGGCCCCGATTCGAGGCTCCTGGAACCCGGGTTTTCAATTGAAAGGGGTCCTTTACATCCGATTCCCACTCGTTGGGGCATCCGCAATATTTCGCACCACGATCGTCATTGAAGCGGGTGGAAGAATTTGGCAGGCAATGGCAGCAGCGGGTTGAATTCTTGGGATAGTGTAGAAGTGCACACCTGGAGTATACTCCTGTAATACTCCTTGTACATCGATCTCTTTTCCATCCCTTAATCAGGTGTAGAGCGGCGGACGAGAACCCTCCTGAAACCTGACTAGTTATTGCTTCCCGGAGTATAGTCTCAAATACTATCAACTGGCGCTCGCTGGAGTTCTCAGTTATATTTGTACTATATTGTGAGTTCCGGCCTTCCAAATGCCCCTCGTCCCACAGATTTACACCAGAACTTGCTGGCGTGGGCGAACTCTACATCTCACTGCAAATCCACTTTCCAATGAAGTACTATGGGCCGCTCTTCCAGGTCCCACCCCCATTATTCCTGGCTCGCAGCTGTTCGGCCTTCCACTATACTGGAGACGCGAACTATGACGGGCCCCATTTGGGGATTCTCACCCGTGCGTATGGTCTCCGATCTTTTTAAACTCCACGCAACCGTTGAATCACAGGCGATTCATAGTCGACAGTTCGGCGATCCCGATAGTGAGCACCGTTCGTGATTTCAGTTCCGCGGCTCGATTTGATAATTGATTGAAGCCCTGCATAGCGCAGGGCGGCGGCGACAGCGCGGAGCCCAGCACTCAGGCGTCCCATTTCCAGATGGCGCGGGCCAATGTAGATGCGAGGATGCTAATACACGGAAAATAAAGTGGGGCTCCAAAGAACCCAGCAGAACATATTGTAATTAATCAAAGCAGCCCGCCGGGCGGCGCTTATGAAACCTGGGAAGATCCGAAGTGAGACGCGGTAATTGAAGACGCCACCAGACGTACATAGTTTGAAAGCTCAGGGAGGAAGCAAAGGGAAGATGCGTCGCTGCCGGGACTGTGGTATCCTTGGGTGGGGGAGCTTCCGCGCGAGTATGAAACGGCAGGATTCCACAATGCGGTGTCATATTGGGGGTATCGTGTGGCGGTTAGGAAGGGGAGTTCGTATTCATTTGCTGAATGGCTCGATGTCGTGGCGAGCGAATGTTTTAGGGGCCCAGAGGGCGGATGCTGAGGCAAGTAATCGGGGGTAAGGCGAACGGGATAGCTGAATTTGTACGTGGCGGAGAAGACAATTGATGAGTTGTCCTCTCGAAGGACCTCCTGGAAAATAGTGAAGCGTGTAGGATCTGGTATGTAGCACTGAGTACCTATCGTAGAGTTACTAGCGGAACCTACGCACCAGGGCTATCCAGAATTGTCTGCCAGTAATTCGGAACTAGTTGAGTGCTGTAGAGGAACTCCGAGAATTCGGGCGCTTTTTCGAGCGAAAGTGTAAGCGGGACGGTCTCGGCATGCAAGATGAGATCCTCGGAGTATACAGTGAAGCGCGAGTGCGCGGCGAGGGGAGACCGGGAGGTAAAGGACACGGTTGGATTTATTGATGCAAGGGAGCGAGGATGATCTGATGCATGGACAATATCACCGTTGTCTGACCAGGGCGATGAATTTGGGGGGCACCGGAACGCATCGGCGGCGCGTTTTGGGAGGATGTCGATGTACATGACCGTATGCGGGGTCGACGTGCTGGCGAACAAGCTGTCTCCGAGGACGGGCGAGACGGGCGAGTTGAGGGCACTGTCACTCGAGGTCGTAGACTCGGGATATGCGGGCACGCGAAAGGGAGATAGTAGATGCAGCACTGGATATGGTGGGCAAAGATGAGTGCGATCTCCACGGTTGCCAACCATATAACATACGCTGCTTCCCTCCGCAAGACTCCCGTAGTTGTTGAAGGCGACTCCCGACTTGTTTGGCGCTCCGTCGCCTTCTAGTCTTTTCGAAAATATAGTCCGAGATGAACCGATTTCGGCGCGGAAAGCGGCCGAGCATCCGCGTCTCCCTGGAGTCGTCCGGCTTGTACTTCTCGAGGCCTACACACAAATCTCGTCAGCTTGGCGAGCCAGATACTACTCGGCTGAACTGACCTTCCAGCAGGGCGGCCTCGAGTTCCAGCGGCCAGACGGTCTCCCCGCCGCGTAAGGTCTTCCACGTCTTGCGTACTTTCAGGACGGACTGCAGGACGTCTTTCGTGGTCTGACTCGTGGCCCAGGATGGTTCGTTCGACGGCAGGGATGGGAGCTCAGAAGATGGGGTGGGTGGTGTGGAGGACCCTGCAGAAGATGTCTCCCCCATGCTGTCGCGTAGATCCCAATACATTAGTTGAGGGTGAAAAAGATAACATGGACTCGCGTACCGTACAGCGGCTTTATAGAGCGAACCAGCGCAATCACTAGTGGCGGGTTGACAAGATCCCCGTGCGGAGAGGGTTCAATTCAGATCGGCGATCCGGTTAGCTTGGGAGCCGTAAGCACAAGCGCCAGCGGATCCGGCGCTTGGCAAGGCAATCGATTGTCGACTGAGCACAAGGAGCGTCGGTGGTATGGTGGAACAAGTTTTGGCCCGGGTTACCTTGATGAACGTGGCTATGGTGCACCGCGAAGCTCAGCAGAAGCTCGATCTAAAATTACTCGACCCAGGCATGCGGTAAAAGTGTCGTTAATTTTCGCGAAGCCCAAATTAATGTTACTGAATTTGGTTTTCCGGCGGTGGGTTTGTTGTAGTATGTCATGTCATTGACATTGACAGGTCGACACTTGGCGGAGAAACGGCGAACAGCCACAACCGCAAGTGAACCTCGCCGGTTGCCAAATGGGCATTGGGCGCACTGCACCATTGATCCGCTACCACACCAGTGCCGGCAATGGTTCACCTGGACCGGGGATGACGCCATTTAATGAAGGCAGGGTCCGCAGGAAGTTGCAAGAAATGAACTTGCTGAGAATTTGTCCTTTGAATATGGGTGTCGTGGAACTCGCGTGAAACCTGGTGAAATTCCGAAGGCAGGTCGATAGGCAGCCGAGGCCATGCCGTTCACTACCGCCGCTTCCCTCGGAGGAACTTCTCGACCGTCGAAGGATCGGCAGCTTTCATAAGCGAGGCACGATCAGAATTGAAGCCAGACGAACGATATGGAGACATCAGGCAAAACACTATTGTACATTGAAATAATGGTTCACCTTCATCGAAGGGTCCCACTTGCAGGATTTCTCGAAAATACCACGAGCGCTAAAGACCGACGCCAAATCTGTTCATTTCCTACGGTTGACGCGAACACGAGGACAACGCACGAATACAGCGAGGAGCGCGGAGACAGAGAGCCGTTATTTTTAGGACGATATTGAGCGGGGCAGAGAAGGAAAGCGCTTGCACCGAGACAGTCTTGGAGCTGCAGCGCCGTCCGGAGGGAAGAATTCTGCAAAGATCCCATCTCATTGGGAAAGTTAGTCCTGCCAAGTTCGTGGCTCAGTGTCAAAAAATAAATAAACACACCAACGAGCAAGGAAGATCTGAGAGCACTAGACTGCGTGTTCGAGAAAGATTCAAAATGTGCCGCCTTCCACCCCGCCAGATCACAAAAGATGCTACGTGAATTGTTATAACGCAGTTGCATCTCAAATAATATCGAGACTGACCTCAAAGGTTCTGGAATGTCGAGGTCCATCAGGCCTCCCCGTCAAGTAATCTGCCAGCGTCATTAACTGTGCAGTTCTTCTCAATGAACTGATCAGAGGAAGTTACCATTGATTTCTCTCCCCTTCATCGCGACTCGAGCACCGAGTAGATGATCTAAGTGATGTTAAAAAACGCCCTCAGGTATGGAAGATCGTCTCAACTGTGGAGTGATCTCCGATGCGAAGGATCATCAGCAGCGATCCGGCCAATAGCAAGTAGCCTTTTTTTTGGAAAAGGCGGGCGCCAAGTTGGGATCTCTGCGTCTAATCCTCCGCATCGCGATGAGCGCTGGAAGTCATAGCTGTTCGATCGAGGGACAGTATTGGGACGTGTTCCAAGGAAAACGGAACCCTAAAGCGGTGTCTCAACGCCACTGAGCGTCTGAGTCGGGTCCTGTTCTTCCCGATAATTGGAGACACAATGCATTGTTCCATGGATTTAACGGGATCATCCGGAGGTAGGGTTGACACGCTTCTGCGGCTCCGAGAACGTTGAAGAGGACAAGAAAGTGTGCCAGACTTTGAGACTATCAGTACTGCTGGCAAGCTTATAATGTCTGGGTCGTCAATCAACTGCTTGTGGGGGAGGGGGCACCATATGATACAGTGCGAGTATGAACCAAAGCGCGGAACTAGCGGTCCGTAGAAGCACACGAAAAGGCCGCGCAATGCGTAAGACTTGGTGGGAAAAAATCAAAGATGTGTCAGTCGTGATCTCGTCACGCGGTAAGTGGACAAAAATGGAAGGTGGAAGCTGGAGAGAACCGGCTTGATAAATTCGATTCACGGACGCCGGGCGCTCGCGTCGCGGACTTGTATAGTATAGTGGGGCCTGATTATTTTCTCTTCGCTGCGCATCTGTCATCCCGGCTCTGACCGCAATTACTTCTCCAACATGCCGTTTGAACGTCAGGACGGCCCGCCCACTAACCCATTCGTATTTATTGACGTCCTCGGCATTGCGATTTTTATGCTTCCAGCCCACGCTGTCCCGGGGAAGCTCCTCGGCATGTGAGAAGTTCAGACGCTGACCAGAACCTTCCGACGGCCTCTTCTGATAAATTAGTCGGCGAATCAATTGAATAGTTACATATCCTTACACACACATCGTTCGCCCTGGGTTAAATCTTCTTCAAAGTCGAGCCCATAAATTCAGGAGCGAAACATGAAATCACGCGTCGGGCAGTCGCAGTGATGTAGAATTTTTTACAAGGATAAATTATACAGCTGTACGATATATGGGCTTAAAATCGAGATGTCCAAGCATGTCGCTCGTCCGGAAGCCGTCCAGAAAAATCGGGCGGGAGGCGTGCAGAGCACGTATGTCATTTAACGAGCGGGACGAATCCACTGGGGATCTCAGCCCTCCCCGAGAAGGCCGGCACCATGGGGAAGAATGCGCCAGCGGGCAGGCTTCGGTTTTGCGTAGCGCTGGATGGAAGCGCTGCGAAGAAATTGTCCAAATCCGTCGCAGCCCATTCACCCTTGGACTCCCACGAAATGCAGTCGTGCTGATTTAGGTCCGGAGCCGCTGCTGGGGGCGGAGAGACGACACGGAGTATAAGCGTTGCGGCACCGCCGGCCTGTCGCCTCGGCAGCGGAGCATGCAGTCTTGATGCAGCAGGGACGACTACGGGCGTCGGATCGCGATTACTTGCGAGTGCATCTGCAGCGGATTGTTGAACTGGAACGGGAGATGGGGACATCGGCTCAGTGACTCCGAGTCGCTGGATGCGGCTTAGCAGAGATAGCGAGGTAGCTAGCGAGGTCGCATTCGAATTTGGCGCATCGTGATGGTCCGCTGCTGGGTTCTGTGGCATACCACCGGCAGGCAGGGATGCAGCAGAGAAAGCATGGGCATTTCCGCCAGCCCCACGCGATCCAGGGCCATTGGGCCTACGACGAGGCGGCGTTGGAATCGCATTCGGAAATGCAAACCCGGTGGCGATCGGGAAACGGCCATCCTCTAATGGTGGTAGACCACTGAATCTGGGCGAGCGCGAGCGCGGGGGTAACGGGATGTATGTGTACAGCATCGTCGCATTGCTAGGGAAATGTCAGCTGGGAAACTCGGTTACGAATATAGGGCAGAGACGCATACCTCTTCGGGATTTGTCGCATGTACTCGTGATGGATAAAGGATGACTTGTGGGCAAAGCTGTATGGAACGCTAAGTAATGATTTATTCAGGCCAGCTTCATATCGGGGCCCGAGAAAGACGCACGATGGCAGAATGGGGTGGGAGTCATTGTCGGCGTGGTTTTGGGACACGAAGTGGCTTTGGGAGACATGCGGGGCCCTAGGAGGAGGACGTCAGAGAGGAGATGAGATGGGCAAGGAAAAATGATATACGATGATGCGAATTGTTGGCGATGGGTTTCCGCTGGCGGCATTGGAGACGCGTAGGTCGGAGCACTGGAACAACAGTCAGAATGAGTGATACAGTGCCGAACACAGAAAGACGCACGATTGAACGAAGTACTGGCGGTTATTTGGGGGGGACGTATCCGAGGCTCCGTAGGCGGGAGGGCTGCAGAAACCGTGTAGGTCAGGACGGGTAGCTGACTGACTAACAATCGGCTACGCACGGATGTCTGAATGGCGGAGAGCGGCCGGGGTTCGGGGGCGGCACAGACTCGTACGAAGCAGCAGATGGGCTAAGGGGCGCAAATTAAAATCTTTTTCTTGCCAATTTTTTAATAACACACCTGGGAGCGAGGGATCGCGCCGCGGGGATGAATCCCTCCCCAGAAGCGGCACTATCCGATTCCGATTCAGACCCAGTATGATATTCAACGCCGTCGTCCATGGGATATATTGATTCTTCTTCAAAGAGATAATCGGTGTCGGTCTGGGTCGCCCATCCAACGGTAATCCTCGTCTGAACGACAAGGACGTGGTTCGCGCTGACAGTGGCGACCGAGGTGAGAAGGAAGAGGGCAAAGCGCCTCGTAGCGGCGAGGCCGCGGAGCATTGCTAGGAGAGAGGAAGCAGCATGTTCAAGGCCAATGAGTCCAACGGTGAGGACGGCGATGATAACGAGAGTCCGAGCAGCGGCAATCGAGTAAGTCATGGTGTGAGGTGACGAGGGGGATGGAAGAGGTGCGTACCTTATAAAGAATACACGCCTTTTTTCTTTCGCTATGGCAACGAGAGCAAAGCGGGGAGGGACAAAGCAACAAAGAGCTGTGATGCGCAGGACCGCAGGTCAAAGCGAACAAAAGACTTGCAAAAGACAACGCCGCAAGAAACAACCGGTCCGAGTGTGAGCCCATGATGCATAGAGTAAAAAGAAAATGGTATCCATTGCGACCCTCGACACCTTGTCTTCGCGGTGCACAACACAAAGGCCAAAAGTCAGTGGGCAGGACAAAAGGGCGTCATACTGCACGTGGCAAATGGCAAATGATGCCATCAGTTTCCCTCGCATGCAGCTTGGCTCCTCACAAAAGCCATTAGCTCTGTGCACCAGGCTACTGGTCCTTAGAGATCCGGAGAAGTGAATTTAATTTGTGATTCAAACCACCTCAAAGATATTCGGTCCAATCCAAGTCCAATCTGCTTCGACAATCGCAACCAACACTTCAAGTTGGACAGTTCAGCCCCGGGTACGCAGGAGTATTGTTCGACCGGCAAAGAGTCCTGCAATGATTCTGGACAGACTCTACACTCCAACTATCGTTTTGGAATGGAAATCAATGTCAGTCGAAGGACTCACCATCGGGATTTCCATCAAACCCAGGCACAAGTTGAAGGTTGCATTTTCCGGTGTTTTTGTGTCGGCGACTGGTTGAGGCGCACGGTAATTTGACACTTACTGAATGACAGATGTCCACCCTCTGGGAATCCTATCTCCGCCTGAGCAGTGCATTCTCTATTCAGACGGGCCCCGCGCGCTCCAGGCACCCCGGTCTCGCTATATCTGACACATGAGACTGACCAGGGCGATTGCGGAGGTGCCGTTGGCAGCCTGGATTCTCGGTGATGCGATGGAATGTGTCCGTATCATTGGTGAATTGATTCAGTTGTGCGCATATTGATTGAGCTTCCGCCATTAGAAACGGATCTGATGCGTAAGCATCTTGCAGCTTTAGGTTTAACCTCTTCGCCCTCACCGGTGGGAACATAGTTCCGCGTCGGAGACTACTGGTGTATTGTCCGCGAATGGCAGTACCCCAGTACTCTGTGGTGGGAGCTGAGCTATACATGCAGATCCGTCCTGGTGGTCAGCCTGCTCAGACGTCGGATCAAACAATAGAAATCGTGCCGTTGCGGAAAACTCCTAGGCCGTTATCTAGCAAAGCGGGTTTGGGGCTGGATGACAGAGCTTTCTGGGCCGGCAAACGGCTGGGGGATTGGCGTACGAGCGGCAGTCTGCGGATGTACGTGGTCATTAGTGGTGGGATCACAATAAAACAAGGGGTAAGCTCAATGGAAAGGGTCGATAAGATGTGAAGATTGGTACAGCTTCGCCAGTATGGAAGACGAGGACCCGCGTGAAGCCATCCGGCGCTGCAATAGAGTAGTGTCAGTACCACGATGCCCGACAAGCGTCAGTCTCTGTCACCATGACTCACCCGTCGACCGAAGCGCCAGGGATTCTAGCAAAGCGGCCATGAATATCGCAGAGGAAGTTTGAACGAGATTGAACTGATCGCAGCACAGTGCAGCACGCGGTACTGTGAATAGGCCAAGTTGGCGCTGGTTGACGATCTTCTTGGCGCTTAATCGGCGCCTAATGCAATATCCCACTGCGCAGGTTGATTTCTAGGGATGTTTCAGAGTCGCAGGTGGAGGAGAACTAGCCACTTTTCCGACGCCGCATCCAAAGAAACAATTCGACATGCAATTCAACTTGAATTCAACCGCAGGGTGAATAATCCACGTGATCTGGTCGCGTCGCGCAACACGACCAAGCCGCACCAAACATAGGCCCAGATATAAAACCGGGCATGGATACAAAATCGAATAAAATTTCCACCGTGCCAATCCAACCTCTTCTCGGTGACGATACGCGCTAAATTTCAGATCCACACCTGGTGGCACTAAGCACTAAACGGTTTTATCCTGGTCAGTTATATCATGTATCATGTGAGAATTTTAGCCGGGCTATAAACATACCGAAGTTTGATAATATACTCGCGCGAGGGCTCTGCAACTGGCTGGTTACGAACGGTCCTCGCGCGACACTCAGTTTCATTGGGCGGAGGCGAGGTTCGGGTCGCTGGTAGCGGTAGCCGAAGGGGTCGTCCTTGATCAGGATAAGACTTAGGATAATATTAACCCAGCGTGGTCCCGTTTCGAAACGTGCCAGGGGTGTAGCTACAGTACATATGCCGTGTAGAGTGTACCGTTCTACGCCACAACATATTTACCCCCGACGAGCTGACCCCTCTCGGCGAGGCTGTAGGTTTCGGGCACTTGTGAGGCAGCAAATAGATTACCGACCAGGATTATGAATACCTGTACTCCGCTGTCTCCTCTGGCCAAAACATTGGCGTCACGTCAAAGATCCACCAAGGGGGAATCGGGATTCGAAAAACGGATATAGGGTCGAAAAAAAATTCCGGCCTTCCTCAGGACTCCCCTGCCCCCTGGTTCTTCCATATATTCGCACCCCTAGACCCGGGCCGCGCCTCCGAGTCATGTGCAGCTTCACCGCCACCCGATAGACAGCTTCCCAATCCAGCCAAGGTCATCGGGACCTTGCGCATGTTACACGGAACTAATCTCTTAAATGTTCTTGTATGCTACAATATATTCTAACTACAATATTTATTCCTCACCTGTCTATTTCTGACCTCAACTTATGATTCTTGGAGCTTCAAACCGCAGTCCGAAGCCCCTGTGGCCTTTGAGGGTAGTTTACCACCCATCCTATGGTTCCTGCACTCTCCCAGCACATTATATACCCCGTATTACTCGAAACAAAATGTGTTGTAAAAAGTTTTTTTAAGCCTTCCCCGGGACCCCCCGATCCCCGACCCCATATCCGAACTTTTAATCCTGATCCACCCTTGTCCCAAACATTCTGTAAGCAAACTTGGCCACTCGGCACACTGTGTCCCTCCGGAAGACCACGGGTATTTTCTTCGGGACCTCCTTCGCCAGCGGCTCCCGCCGATCATGCAGCAAGTATAATCGTGTTGAGGCCGCCACCTCCGCCTCTAAGTGCTTCACAGCCGAGGAATAGACAGCCTTTCCCAGCTCAGCGCATACGAGGGAGGGCAAATCTGGTAATGCCGGCAGGTCAGCAGGAAAGCGCAGGTTCTTCAGAACGTAAACCAAGCCCATCCAGTACCCTTGGAGCCCATCCTTGAACAACTATATGAGTCCTGGAGGGCCGCCCGAGCGTAGTGGGTGTCCGCGAGGCCCACGAGATATCCAAGGTGCCGAATCGCGAGGATGAGACGGCGGTAGCGTAGAGGAACCAGCCCCAGTTCAGTCAATACATAGAGGCACGCGTATGGAGTATTGCCCCAGACACAGGGGACGGCGTAAGAAGGCATTTTGCACCTTTTCGAGGTTAGCGAATATCTTGTCGTCAACGTCGATGACAACGTCAGCGCCGCTCACCAAGTGCGGGTCGATTCATGCCATATACAGCAGCCGACCCTCACAAGGAGGCAGGTTCCCGATGTATGCTTCAATGCCCAGCACAGTATGCCCCGTCTTGCGCGCCGTAGCGGCCTTAGCAGTGTAGTGAGAAGAGAAGATGTTAGAGGTCATAGATTTAAAGGTAAGTCCAACATAGCAGAAGCAGTCCGTATATCTGACCGTATGGCCATTGAGAGTAGACCTCGGAAGTCTTACAGGCAGAGGTCCGAAGGCTATGACCCAGGACTTTGAGGCGTTCACTTCGAGTAGATTGTCCCCGCACCACCGCGCAAAAGTTACCAACTGCCGTTGCAGTCCCTCGGGGGAGTACGACACGACAGCCATGTCATCGGCATGTTCGAGGTGCGATATCCTTGCACAGCAGGCATATTTCTTAGCAAAGCAGTCCTAAGAACTACGTGATATTCTGTTGTTCGTGTCTAGTAAAGTTTCGCACTTACTATTCGGCTGTTTGAGTGCTATCCGTGGTGAGGGTTAGCTGTTTCTATGGGGATTCTGAACCATTTTATTCGCTTGCTGCTAGACAGCATATTTCTCACATGCTTCGGCAGCGCGCGAAGCCCAGATCTATTACAGTGTGGGGTTCAAGTCCCGGAACAGGTGATCTTTTAAACATTTTGGTTGAAAGCCAGTATGCCTCCAAGCGGTGTCTGGGTCACCTGGAATCACAGCTGCATGCACTGACAAGTTCAGATGAGCTTATATTTAGGACAGGTGGAACAATATGTACCAGTATCCCCCCGAAATCTTACAAGAATAGATATTGGATGAATGGTGCAGTTTACGAGTACTTATGTAATCGTTTTTGATCAACCGAAATGAAGTTTTTGAGCTCTGGTTAAAAAGTGTCCCAATCTAAGTTTGTAAAAGAAATAGGGGCTGTGCTATGTAATCTAGTGGCTGTGTTGAAGTGTTTTTAGTGGCTGTCCTTTAAACTTCCTTCTTTTTTTGTGAGTTTATAGTGGCTGTGTTTGTCTCTCGTAATCTTTTCTTCGATTCTCGTGCAGGTTCGATTCTCTCGATGCTCCTTCTTTTATTTATAGGCTTATTCAGTTCCGTTTTTTTCCCCTTTCGGAACCCTTTGAACAATCAGAGCTTGAAGTCGGCGTGCTCTCAAGACAACCTGGTGATGATGTACGGCACTGTACCACCTCAATCAATCCGGAGGCCTCGCCGCTTGTGCCGTATCTTGTGCCTACATTTCCACCATCCTGGTATTTTGGAACAGCGACAGCGCTGTACATGTGAACGTGGGCTTTGAGGCCAGTGAATGGCAATACGAGTCCGGCCATTTGTTTGAAAGACCGAAGTCGGCGGAGTTTCAACCAAAGCTGATATAGAATCATACAGTAACATTTTGAGGGACCTTTATCCCGGGTTGAACAAAAGAAAATAGAGTAGCTAAGAACTAGAGTTAAATTTATAACCTGTCTCTACTCAGAGCAACTCGGAGAGAGAGGCTGGGGCGCATAACAAGATTTCGCCGTCACAGGCCTGGGATCAAGCTCGGATCATTGTGCCAACAGCCGGCTTCGACCGGCTTGCCGTCGACTCAGCAACTTCGAAATTTCGGCCAGAGGCATGCATAAGCCTTGGAAAATACACCGGCCTCTTTTATGTGACTTACAGCGCTCCGGGAAAAGATGTGCCATTTTTTTATAGAAAATAATTCGTCAGGCGGCCCGTCTCTGTCGAGGTCTTTTGGCCGGCATCGGACTGGCATCGAACACCCCAGGGGATTTGAGGGCAGGAAATTCGACACCACAAACAGAAAAAACAATGGGAGCACCGTGTGCGGCCTCTTCACTTGGGAAGCCGCGTGCAAAAAAGTTTCCGGAGTGTCGGCAGCGACAAGCCGTGGGCGGCCGAATGTGCTATCCCTGCCGCGACGAAATATTTTGGAGAAAGGGAAAGGCGGTATAGCCAACCTGTAAGATTGATTAAACTCGCAAAACTGGAATGGTTCAGGATACCCAGAAATGTTTCTGTGCTCTGTTTCGGTATCATCTTCGGCAACGCCTATACATTTCAGTGTTACTGAAATCTGAACCACTGAAAATTGAGACACATAACCAAAATACAGGTATGTATGTCGCGGCTCAAGCTCAAGTGCAACTCTCAGCACGCGAGGCTACCATCATAATCATTGTTAGGATTCTAGCAAGTCACCGGACGATAATCGCAAATCTGCGCGGATAGGTAGTTTTGAGTCTCGACGGGAGAATACAATTAGACATGAATCCAGGATAGAGGGGATGCAGGCTGCAACCAGAGATTATGTTCAAAAAACTCAACAAAAAGAGTAGAGAGAGTTGACGGGGAAACGTGACTTACCAAACAAATAACGACAACTTCCATCAAAAATGAACACTGAATTGATCGCAAATTCTAGGGTAAACGGGTTTCCGAGAACGAATCCTAAAATAGGACTCGTAACACACACGGCGCTGCGTGCCAAAAAAGGTCGCGCCCCCCCGAGCCGTTCTTGCCCGTTTGCCACTCGACTTCGCGGAATCACACCTCGCCAGCCGCCAATCCGACACTCGAACACTTTCCAATCAACGACTCGCGTAGACTGCGCACGGAGTCACCTCCTCGCCGGCACGTCTTTGTCCCATCCGTGCTCGCTCGCTTCGCCCGCTTGCCACCTCACGCGATGAAGACCCACAGTCAGACTGCAATCGACTTGGAGCCCCTGCGCAAACGCACATTGTCGCACTCAGGTGAGTACGCCGTCTCCCGGACCCGGACCCTGTACCCGCGACAGGTCGCGTATATACGCACCGATCGATGTGCGGCACCTGATCCCCGCGATCTCCGCGTCCCCGCGTCGCCGCCACCATCAATGCCGGTTCCACCGTTCGTGGCCGTGGACAGGGCCAGACAGGGCCTCCGAGACCTATTCGCACCAGTCTTCGAGACTGTGTGAATTCGCGCCCACCCGCAGAACGCGTCGACTCCGGCTTGTTTCCAGTAACGGTGCCAGCCTCTCGCTAACCGTCCTCGGCTGTCATTGCCACCGAGAACGCTTTGTGATGCTGCTGGCCGCGAACGAAACCGCCGCCGCTTCAAGGGTTGCTAACACCGCTCTTCTGCGCCTCGCCGCTCGAGCAGAGCACCTGCGAGCCCCGGCATTGCCCCCGCCTCTTCCGCTGCTGCACCTCTACTCATCTGCGCTTGCACGCACTCGAGTAGAGTACGGAATGCCCCGGCACCTGCCTCCGCCTCTTTCAGTGCGACCCACCGTTCGTTCGCTTGCTCGCACGAGCCCGAATGGCACACTATAATGCCCCGGTGATGTCCCTCTCCCTCGCAATACTATCACACACTCGTTAGCGCTTCCAGCGTTCGAGTAATGCACCGCAAGGTGGAGACTGACCCTAGGACTCGTGTATTCCCCCACACCAACTTGATACTGCTGCATAGCTTACAAGTCGGGGAGTGTGGAGCCCCGGTCGACCTCATCATTCATGCGAGGAACATACTACGTGCTCTATCGCTTTGGTGAGCGACACCGTGCACGACTAGCACCCGTGTAATGCCTATGACAGACGCCGCATTTCATGCTTCGGCTTGAAACTTCATGCGTGCTCTCCGGCCGGCAGCTGAAATCAACTCGACGAGACCCGTTACGGGTATTGCCGTGTTCGCAACCATCGAGTTGACAGATGCACCTGAGCCCATCGAATGGGTCTTCTCTATCAGCGTTGACTTGTACACAGTACCTGTGAAACCTGACCTTGACCCACTTGATGATTGCAGTTGTCCCGGCTGTTACCTCTAATACATCTGAGGGCACAGAATACCGAGACGCAGACAAAAACTCTTCTTCCTCCCCAAAGCCTGATCCTCCTCCAAAACCCCGAGCTGAAACCTCCCGAGCACAATTCGTCTACGACGATATACGCGACGGAATATCCAGTAACGGGTGACACAGAGAACCTGAAGTTCGTGGCTGCAATCGAAGGAGATTAATACGAAGAGGATGGCTTACCCCCTCTGAAGCACTTCATGCTTCCACACACCCCGTGTATTCCAGCACCCGAAACGAATGCACACCGGAAATCGTAGCAGGGTGCCGATTCACTAGCCTCGACAGCTTGCGTCTGCGAAAACCTTGGAGGGAATTCGCATCTGACCTTGCACCCCCGAGCCAGGATATTCGGGTTATTTCTTCGGCATATCTTTGAGGAGATAGAGCACATGGCTGTTCGCTCAATGCGTCCAAACCATCCGAATCGAAAGACTCGTATGGTGACCTAGAGCTCGAAGACCTCAAGTTCACCTACATTCCAGTGCGGAACACTATTAACTCGTGTTCTGTCTGGCATGACTTGGATGATATCTAAATTGCAATATCGGGGCCCGCTATCCCGCACACAACCCGGACTTCCTTCTGAAACAAGTTGTGTTAGGAGACCGTTCTACAAACGAGATATACTTGAAGCTTATCACACACAATTTGCGTCGAATGTTTAAATCTCTTTTTTCTCAATCCGAAGATACATCGTGCCGCAAGCGGGACCCGTACTCAAGGGAAGTGTTAGAATTTATTCTACCGCTTAATGTGTGCTTACCTTTGCAGTAGGATCGTCTAGAAGGGTCAACGTTCGGAGCACCACCTTGCAAATCTGTTTGTCTTCTTCTCCCCTGGTGGGCTGCCTGAAGGCGACCAAGGGAAACCCCATCTCCACAATGTCGCCTACCCTGAAACCACCTGGGTTTTTGATAGCATGCCTTTGGACAATTAGGAGAGTGTTCAATGCCTGAATTGGGTGCTTACTTCTCTTTTTGAAACACAGATAAGTGACGTCGTTGTCTAAGCAGTGTGAGATGCACTCTCCGAGATGGCGCGCTAAGGTGCCCGATGGATCAACATATTTTTCAAACAATATTTTTGATTCACTTGGTATGTCGGTGCCAACAGTGAAATATCGGCAGCTGCTGTTAATGGAAGGGCGAACATGTTGCTATCTGGGACAGGAATCCCGACAAAGTGTATGTCAAGTCTTTCACCTTGTCCATAGCGGCGGCAAAGTGTTTTGAGTCATATCTGACTAGTTCTGGGTATGCTCTAGCTCTGGGATCCGAGCGGATGTCAAACTGAGACAGGTCGTTAGTAACGTAAAACACACCATGATGCATTCACCTGTTCTTTTTGACAGGCGGGATATCGTAGGCCTTGAGGGCGCCAATCATAGTGAAAATGGCCTCAGCCCTAGTTCCATCTTGACTATACACGACCTTGGTAGTTTTGTCGTCAGTCTTCTTTACTCCGTAAAAGCTAGGCTGATCTCCTCTCAGCGGGTACACACATGCACAATAACAGGGACTCACGTCGATAAATGCTGCCTGGTGCATATATTCCCTGGATGTGTCCGTATTCTTCATGGATTCTGTCCAGGTATCCAAAGCTTTTGCTGGGGCGGCATTTAGCGCGAGACCATTCCGAGTTACATACCAGCAGCTTGGTGGTTGTAATGTTCATCCATGCTGATTCAAAGTTGTTGCAGGAAATGTGTTCAGTATACAAAGCTGCATGGCTTCTAAATTTAAATATAAATTTTATCATGTGCGTTAAATGAATCATTCTTGGGATGCTAGAGAAGAAGGGGAAAAGAAAAAAGAAAAAAGTGCATAAGTGCGAGTTTGCCGGGCCGTGCCGCGGCCATCACCCCAAGTAAATGTCTGTTGATTGGAGGCACTGCTGTACTATATGGGAGGGAAATTGTGTATCATTCTCCCTGAAGTTGGGCCCCAAGGAGGGGGAAGGTTGTCTTAAAATTGGATTTTTTAGAGGGAATCTGGTGCCAAACTGCCTGCAAAGTGACAAGACAAGGTCAGCAAAAGTGTGTCTGGCCCGCATAAGGTGTGGCAGACACCGTAAAGCATGTTTCTCTTCACATGCTTAGGGCACAAATATTTCATGGATTTTTATTTCAAAGATGACTGCAAAAGACACCAATGAAGGTGTAAACAGCTTTTATCAAATGAAATAAAACACCGGAGCATATTATGCAACCTAACAGTGCTTTATGTCCGTCCAAAGCAATGGCAGGAGATATTTTGGCCATTTCTGGAAACAAAATTGTGTGATTTAAAAGATTGCCCATGCCGGGACTTGAACCGCACGCCCACTGGGCCCAGATCAGCAAAACCGGCCATAAACCGGCCATACATAAGTGGTTTATGATTTCATAAACCACGGGGTTTGTTCTGATGTCTCCTGTGTATATAATGGGACGTGCGACGCCGCGCCGTATCCCCTCGGCAACCAAGGGACGCACACGGACGCGGCGCGTACAAGCGGCGCACCGATGTTAGCGTGAGCATAGGCGCGCGACACCTGTTACCTGTGAATTCCGTCCGCAAGAATTCAACCTGTCTGTTGTAGCCTCAAAATATGTGGTTGTCATTTTGGAGCGTGGAGGGCTCCCTCTTGAGCAACTCCTGAGTACTTGATATTGAGGTCGCCCGCATCCGCGAACTGTGATCGGCCTCGGGATGAATACTTGAGCTTCGTGGGACAATTTGTCAAACCTACGTAATTTTTCCTTCTTGCATTCGACCTTCATGAGCGTCCGCGAGATCGTCGAGAAAATTCAGCCTCTTCTGCACGCCCTCTGGGTGGCACTCCACGACCTTGCCTTTGGAACGCCGGCCAGCATTGCGACGATAGGGATCCACCCTGACGTCCTGGATAAGCCTGACGGGGAAGCCGATGACGAGCGCGAGAACATCGAGACGACCATCGTCGACAACGAGAACCAGGATGAGCCCCAAGCAAATGCAGAAAGACTGCCTGCTTCCCAGAAAAAGGTGCCGTCCATCGGCCAACTCTTCAGGTCGAGCACTCACTCCCTGCGAGGAGCGCCGGGATCCTGCGCCAGACCTGCGCGTCATGAAACGCGCGGAGGAGATCCTGCTAGCCGCTGGACAAGATCCTCTGGCTCCAACGGAGCTCATCGAACTTATAACTAACCCCCCTGCGCTCAGTGCTCAGAGGCTCGAGAACATGGCCCTCTCGCGTCTGCTCCGCGGATTCAGTCATCCGAAGACCACCTGGGTATATCGTGTGCAGCCTTGAATAACTCGCATTTTAATGTCCTCGAGCAGCATGTCACCATGCGCCCGTACATCGAACATGCCTCACCGACGCACGTTGACTTTTGCGAGCTCTCCACCGCGCTTGATGAGCGCCCGGATCTAATGAGGCGTGACGTGGTGAGTTCGAACGGAATTTGTACAATATTCGTACAGCCATAAACTGAGCCTATTTTAGAATTTGTCCCAAACGCATGCGGCAGCGGACATGAAGACCTATCTTGCGGACATTATTCACAAGATGGAAACAATCAAGTTCGCGTCCGCGTGGACCCAGCACACGGGAGCCGGGTCTGGCTGTTCAAGTCGAGGTACAACACGGAGTTGTTCCAACGTCAGAACGAAGATATTTTTGAGGGCCTTACTGGCCACGAGAAGGCTGAGAAGATGGCAGATCTTTCCGCGCAGTTCAAGAGGTTCAAAAAACTGCGTGAGCAACTTATTACTGCGCGAAACAGGCTGTATTTCTCGTACATGAATGTTAGTAAACTTATCTTCGTTGATCCTCTCCTTGAATGCTCAAATTCATCAGTTTGGGACGGGTGTCATCGTCGATCCGTTCTTCACCACCGCGAACCTCGGCGATAAGCGCGCACATAAATTCCAGTCGCTTTTGGACACTCTGGTCAGCCTCGCACCCGAAGCCGCAAACCCCGGCCGCACCTTATTCCACAACGTCGAATCCACGAATCGCGAGGTGCTCTATATGCTGACGGCAGCTCTATGCTCGTCGGAGAGGGAGAAAGACGCGGTCGCGGAGTGGATCGACAATTTCTTCATGAACTATCCATCACATGTTGGGGTTTAATGGCTTACTCGACGCTTAATTTTGAACTGTTGCTTGAGAATGACAATTCCGTACATTTTTTCTGTACGCCGCGCTGAAGAGCGAATTAATATCGAGCCGTACATTCATACCGCTGTTGTCTTCCTTTCCCAGCACAGATGCGATGTACGGACACGGACCATCCACTTCCCGCGGCAGAACTGCCAGGTTAGTTCAGGGACACTCAGTTACCGATTCGTCGTCTCCCTGTGGAGCACCTGAAGGAAAGAGTGAGGAATGTCGGAAAAATCGGGAACGCATTACAGCGGATCATATCTGCTCACAATCCGTTGTAAGCCCGTAATTTTTGGGGTGGCTTATAACACATGTTGAAGTTAATATATTCAGTCGTAATCCACAGCGTGCATATACCGTATTTTACGCGCTCGTCACCCCATATCAACTTACGATGGCTTATGAACTGTTGTAACTAAGCTACCGCGCAGCTCAAAAAAAGAAAAAAATGTATATAAATATAAATGCTACATGTGTATGCTACGATCCCTAACAGGACACATTTGCGGGACGCCGACATCTTCATGGACTACCAGCCGGCTATCGCCGCCATCGCATCGCCCAAAGCCCAACCGGGCCTCTACCTCCTCGCCCTCTTCCGCACCACACTCCGCCGACTCCAACGCGTACGCACCACCTTCCGCATCCGAATTCACTGGGTACCCGCGCACGTTGGAATCGCTGGCAACGAAGAGGTCGACGCCCGCGCCAAGGCTGCCGCCCGAGGACAATCCACACCCCTCCACCCGCTCATCCGCATGCTCGCGTCTCCGTTACCAACCAGCAGGGCGGCCGCTATCGCCGCCGGCGGCGCGCGCTGGCTCGCGGAGTGGTCAAACTCCTCGCGCTTCCGCCGTCTGGCAATGTTCGACGACCCCAAACCCTCCAGCGCCACCACCCGCATGTACGATGACCTCAGCAGACCGCAAAGCAGCATCCTCACGCAACTCCGCACCGCCCACATTGGGTTGAACGCCTTCCTGTATAGGTTCCACCTCGCCCCCTCGCCCGACTGCGACCACTGCCTCGTCCCCGAGACGGTTTCGCATTCCTCCTCAACTGCCCGCGCTTCCGCCGGCAACGCCTCACCCCCATCCTCCGTCTCGGCACCGCGAACCTCACCCTCCGCCGCCTCATATCCACCAAGGCAGACCCCTCCCCAGTCCTCTCCTTCGTCCGCGACACCGCCCGCCTCCCCCGCTACCAGCTCTGAACACTCCGTCCCCTCTCTCTCCCTCCTTTCCTTCTTCTTTTTCTTCTTACTTTACTCCTCTCCTCTACTTACATGGCTTCCTTTACTATACATCGCAGCGACTTGACATATCATTACGACAATTACACTCCCACCACCCACATGGCACCTTTCCACGCATACAATCCGACCCAACGAGCCCCACCAAAATACCTCCCTCCTCCCTCCGCGCCCGCCAGATACTTTCCACGTACTTAGACATAGTGTTACATGGGCCCCTAGGGGCCCGCATGCACTCAAATGGAATATTGATTGATTGCGGGACGCCGCGGCGTCATTGAGTTAAGCGGGAGCGGGGGGAGGGGGGGGAGGGGGCAAAATCCTGAGCACAGTAGGGTTAGTTAACTATGGCAAAAGAAGAACAGAACACATACCTTCGCGCGGACTTCGTGCTAAGGCTCCAACCATTTCGTTTCCGTTTGCGGTTCGGCCCAAACCAAACGGAAACGGTGATCAAACGTTTAAAAACTGTTTAAACAGTTTTTAAAGGGTATTTCGGAGACAATTCTTTTTTGGGTAGGTACCGTACAATAACTAGTATTTCAAGTACCCTGCCTTGATCCACATCTTCGTTAACATGGCTTTCATGATTGTTTCCGCCTTCATAGCTCCTCGCGCTTCGTGGCAGAGATAGCGTGAGCGGGAGGACAGCTGTTCCACCCAAACACTGGTTCCCAGCATAGCCATTCGTGTGACGACCGGGAAACGATGCGCGAGCTCCTAAATGACATAAGAGTGTGGGTGTTGGAAGACAAGGCACTGTTTGCTACTGCACCGCCCGCAGAGGTATTGTCGTCGAGGAAGTATGGTGAAGTCTGGCGCAATTTCCGGGCTACGTCGGGAGTGGAGGAAAGTTGCGCTGGAGGTCGATGGTGTAGGGAGGTGCTAACAGCTGAATTGCCACGTAATGGCGGCCCGAACATCCCTGATGGCGGAACACGGAGCAATGTTGCACTTATTAGTATCATGGATCTCGAGTAGGTGCGTGCTGCTGCCGTCTGGGGTCAAAAATTAACCGTTTGAACTGTTTGTTTACCATTCGTTTACCGTTTACAGGGGTCCACAAACTAAACGGAAAAAGGAATGGTTGTTACCGTTTAAAACGTTTAAAAACGGAAAGGGTTGGAGCCTTAACTTCCACAATCAAATCCTAGAAGAACATGAGCTGGAATCAGCAATGGTGCGATGTAGCACGTACCAAGGGCGGAGATAGATCATAGTCAAGGCTGGATGGGTTCACAATCAGTGTCGGCGCACCGTGACCGAGGAAGCACATACCTGGGAAGATTCGGAAGGGGCTGTGAACGCCGGAGATCTGTACAGTAACTGTAAGTACAGACTCTCACGCAGTTCAGAATAAGAACCAGTGAATGATATTCACCTGTACAGTAACTGTAAGTACAGACTACAAATAAATAAGCATGAGAATGAGTAGTGGGTGAATATCGACATACCTCTCACGCAGTTCAGAATAAGAACCAGTGAGAGGAAAAATACGTGATGGGATTAGGTAAGTAATGATGCCAGGAATCCACCCGGGGTGGATTCAGTGCATCGGACGCGTAGCCCGATGTGTCAAATTCTAACACTCCTCCTCAGCGTGCTAAACGCGTCCAGTCAATCCCTGATGCCCAGCATCCCCCGGAACTTTTTGAAAAGAGGCTCCGGCAACGCCTTGGTGAAAATATCCGCAACATTCTCGGATGTGTGGACATATATGAACTTGAGCTCTCCAGCTTCGACGCGATCACGGGAGAAATGGTATTGAACATCAATCTGTTTGGCGCGAGAATGGAAGGATGGATCGGCGGTGAGTATTAAAGCACCTTGATTGTCGCAGTGAATAATTGTCGCCATTTTCTGGTGATGATCAACAGCACGTAACAGCATGCGAAGCCAGACAGCTTCCTTGGCTGCATGGCAGCATGCCATGTACTCGGCCTCTGTACTCGAGGTGGCGACGGTCGACTGTCGCTTAGAACTCCAGGAGATAGCACCGCTACCAAGCGACATGCAGTATCCGGAAGTAGATTTCCTTTTGTCGAGATCACCGGGAGGCGCGTAATTGGAGTCGGAGTAGCCAGTGAGTTGAATGGGTCCCTTTCCTCCGAGGACGAGCGCGTGAGATTTGCTGCCAATTAGATAGCGGAGGATTCTCTTAGCAGCGATCCAATGGAGTTCACCCGGACTCTGACAGAACTGGCTGACTATCCCCACAGAGTGAGCGATGTCAGCTCGCGTTGCGACATTGGCATACATCAAGGAGCCAACCAGCTCGCGGTACGGCACATTGCTCATGCGAGCTTTGGCGGTAGGGGTAGTGGGAGACATGGAATGCGAAAGGGGTTCACTGTGCACCATCGGAGTGCGTATAGTGTGAGCATTTTCAAGGCCGAAACGTGAGGCCATTTTCTCGATGTAATTTTGTTGGTCAAGGGAGATGGTGCGAGCTGCGCGGTCGCGAGTAACTCGGATGCCGAGAATCCATTTGACTGGGCCCAGATCCGTGATTTCGAATTCGCCTTTCAGCTCCTCTTTGAATCGTTTCATTTCGCTCTTGGAGCTTGCCGCAATGCACAGATCGTCGACATGGACTGCTACGATGGAGGAATCATCGCCGCGGCGACGTGAGTAGACGCTGTGCTCGACAGATACGCGATCAAATCCCAATTTTAGCATGGCGGCGTGAAGGCGGAGATTCCATGATCGGCTCCCTTGCTTCAAGCCGTACATCCCTCGCTTCAGCTTCCACACCCAGCTCTCCTTGCCCGGTACTTCAAAACCCTTTGGCTGCTCTTGCCAAATCTCCTCAGCAAGGAGTCCGTTGTGGAAGGCGGTCTTGATGTCGACATGATCTATCTCGTAATCAAGTGATGCTCCTGCGTGCAGCACCATTCGAAAGGACTCGAAGCGGGAAGTGGGTGCGTAGGTTTCACGGTAGTCCTGTCCAGCCACCTGCGCATATCCCATAGACACTAGCCTGGCCTTGAACTTCAAGATTTCTCCCGAGCTTCCGCGTTTGATCTTGAATACGGGCGCGACCGGATGACCTTGCGGCCAGCAGGGACGGAATCGCGAGGCACCAGTTCGTAGACGCCGTGCTGTTTGATAGATTCCAGCTCGGCCTGGTACGCTTCACGCCACTCATCAGAAAAAGGTGAATTTTGGGCTTGTTTCCAAGTTTTGGGCTCATCGTCGTTCGCAGCTGCCGAGAATGCCCAATACTCGAACTCGTCGTCATCCGCGAGGGCTATACGCTCCTCCTCGTCAACGTCAGCCACCGGTGCACTCCGTGAGGCTTGCGCCTCTGCCCGCCGCTCTTTTGCGCGGGCTTCTGCCTCGCGCGCCTCAGCTACGGCGGCTTCTTTTCGTGCATCCGGGAAGGCACCGTCATCGCCTCGTGGCTTTCGCGTGCGCGTCGGGCGGCTGGTGTTCTGGGCTGGCTCAGGTGCGTACTCCTCTCGCTCCTCCTCACTCTCGGATTCTGACTCGTCCGGATCCGGTGCTGAGGGCTCCGTGCTCTTGGGTACCACCAGCGGAACGATTGGTGCGCCCACGATTCGAATGGGGACAGGGACTTTCGGCGCTGTTTGCGCTTGCGTCAACGACCGTGGTACCTCGTCCTGTGACTCGATGAACTCGACATTCCGAGTACGATGGATACGCTTCGTCTTCCGGTCGTAGCAGTGGTATTCACCAATGTTCGTAGGGGAATACCCCACCATTACACATTCAATGGAGCGATTAAAGATCTTGGGGTTGCTCTTCTTCGGCAGTTTGAGCACGAAGGCACGGCAGCCTATTTCGCGCATGTGAGACAGATCCGGCTTGTCGTCCGTCCAGTTCTCGTGCGGTGTCCGATCAGGATTACGAAATGCGCTGGTGAGCGTCCGATTCTTGATGTACGTGCCGGTGAGTATCAACTCACCCCACAAGTTAGGTGGGAGGTTGGCAGAGGACAGCGACGCCACGGTGCGGCTCATTAGCGTGTGGTGGGTTCTCTCGATGAGTCCCATCTGCGCAGAAGAATAGGGGGCGGAGGTTTCTTTACGAGTGCCGTGTTCTTGTAGGTAGCGACAAAATCCAGCTGAGTTGAATTCACTGCCGCCGTCCACACGAAGCACTCCGACTTTCTCGCCTGACTCTTCTTCGACAACAGCTTCCCATTCTTTGTATTTCTGCTCAGCTTCCGTCTTATCTTTAAGAAGAATTGTCCATTGATGATGGGTGCAGTCGTCGATTAATTGCAACGTGTACGAAAAACCGCCTTTTGCGGTCACTGCCTGGGGTCCCGCCAGATCTGCAAACACCTTCTGCAGCTTCCTCGTGGACCTCGGCCCTCTACGCTTCTTAGGAATCGGTTTCTTTTTCTGTTTCCCAAGGATGCAGTCAGCACATCTTGGAGGCAGGTGTGAGAGGTCGGCGTCCATACCGGTTATGGCAGTCCCACGAGCCATGTCCAGGATGGTCCCCATGCTGACGTGTCCGAGGCGACGATGCAAGGTCGCGAGAGTGGCTTGGGCTTTGATAGCAACATTCGCCAGTGCATGGTAGGCAGAATGGTAGATCGCGGCTCGAGATGATACTTCGGCAGGGTCGGAAAGGGTGGAAAAACGGACTGTGTCCCCATTGAGAGTGTATAACCCGGTTCCTGCACGGGTGCCAGTGGCGACAGCTTTTCCTGACAGGTGCTTTATGGCACATGCCCGGCTGCTGAACGTCGCATCATGTCCGTCGTCGCAGAGCTTGCCGACAGATATGAGGGTGATTGCGGCCTGGGGACAGTAAAGCACGTCCTTGAGGATGAAGTGACGCCCCTTCCCAACCCGTACTCTGACTTCTCCAATACCAACAGCCTTGATGGATGAGCCGCTGACACCGGAAACCTTCCGCATACACATCGTGATTTTGGTAAAGTGCTCGAGGATTGGACAAATGGAGCTGGTAGCGCCCGTGTCCAAGTAGAGGTTGGCCTTGTCGTGCACGACCTGAGCCGTATCGTATGAGTTATCGGACCAATCAACTGATGTGGTTTCTCCGCGAGGCAAATTCGAGTCGGCAAAGAAGGATCTGTATCCACTTGCATCGTTCGCGAAGGCCGCTTGCTCATCCGAATCATCGGAGTCGTCAACGGCGGCTTTGGCTTTGTCCTTCTGCGGTGCTCCTCCTTTCTTCCCCTTTGCTTTCGGCCGCTTCATGCGTCCGCCTGGGCCATAGCAGTGATCCCAGTCATGGAACTGCTTTGCACGTCCCTTGCACTGCGGGTTTTTGCACGGGCCTTGCCCATTCGGGTAGTCAGGCTTGGTTGCCATCTGCTCGTAGCGCTTGCTGAAGGCGGCAAACGAGGCCTCCTGTGCCGCCGTCTCGGTGATCTCCCCATTGATGCAGACCTGCTCGTGCTTGATTCGGGCGATGACGGACGCTGACGACAGTTTGCCGGCACTGAGAAGGGTGTCGAGGGAAGAACGCGCGTCCTTGAAATCAGCTTCGGCCATCGCATTGAGGAAGATGATGGATCTCCATTCGTCCTGCGTCGGGGGCCGGATGGCGAAGAAAGCATCCACGAGGGTCTGTAGCTGCTCCGATGTAGTCGCGAGGGGTACATTGCGCGTGAAGCGAAGGGCAAGTGCTTGTTGGAGGATGGTGAGCTGGGAAAGCGCACCGGACGGCAAATGTGCCTCTTTGAGCTTCGCCCAGGCCGCGGAGGCTATTTCTTCATCCTTGATGAGGCGGATATCCGTGTCGCCTATGCGAAGTCTGATGCAGGACAGGACGAGGAGGTTTTCGTCCAGCCAGTCATCCCACCGAGGGTTATCGATCAGGACGGGAGGGGTCGAGGAGTCGAGGATTTGTTTAGCCGGAGCGGCATGGCCACGACCGGAGATGTATCCCCAGTAACCTGCGAGGACAAGCGCAGATTTGCACTGCGACTCCCATGTAGGCCATGAATCCGAGGATGCCTCAGTCTCGTACTTGAGGGGATCAAAGGCTTGGAATTTTGCAGCCATCACGGTAACGGACTGTCAATAGTCCCGGAAACACCGATGCTGCTGGTTGACTGGTAAGCGCGGGTAGTAGCGCTGCTCGGGGCCCTATAACCTGTGAACGCCGGAGATCTGTACAGTAACTGTAAGTACAGACTCTCACGCAGTTCAGAATAAGAACCAGTGAATGATATTCACCTGTACAGTAACTGTAAGTACAGACTACAAATAAATAAGCATGAGAATGAGTAGTGGGTGAATATCGACATACCTCTCACGCAGTTCAGAATAAGAACCAGTGAGAGGAAAAATACGTGATGGGATTAGGTAAGTAATGATGCCAGGAATCCACCCGGGGTGGATTCAGTGCATCGAACGCGTAGCCTGATGTGTCAAATTCTAACAAGGATCTCAGGCGGCATGCGTCTCAGCGGCGAGACGATGGCGTTATTCTGCGCCTAATATTTCGCCAGCGATGCGCGCTCCTCCTCCAACTCCTGTAGCCGATGCTGTAGGCCCAATATTTCCTTCTCGATATCCGCAAGCCGTGCCCCGGTCTTTGAAACGACCGCTCGGATGAAGGCGAGCTCCGCATCCCGTGGGGGCGCATTGGTGGCCATGAGGTCCAGGTGCCGCGCCATCGTTCCAGGAGCAACCGAGATATTGATATTCGAATCGCGCGGGCCTTCTGCGGACTCGTATAAAGCAGGGACAGAAGTGCCACATTCCGAGCAGTGGGTGGCAGTCATCTGTGTTGCACGTAAGCACACATTCGAAGGAAAAGTCAGGACCGGTGTACTGACACTGACTCCGAAGCTTCAAGAAGGGCTCCGAGGCGGATAGGATTTTGGGCGTGTTTCAAAGTTGGGTCAGCGCGCTAGTGGGCGCCACAAAGAATAAGCAATAGGAGCGAGTGAATGGAAACAAATCCGTACCAATGCAATCGGAAGTTCTGAGAACCGCGTCAAAAGTCCTGCTACTCCTCACAGAACGATCTTGAACGGCGGTACAGCTTAAACGACAGAGAAACAGTTAACTTGCACTCCGCCTGTTCGAAAGTGGGTAAAGACGCGCTGTCGGATAGGAAAAAACCGGCGCACTAATTTGGCACCGATGGAAACGAGGACTCTCCAAAATTTCAATCCAGGCAGCTGCAAGGTAGTCTGATGGATTGAAACCCAAGGTAGGTGTCGAAGGTCTTGAGAACGGCTCCGAAATTCGTGCGCCACCCGGTCGCCGTTTGTCGTTCGCAATCCCAAGGACCAACCAAGGACCAAGGTCGATGCGGTTCGCCGAAAGAAGAAAGTCGACTATACAGCCACACCTCACAGAAGAAAATAGGTAAACGCGCCGGTCTGATTAAATGGACAGCTATACGACGCACGGCGCGCAGCCCGGATATGTAGCCTACAATATATACACCGATATGCCGAGCCCCAGTACCGTAGAATCAAGGCTAAAAGGGTAAAAAAATAACAAAATAGGGCAAGGAAATAAGAAAAGGATGAAGCGAAGCGAAGCGGGATGAAGTGGGGATGGGCATGTGCATGTACACGCTGAGAGATGGACATCGAGGGCAGGGCAGGGAAGACACGAGACCAAGGACGAAAAAGAAGGCAGCGAGGCGGGCAAAGTGGACGGAGGGAGGGGTCGCGATGACGATTAGGTGATTCTGGTGGCCTGCGCGCTGCCGCTATTCGTGCCGTCCATCCCCAGCTCCACGCTCGCCCCCGCTGCCATGCGCATCTCCCGCGCCTCACGTGGACCTTTCCCTCTCCTGGCGCCGCTCCTCCATCTTGCGCCGCTCCTCGTGCAGCTGGCAGCACCGCGGCAGCGCCCCGTGTACATGCCCATGCCCATGCCTATCCCGCCTCTACTCGTGCAAGCAGTGCGCGCTCGAGCGGCGGTAGGTGGAACGGGCCTTCCATCCTTCCTCTCCTCGTCCCTCATCCGCTGCGCGGTAGGGTTTGCGTTCGCGCTCCTCCTAGGCAAAGCAACGGACGGGTGTACAGACCATGTCGGGTGCCGATGGTAGGGGTTGGGTCTAGGCGGCCAGCGGCGGTTCGGGGGACACGGGAGTGGGGCGTGTCGCCGCGCGAGGGTATAAGGATGTCGTCGCGAACGGGCTGGGCGAAGCGTGTAAGGGGGAAGCAATCGAGTCCTCTTGGGTGAGTAAGCGACGCCAGGCTGTGTTCCAAAACGAAACCGAGGTGGATCATTCCGACTCTGGACTGTGGAGCAAAACATGCATGAAGTCCGTCGCTTTGGTTCCCTCCAGTAACGAAAGCTCCAATTCGTCCTCGCGAAGAGCGTTTAGCCGCAGTACGTCGTAGGATGCGGGCCCCGCCCTGAATCTATGAGTAATGCAGCAACCTCGAGGGTGCAATACTCCGCGTCCCACCGAGAACGAAGCATCCGGAGGTACAGGTTATATTCGAATAACTTTCATCCAGACACCCGAAAGAAATCTCGGATAATTGAGGGGCAAGGACCGCGCTCCCAGTCGGGTTGGGCACAGCCAACTTGGAAATCAAGCTGCTGACCGCTTTGTATGTGGCGTCCCAGTCTTGCTGGGAATATTGAGCTAAAATCGCAGCGCAGTAATGGAAGGGAATTTCCGCAGAATCTTGGCGACTGCGTGGGCTGCAGGTCCTGGCCCTCGAAGACAGAGCCTTCGCGGACGGCACCCGGAGCGCACGACAAACGCTTTGAGATGGCGAAGAAGATCCGGCCCTTCGTCTGGGTCGAGGGTATTTGCGTCTGAGCGGCGAGAGGATCGCCTTATTCTGCAGCCGGTATTTCACGGCCGCAGCGCGCTCGTTCTCTAGCTCTGCTAGCTGAGTCCGGAGCCGCGATATCCGGTCGTCGAGATGCGACAGCCGTGCGTCGGTCTTCGAAATGACCCCCCGGATGAAGACGAATTCCGCATCCTGTGGGGGCACGTTGGAGCCCATGAGCTCCTGATGCCGCGCGACTGGCATGCTTTCAGGAGCCGTATTCGAATCGCGTGCGTTTTCTGGGGAGAAGCCAGGAACGTCGGCGCCGCATTCGGAGCAGTGGGTGGCAGCCATCCGTGTTGCGTAGGACGGCCGGTGGAATGAATCTGCTCCGAAGGAATGAGGTTTTGGGCGTGTTTCAAAGGCGGGTTAGCGTGCTGCAATCGGCCCGCCCAGAAGTAAGCAATACGAGCCAGCGGATGGAAATAACCCGCACCAACGCAGTGATTCTCTGACAACCGTTGCAAGTCGATGATTTCCCTGTGACTCCTCAAAGAACGGCCCCACCGAGGTGGCGCGGTTTCAGCTACCGATTTCGCCACGAGCGCATCTTCGTCGCAAGTCTAAGACGGTTTACCAGATGGATTGCAGTTCGCCGGAAGAAGAAACGCGTCTGCACAGCCACACCTCCGATTTGAATTGCAAGGCAAGTCAAGTCACTAGAAAAGAGCATTCTTTGAACCAAGGAAATGCGTTGGGTGAACTAATTAGACAGGTGTACGGCGCCCCGTATAGCGTACAATAAGATACACGGATATGGCAGAACAGCCCGATTTTTTTTAGGCGGTCGAGTTGAGTCGAGGGCCAAAGGAAACGAAAAGAAAAGGTAGTGTATAAATACAGGAACGAAGCGAATTAAATACAGAGGAAGAAGGAAGAGAAGGGGAGGAAAGGAAAATGTAAATGGGCCGGTAGCTACAGCATATGTAATCGAGATGGAACTGAGGACCGAAGTCGCAGGAGGCGAGAAGGCAGAGCGAGGCGGACAGAGTAATGGACGGAGTTGTCGAGGTGGCGAGAGCAGAGGCACGATTCGACGAAAGAGTCGGATTCAACTGTTCCCGATGTACTCTTGCTCGTCCTGGCGTGTGTCCTCCATCATCCTCCTAATGCCGTGCTCGAACACGGTGGCCCGGCCGCGGCTCCTCCTCTGGGCGGCGACGAGTTCGAAGGCGGAGGCTATCCGAAGGGGGCGCGTTCGAGCCTGTACCAAAGCCGCGCCAGCTTTTTTTGCAGCGGCTCTACGCGAGGTACGCCTTGCCTGTACGAGAGGCGGGAGGTCCTTGCGTAACGCCCACGACCCCCGGCTTTTCCCCCAGCGCCGGAGCTTCCTCTACAAACGACTCGCGAAGTCGGCGATGGTGTAGATGCCCGTGCCACGGATAGTGAAGTAGTCGTGCACGGGCTCCTCCATCGTTATCAGCTCGCCGGACATACCCCTCCTGGACGCCGGGGAAGCCTACAAATGCAGCGAACAACGCGAGGGATGCGTGGCCGAGGGAATAGGCTTATACCGTCCTCGAAGTACCGGCGATCTTCTCCGGTGAAATGTGTCCCCGTCCTTCCTTCCCGTCCCACCGCCTCTCCGTATCTGCTCCGCATTGTCGGTCGCGCCATGCTCCTTCTCGGCAGCGGAAAGCGCGGATCACAGGTACATTTCCCGCAGCGCGTCCTCCGCGTTGTCGTCAGTCGGATGGCAGAGGTGCAGAATGGACGCAGCGGAGATGCGCGACGAGCGGCACACAGCGACAGCGCCTGCGCGCCGGCTTGGATACACGTGTGGGCTGTGTCGTGATGCGGGGGCGAATGAGGATGAAGCGAGGCTCCTCTCTTCGCTACAAGTGTTTGCTCGAACAGATGAAGCCTGCGCGCCATCGATCGGGCGGGAATGGTGCAGGGTGTACTGATTGGGTGCGGTGGTACGAGCGCCTGGACGCCGGCTTAGCGGAGGTGGTTGCCGTGTCGCGGCGGGAGAATGAGGGTGCCACGTTGCGGTGCGGGAGCAAAAAGGTACGGATGGGCGTTTCGTGCAGAGTGAAGAGAAGTCGGGATGCACTCCAAAATCCAACCGAGAGGGCGAATCAAGCCCACGAGGCACTGTAGCTCGAAGCGTGGATGGCATCGGAGGCATCGTTTCCATTCAACAACGAAAGATCCAAGCCATCCTGGCGAAGGACCTCCAAACCCTGAAGCGTCCTAGTATCTGGTCCCGTGCCCGAAATATGGAGCAGTGAGGCGGCCTTGAGGGCGCAATTCTCTGCATCCCACCGGGATTGCAGTATTTTAAGGCAGAGGGCGTAATCGTGGCATTCTTGTTCCCATCCAAAGGAGATGCTACGCAACTGCGGAGCGAGCACCGTGCTCCCAAGGATTTCAGGGATAGGGACAGAAGCTCGCGTAAGGAGAATAACGAGTTCGCCGACGGAGGGAAGCTTGCGAAGAATCTCGGTGACTTGATCGGAATTGGAGGGTCCCCGCAGACCGAGCCGTGTAACGTTGCATGATGACCGTGAAACAAAAGGCAGCAGATGACGAGCAGGCTCCGGGTTTGAAGTAACACCAATCATTATTCCATGCAGAGCAGGCGCTCTGAGATGGTCCAAGATGACGGAGTGTGAGACGTACAGACCGCGAAGACACATTAAATTAATAATGTCGGGTTCTGGCCATGGGTCATTGTTAAAATTGACGATGACGCGGGCCTGGATAAGGTTTATGGCCGACTTCAGAATGCCTGCATGGACCTTCCATGGGGCGTCAAGACTGTATTGGGTTAACTGGGATGCGGGGAAGGACACTGGTATATAGCGATGGCAGTTCTGGATCCCGACGTGGAGTAGAGAAGGGGCGTGCCGGAAGCAATGAAGAGCGACCACGTCCTGGCTCTCCAGACGTTGGAACTGGAGCCATAACCTGTGCAGCACTGGAAGCCGATTTTGAAGAGTGTCGAGGAGGGGTACAAGATGTGGTGTTAAGCTGATGACAAGCTCCTCCCAACGCGATGAGTGCTCCGCGAGAAACCGGAAGATCTCAATTTGCGGGCCGGCGGGCTTCTTCTCCTGCCCGTGAAAGTGGATCTTTAGTTTATGGGCCCGTTCTATCTGTGTTTTGAGCATCGGCAATGGATTCGCGCGCGGCTGGCCACAATTGACGTCGACCCGCGACCACAATGCAGAAGTCGAGAGAGCAACCGCTCTCCAGCGACTGCTGATGTGTGTTAACACCCATGGGCCATCGTTAATGTCGAACTTGCGACGATCCAAAGCCTCCCGAGTTGTCGGCAACGTCCATGAGAATATTTCCGCGAGAACCTCGGGCGGCATGTGTCTGAGCGGCGACACGACCGCGTTATTCTGCGCCCGGTATTTGGAAAGCGACGCGCGCTCGTCCTCCAACTGCTGAAGTCGGCGTCGAACCTCCGATATCTTCTTCTCGATATCCGCCAACCGTGCCCCGATCTTTGCCACGACAGCCTGGATGAACAAAATTTCCGCGTCCTGTGGGAGCGCGTTGGTGGTCATGAGCTCCTGGTGCCGCATCAGCGTTCCAGGAGCGACCGAGACATTGATATTCAGGGCTTCTGCGGACCAGGATGAGGCAGTAACGGCGGCGCCACATTCCGAGCAACGGGTGGCAGACATCTGTGGTGCGCTTCAGTATGCATGTCGGTCGGTCGAAGAAAAAACAGGACCGGTGGAAAGAATCAGAAGTTTTAAAAGCACTTGAGGCTGAGGTTTTTGCCCTTCAAATGCTTAGTTTTGTTCAGAGTCACGGTGAACGTCTACCTGTCTGTCCAGGAAGGTCATAAGCCTTTGGATGCGCACCATTGGATACCAAAAGAAAGAAAAAGCCCCGTACCAATGCAACGAACGGGTTAAAAGTTCTGAAAACCGGCGCTTTGAAAGTCGATGATCGTCCTGACTCCCAGTGAAACCTGAAAGGACGCCGTCCCAGGTGCGCCCAGTCCGCGTCTGCGTACGCAAGTTCAAGACGTGCAAGTGGCAAATGCAGAGTCGACGCAGTTCGCTGAAGAAGAAACGCACCCGGCTCGGGTCACGCCCCTGACTAGGCCTGACTCCTGAGTCCAAATCAGTGTCACACATACTTAAGAAAATTTATTCCAGACGTGCGCCCCAAGTAGTTACACAGCTATAGAGACGCACGCCAGGGGCGTGCCCGGATAGCCTACGACAAGATAGACCGATACATCACACTGAGGTATATTACGAGGTTTTGTGCAGTCGAGTGGAGTGAAGGGCAAGGGTAACAAATACATGTATTAAGAGGCGGGCTAGCGAAGAAATAGAAATAAGGGCAGTATACGAGATACGGGACTGGGTAGCGCGTTAAGGTATGTGGGAGTATATATGCTGTGCCGTTCACATGTACATGAAGACGAAGACAAAGGGACGACGGAAGGGGAAGGGAAAGGGGAAGGCAGAGCCAGCGGACAAAGTGGTGGAAAGAGATAGACGTCGAGGTGGCGAGACCAGAGGCGGAATTGAACAAATGAGGCGGATTCGGCCGTGCCGATTCCAGTTGCGTACTCCGGTTAGCACTGGGCTACACATGTCCTCCACCATCGATATCCTCCCGACTCAGTGCTCAAGCACAGTACGCAGCCACGTCTCCTTCTCGTCCGGGGGCAGCGGGTACGGGCGCGGGGCTAGCGGAGAGTGGGGGGCGCGACGTGGGTGCGCGCGAGCCTGTACGAAAGCTGTGCCAACTTGTCGTGCAGCGTCTTTACCGCGCTGTGAATCTTGTTCTGGTGGATAACGCGCAATTCGCCCGCGGAGCCTCAGGCGTGCCTATATGGCAGGCGGGAGGCGGGAGGTCGTTGCGGAACTCCCATAACCCCCGGTCTTCGCTGCAGCACCAGCGGCCACCGCAGCCCTACACGAGTCGCGAAGTCAACACTGGTGTAGCCGTCCGCGCCGCGCATGCGGAGGTGTCGTGGACGAGCTTCCATCGCTCTCAGCTCGCCGCAGACTTGACCCCCCCGCGCCTCGCCCCGCTAAACCTTCCCCTTCTTGCACAGCTCCTCGTGCAGCCGAAAATAGTGCCGACCCACAGGCGTACCTATGCCGATCCCCTCCCAGAGAGTGTACGCTCGACCGGTAACCCATACACTTCCTGCCTTCCCTGGTCTCGTTGCCTCTCCGTCTCCTCCAAGGTTGCGCCGCGCTCGCTCCTCGTGGGCAGCGAACGGGCAGCTTCCGCCGCACAGGGTGCCAATCAGGTGTGCACGGGGCAGGACGGGCGCCGCGAGGCGACTTGGACGGGCAAACGCCATATGCGTGGACTCGGCGGACGAAGATGAGATGCGGATATATTCCCCCGCGACGGCGGGTACGAGAGGTCTATCTTGGGAAGACCATCCTGGGCGTCGTCGATCAGGTGCAAGTTGAGCGGGAGCGGTGGACAGGTAGGAGCGGCTCGGTGGCCACAGTACGCCGCGGGGTGAAGGAGCTTCTCGCAGCCAGCGTGTTTACGACGCATGCGAGCGGGTATGGATGAGCCCTACTCGCGGGTGTGGGGGACAAATCGCGCCGCAATAGCGTTGTTCCCGCCATCCCCCCGCTGCTTCGGCAGCTCCTCTGTCTGGCGCCACCGCCCGCGCTGAAAGAACAGTCACTCCAGCCTCGGGCCCCATTCCTATTCCCGACCGCCACTGCTGGACGTCAAACACGCACGCCTTGTCCGGTTCTGCTCCGTCCTGCGCCACCGCTCGTGCTGAGAGCACGGTCGATCCAGAACGCAAAGCGGCGGCTTTGTCCCACGTCCTCTCCTCGTCTCCTCCAAGGTGGAGTGGGCGTTGGCGCTCGCACTCCTCGAAACGGGTTCCCCCGCACGGGGCGGCGCCAGTCGGGTGTGCGTGCGTCACGATCAGCGACGGCGGAGAAGCGCGATGTGCCTATTCGAAAGACGACGTCCTCCTGCGCGTCGTTCGTTCGTTCGTGTTGAGCCAGCCACCGGGCACGAGCGCCTTCAGATCGTTTTCCTGTCGTAAGCTGCAAAAAAACTTAGCCCATTTCCCGGAGTACAAAAAGCGAGGTACCTTTGCACCGGGCAGGACGACGTAGATACGCGGAGGGCGCAGAACAGCGAAAAGATGGGAACGACCATGTTGGGATGGGACCGCGGGGGTAGGGGTAGGATCGTAGAAGAGGAGGGGATGGCCGTGGGGTGATGTGCGCAGGCGAGCGAGGGTGTGGATGAAGGTTGAGGAAATAGTGCCGCAGCTCGAAAGTGCCATTGCGGTCCCCAGTCCTCAGCAGCTCCTCGCTCCGCCGTCTCGTGCCGCTGGAAGTAGTGCCGATCCACTGTATCGGAAGGCGTTCGAACAGCAAGAGGGGGCGTATCCCCTTGTTTCCTTTTCCCCGTCGCGGCCCCGCAGCCGCTCCATATCTGCTTCCCAATGCCGCGCGCGCTCCGCAGGTACTTCCGCCACACGGGGGGTCAGTCCGGCAGAATAGCCGCGGACGGACATATGCACGGGCTGCATCGTGTTGCGGGGAATAAAGGTGAAATGAGGATGGTATCGCAGCGACAGCTTGTAAGAAGCGACTGTGGTGGGATGAAGGAGGATGGTGTACGACTCCACGTGTGCGAGGGTATGCTTGAAGATTCCGTGCGAGGCGACAGGGCGCTCTGGCTCCACGATCGTCAGAAGCCACTCCCGTGCTTCAGCAGCTGCTCTGACCGTGCAGCAGAAAGTAGCAGCGCATTCGCCTTCCAGCTCCAATGCTCCGTATCTTCCCTCGCAAGTAGTGCGTGTGCGAGCGGGAGGTCAACGTTCGCTTTCCTATCTGCTGCCCATCCCTTCGCGTCGTCTTCGATCTAGCGTGCGTGGGGCAGGCCAAACGCGAGGGGTGATAGCTGCGAGCACTTCGGCGGTCACTTGGAAGAACATGAGTGGGGCTTTTGGGCAACGGATAAGGTAATCACCGCGAGGACACTTGCGAGGTGTTCGTTAGAGCCTGCGCCCGAGCCAGCGGAGAGACGCGAGCGGCGGCGGGTACGACGGCTTGGATGAACACGGCTTTAGGACACATCACGGAACTGCTTCCATCTGGCGAGAATGATTCCGCCGCACAAGCGGGGACGAAGCCTCAGCGCAAGTTGTCGTGGGACGTCTTTCGCGTCGTCCGTGGGGTGCCCCGTCATAATCCGCTCCGTCTGAGCCCTCCATCGTGAGTGCTGCATTCGCTTGAACAACGGAAGATTCAAGGCTTCAGGACCGCAAAGCGTCGAAGGACCTGGCCTCCTCCCAACCTTGAACGTATTATGTGCATTTTCAACGCACAGGGCGTAGTGGTTTGTGACGGAAGGCCGGGGACAGCCACAGTGCAGCCACTGATCGGGGACATCACAATGTACATGTCTTCCGTGTCCGACTCTCCGACTTTGTGCGCGCAGGATGTCCAAGCTCCAAAAAGTAGTCAAGCGTTGATTCGGGACTCTAGCAGAACGAAAAAGAGGAAGTGGACACAATTGAGTCCGAGAACCGGAAATTCAGCCGGCCAGCTGACAAAAGGATACGTTTGGGAGTCGCAGAAGTCGTTCTCAGGCGAAACATGAAAAAGATGACCACCGCAGGGGTCGAACCTGCAATCTCCTGATAACGTAAAACACCTGTCGTAGTCAGACGCGATGCCATTTCGCCAGGCGGCCATGAGAAAACAATCAGCAGTTGAGGATATCCCCCGGGAGTCCAACGGAGTCCTCTGTCAATTCATCTCAAGACTGTCAAGTTTCAACGGCCGCTGAATCTTCAAAACGAAATCCTTACGTCCATCGAGGTCTTCTCTCTGTCAATAGCAAGGACTGCCGCCCTAGGCCTCGCTGCCCGCTTTATTCCAACTCGGTTTTCCTTGACAGCCCCCAAAAAAATGAGGAAAACACGGGAAAAAAATACGAAACGCCTGGAGGGAAAAACGAAAACGCGGACCGCGTGGAAGGGGAGCAAAAAATATGACCACCGCAGGGGTCGAACCTGCAATCTCCTGATAACGTAGGAACCCGGTCGTAGTCAGACGCGATGCCATTTCGCCAGGCGGCCGTTGTGGAACATGTCTTCGATGAAGATAGGAGCGAGTGGGTTGGGCAAGGAACGGCGAAGTGAGGTGTCTTGTTTTGTCGATGCAGCGAATGAAGCGAATGAAGGCCTTAGGCGAAAGTCAGAGTAAGCGGTGGGACAGAAAAAAGTATCGGTGAGCCCACGCGACGCTTGATCCGTCCCGCTCACTCTTCGCACGCGATCAACTGACAGTGACAGGCCGATCACATCAGTTCAAGTTCGACTTGGGAAATCAGATTTAGGGACCCACAAACGCCACAGAATCTGGCTCGACTGGGGCCTTGTTGTTTTCGAACTGAGTTCTCTGCGTCACACGTACCCGCTGGATGCATTGTTCTCCTTATCTTCATCTTGGCCGCCTGATCGTCGCCACCACCCCGTCGAAACCAACAGATACGGCGAGCGCCACGCTAATTTCTCACACGGGTGATCTTATCCCTTCTGCAATTATTTCTGGACGTAACTTAACTTTGACCGGGATGTAACCAGTGAATTTTCCCGAAGTTCTGAGTGGTAATCCCCTCCCTTGAACAGCAATCAAGCATCGTTTAAGAGGCCGACCATGTGTTCCCGCTCGCGCCTTCTCGACGACCGACTGGGGTTCAGCTCAGCCATGTCGAAGTCGATGGTCGCGCGCCCCGCCTCGTCGACCACCATGTTCTCTGGGCGAATATTCTGGTGTTTTATATTCACAGCATGGATGGCATCCATGGCGCGGAGAAATCCATCGCTGGATAATAATGAGACCCAGGAAATGGCAGCTCAAGGAGACCGACATACCGTTCTGCATCCGTCACAGTTACATCCAGGCTATCCTCGGCGAAGTTCATCACCATCGCCAAAGGCCCGCCTTCCATGTCTTCGAGCAGCCCGAAAACGGTGACCACACCTTCAACGTGAGCTGGGGCCAGGTGGCGATAGATTGAAAACTCGTGCCGCATCTTTCCCTTTTGAGTTACAGAGAAGGCGAACTTCACAACAACTCGGACTGTGAAATCACTATCCAAGTCGGGTATCGTGAGGTTACCGCCGTGCACGATTCCAGTGGCGCCTCGTCCAATTTCAGATGTGAGTGTGATAAGCATGTATTCGTGGCGGCCATAGTGCTTCTTGATTTTGTATCGTCGATTCGGACCCGGATCATCTACTGCAAGAGAGGGCGCGCAGCGATTGAACGCAACTGGCCCCTGAGAGTTGAAAATTTTGTAGCGGAAAACAATCAAAGCAATGTTGCGGAAGCCAATATCCTAAAGCACGTCAGTATGAATGCAGAGGGAAGCTGCAAGACCACACTTTTGAATTATCGGAGATTCACATGGTGCATTAAGTATCCGACGTTTATTGGGCGCAGCATCACACAACACTCTACCCAAAGAGCCAGGAGTCTCGCTCGGTACTGGGTCTGTTTGGGATTCCGCGTTCTTGAGTTGCTCCAAGCGATCCACCAAATCGTGAAGGATCGAGATATACAGCCCGACGTGGATCTTCCCGTAGCCGGGGTTTTTACAAGTTTGAGGTTCTATGAATTCGGAGAGATAAAGTGTCTGAGCCGCACGGTGCCAGAAAGCAATTCGCTCGCTGTTCTCATTGTAAAATACTATGAACGTAGAATCGAGCATAGCAGTACGGGTCCATGCCTACGGTCATTTGTTAGATGATGAGCGGAGCCTGAAACAATCTCGAACGTACGTGTTGGAGATACCTGTCCGGGAGTGTACTTGGCGACGTTGCATATTTATTAGGAAGGGTTATGGATCCTTCCGACCGAGTCTTCCTAGGTAACGGAGAAGCGTTATCTCCACGAACTGCGCTTGGCCGTAGACTCCTGCGAGACGCGTAGTTGGGAGGACGAGACTTTGAGGTCGAAGATTCGGAATGGATGGGCACAGTCCAAGGGGTCGTTTTAGAATCTGGAGGAAACGCGTCGAAGGAGGGTTGTGGCACAAACCCGACAGCCCCGCATACGTGCGCAAAAAATGAATCAGATTCCGCAACTGCCCCCATATCGTCGATGAGGTCGTCCGCCTCGTCCGAAGACATAAACACCTGCCACACCGCCAGGCCTTGGAACCGCGCCATTATGTCGCGCACCAGCTGGCGTGTTCCCTCATCCAGGGAGTTCCAGAGGTTAGGATATATACGGGGACCCTTTCCAGGCACCACCTCTGGGATCTGTGGAGCATACTCTTCTTCCAAGTCCGGAAACCGCGTGGGTGGTCGACATTCCAGTCCACGGCGAAATGCGAGAACTCTAGCCATTCACCAAGCACGGCATCGTCCTGACGAATTGCAGAGCCAGTTTATCGTCGAGGTGCTTGTCATAATTAAAAAGACGTAAATTCAAGCTTTAGATCGGAGTGAGAGTCCGCTGAGAGGACTTGAACGACGGGAGGTGGATTATAGGCGAGTAGGAGGGAGAGTTCACGGTATAATGCGTCGTAGTCATCTGCCACTTGAAGTGTCCCGTGTGATCCCATCAAACCTCTGAATTTAAGATCTGGTGGCAGTGCTTAGGTCAATTCCTCACAGGCCTCACCATCGATTCTCCGATTCCAAACGCTACCCATCGCGGCTACACACCAGATTTACTCGCGATCTGCTGACGAATCCGCCACACCGAATTTCGCAGTCCGAAATCCCCCATGCTTCTTCCAGTATCCACAAAGTGGCAACTTTCATTGGCCGCCTGGCGAAATGGCATCGCGTCTGACTACGACGGGGTTCCTACGTTATCAGGAGATTGCAGGTTCGACCCCTGCGGTGGTCATATTTTTTGCTCCCCTTCCACGCGGTCCGCGTTTTCGTTTTTCCCTCCAGGCGTTTCGTATTTTTTTCCCGTGTTTTCCTCATTTTTTTGGGGGCTGTCAAGGAAAACCGAGTTGGAATAAAGCGGGCAGCGAGGCCTAGGGCGGCAGTCCTTGCTATTGACAGAGAGAAGACCTCGGTGGACGTAAGGATTTCGTTTTGAAGATTCAGCGGCCGTTGAAACTTGACAGTCTTGAGATGAATTGACAGAGGACTCCGTTGGACTCCCGGGGCATATCCTCAACTGCTGATTGTTTTCTCATGGCCGCCTGGCGAAATGGCATCGCGTCTGACTACGACAGGTGTTTTACGTTATCAGGAGATTGCAGGTTCGACCCCTGCGGTGGTCATGTTTTTGCGCTTCTTCCTGCCTTGCGTCCTTCGTCCCAATTTCCTTCCGCTTGAGATTTTTTTAGGCTCAAGGGGACTTCACTTGGTATAGTCCAGTTTCAGTTTCTTTTGCCGGCTATGCGATGCGTCCTTCGTCAAAGCTTGAGAATGTTTTTACGTAGGCTGAGACTGAAGGGGTCTTCACTTGGTATGGTCAAGTTTCGGGTTCTCTTGCTGACTGTGCGATGCGATGCGAATATATCCTGCACGTTGATTCTCCCCCGGCTGCAGTGGCCGGATAGCTTAAGTATTCGACGTGCACCCCGTGAGTCTAGATACTGATAGAATCCGGTAGCATTCCCCGTAGTCCGGTAGCCCAACGAGGTATCCCCGACCCCGACCCCGACCGACGCGGCGACTCCGTGCTTGAAGCTCGATCAAGTAGCTGTGCTGCTGTAGTTGGATCGCGCGCATATCTAATCTGCTCGAACGTCGGACTCGGACTCGGACGAAACATGTACATAATAATATGTACTAGGCCTGGAATTGATATCGGTACCCGTGTGCCTGGAACGGATAGCGTGATGTTATATGTGCCAGGGAACGCTTGGGGGGGATGGGTGGCGGAATGGGAGGTAGGCGGGCGAGACTCGGCGGCGGGGGTCTGGGCGAGGCGCAGGCCGGCGCTGGAACGGATGCATGCATCACAGGTACCAGACACCGGCATTGATAAGTAAGCGCGGCGACTTCGAGGTTCGGGATGGAATCATGTATACTATGTATGTGCGGGGGAGATTTGTGGTTGGAGGAAGGAACTTCGGAAGAACGGCGACATACGTGATCGGCGGGCGCGGGCGCGGGCGGGGGGCGGGCGCCTCGGCCCTCGGCCCTCGGAGACGTTCGGGGATGGGATATGTCACATGCGGGAGAGATGTATGTCGGAGACGTTGGCCGCGGCGAACACGCCGCGATTAGATAGTGCGATCTTGGCTTGACGTGACGTGATAGAGTGCTGCTTGAAGGAGAGGAGGGCCCTGGGCAGGTGAGGTGGATCGCTGATCCGGGGCGCCATGGCCATGGCCATGGCAGGGCTGGCAGATTGATGCAGCTAGCACTATGTGCTTGGATATTTTTAATTTACGGCGGAGGACCGGGGGCGGGGAACTGTGAAACGGCGGTACGGTGTACCGTATAGAGCCTAGAGGCGGGGGGTGAAACAGGGCAGGGGCGCGAGGCGGTTTGAAGGGCGGACGTTGGGTCGCACGGGACCTGTCGGCGCGCGGGGAACGAGTACTAGTCCGAGAAAGGAGCAAGCGCGCGTGGATGCGGGGCTTTGCGGCGCGGGTTGGATGGACCATGCCAGTGGGCGCGCGAGCAGTCGCAGCGCGGAGTCGGCGCGGGAGTAGTCGTGTCGCGGTGGAAGTATGTGTGAACGAAACACAGAAGCGTACGAGGGGAAACATATCATTGACAAGGAGACGGGAAGAAGGAGAAGCCTGTCGGAGCAGAGGAGCAATCACCCGGATCGCGGTCCACCGTTAATTGCGATGGGGGTCCAGAATTAAGACTTGAAAATGTGAGGTGGGCGGTATGAGTTAATTTCCAAGAGGGATTGGGATCAAGAATCTGAATCGGGGCTAGCGCTTGACTCGGATACTCGGACTGGGGATCGAGATGATTTAATGGGTACGAAGGCTAGAGCGCGGTAGTTTAGATTTGGTTACTGGCAGGCGAAGCGGAAATTGAAAATTGAAAAATTAGATATGAAGATTTGCGATATCGCGGAAGCAGATTGAGATGATAATATTATCGACGGCGGGCGCCGGGCGATTGCGAATCGTGATTAAACTTGTTGAGATAAAATTGTGATCGGGCGGGCTGATAACGACAAGTCGGTAATGGCGACCATCTGTTTCCATGGCTGGCCGGGTGGGTGCATGTGGGCCGCGACCTGAGAGAATTTACAGGGCCCAGCTCGGAAGAAGATTGGCCATGGAAGAAGATTCATGGAAGAGAAGTCGCAACGGAATCAGCAGATGACAGGCAAGACGGGGTCGCGGGGCATCTAATCTGGATCGAGGTTTTAAGGGCAGATCAAGGCCACAGGAGGCAGGCTATCTGATTCCGAGTGCTGCTGATGCCCCAGAGCGAGGCGCAGAGATAATCTGAATGAAATGAAATGAATCCGAATGCGCAGCAGATAAGCAAGTGGGCGCGGAAGGCCATTCGCGCGGATAAGACGCGTGGGAGGGCTAGAAGGGTGCGGGAAGGGGCCCGGGTCGAGGGGTGGGTCTGGGAAGGCCGGTCGGGGCTGCGGGCGGGGAAGGTGACGTTGTGGAAGGTGCCGAGGGCGGCGGCGATCAGGCTGATTACTGATTAGAGGAAATGGGCGTGCTGTGATTGGGCAGCGATAAGACAGCAAAAGTCCCGTCACCCGCGCTTGTCTCACTTTTCCTTGTCCTCTTTTCTCTACACTAGTCCGTCTACCCTACCTATTCCACCAAAAGCCCCCACTATGTCGCTGATGGACGCCCGCCACCGCCCGCCGACCCCCGAGTACTACCCCAACGCCGCCAGCAACCCCAGCCCCGCCCCCGCCTCCGCCTCCGCCGCCGCCAACGGCCACCCCGCGCCCAACGGCGCCCACCCCAACGGCACCGCCCAGCGCAAAGCCAGCCCGGGCGGCGCCGAGTACGCCTTCGCCGCCGGGGCTCCGCCGGGGCGCGTGCCGTGCATCAACTGCGGGACGCTCGAGACCCCGCTGTGGCGCCGCACGCCCGAGGGGAACCCCATCTGCAATGCGTGTGGTGAGTTTCGTTCTGCGCGCTGTTTTCTCTTTTCTGTTCGTTATTTTATCTCGTGGCCGAGTTTCTCGTCTGTGCATCCGAGCCGCGTGTCGATCCTGTGGTCGGATCGGCTCTGCTCCACTGTCTGCCCTGCGGACGAGCTTGTTCGTCTGCACGTCTTCGCTCGGGGTCCGTGCGGATGCAGCCTCGAGTGCGTGCGTGCGTCGATCTGCGCTGCGGGATCGCCCCCACTGCACTGGCACTGCGCCGGGATCGGAGTGTGCATTTTGTGGATCGATGAGATGGGCGATCGTGACGCAGAGGCACGACGCTCTCATGCCGCATCCAGCACGCACATCGATCGCGGCTTCCCTGGGAACTCGCTCGCACCACCCGTCTTGTTCCTGCCTTCTGCCTCCTCTGCCTCGTCCTGCCTGCCCGTTTCTCATCTCTTCTTCTTCCCATCTCCTCCCGTTCCCGTTCCCCATCTCCCTTCCCATCTTCCTATTCTTCCTATTCTTTACTTTCCAAGCGAAGCCCAAAACGAATGTCCCCGCTCACCCGCCCCGCCCCCGCAGGCCTCTACCAAAAAAACCGCAACATGCCGCGCCCCGCCTCGCTCTCCCCGCCCGCCTCCTCCGCCGGCTCCGCCCCGTACCCGTCCGCGACGCCGCACTCCGCCCCATCCGCGCCCGCGCCCTCGCATCCGGGCCCCCCGACAAACGGCGGCACACCAGGCGCCAACGGGACGCAGGGCGGAGGACACGTAGGCGGCGGGACGTGCCCGGGCGACGGGCGGTGCGACGGCACGGGCGGCACGCTCGCGTGCAGCGGGTGCCCGACGTGGAACAACAGCGCGAGTCGGCTCGCGGGCCTCGCTTCCCCGCATCCCCCCGCCACCTCCACCGCCAACCCAAATAATTCCACCCCGCACAACGCCCCGTCGACGCATAATTCCAATAACCCCGCGCGCGCCTCGAGGTCTCCCCCGAGCAGCAGCGGAGGGGGCGGGGGCGGGGGCGGGGACGAGCCCGCGTCGATGCGCCAGATATTGAACCCGACGCCGCCCCCGCCTGCTACCACTTCCTCCACTTCTTCTTCCACGGGGCCGGCGGGGCCGTTCACCGCGAACTTCGGGGCTGCTTCGGCCTCGGCCTCGGCCTCGAATGGGGCTGGAGGCGGGAACGGGAACGGGAACGGGAACCCGAACGCGATCCGGAACCTGATGGCGCCGTCCACTTCCACTGCTTTCGGGTGCGTGCCAAACCTAAAAACTTTTTTTAAAGAGGGAGGCTTATTATTATTTGTTTTTGTGTAGGAATGGGGCCGCGCCGAGCGCGTCGCACCCGAACGCGCCTGCTGCGCCGGGGCTGAACGGCGCGCAGCTCCCCGCCCAGCAACCCCAGCAGCAGCAGCAGCAACCCCAACAAGCAGGCCAGCAGCAGGACGCGACGAAGATCAACGCGCTGGCGTGCGGCAACTGCGGGACGAGCACGACGCCGCTGTGGCGCCGGGACGATGTCGGGAATAATATCTGTAATGCGTGTGGTGCGTGGCTTCGAGTTTTCTTGAATTTTTTTTTTTTTTTTTTTTTGGGATTGGGGGTTCTTGGGGGGGGGGGGGGGTGGGGTATTCTTGGGGGCGGGGCGTGGTGGTGGTGTCGTGCGTCGTCGTGGTGCCGTGCCGTCCCGAGCGCCTCTCGGGGGCGTCGCGTGGTGTCGTGGTCGTGGTCGTGGTGTCGTGGTGTCGTTGTGGTGTCGTGGTGTCGTTGTGGTGTCGTGGTGTGGTCCTGTCGCGTTCGTGCCCGTGTGTCGTCGTGGCGAGCGGGCGTCGTCCTGTTGAGTGGTCGTCGTCGTGGTGCCGTGGCTCGAGGGCGGAGGCCCGAGGCCCGGGTGGTGGAGTGTCGTCCTCGTCGCCGTCGCGTCCACGTCGCGTCGTGGTGTCATGCTGTGATCCAGTCGTGCCGTGTCGTCGTGTCCCCTCCCCTCCCCTCCCCTCCCACGCCCCCGTCTTCCCCGCCTTCCCCGCACTTCCCCTTCCTCTTCTCTTCCACTTCTCGTGTTCGCCGTCCTTCCTTCCTGCCAATCCCCTTCCCACCTTCCTCTTTCCCCATTCTCTGCCGCCTCCCCTTCCTTCTTCCCTTCCGTCCTTCCCTGCGGCGAGCCCCCGTCGATCCATCACCCTGCCCATTTCCTGCCAGATAGATCTCCTGCCGATCTATCTCGCCGCCCTTCCGCCCTTCCCTATTTCCCCATCTCCTATCACGACCCCGCTTTTCTATCCGTCTTTTCTATCCTGGCGATCCCCGCTTTCCTTCCCTTCGCTATCGTCCGCTCCTGCCACCCCTTATATCTTTCCCCCCATTCTCATTCCTCTTCCTTCCACGCGCTTTCCCGCGATGCGCGCACCCCGTCCTTGCCGTCTTGCTCTCTACCCCTTTCTTTCCCTTCCTTTCCTTTCCTTTCCTTTGTTGGCGTCATTACCGCCCCCCACCTCCGCGCCACCCGTCTATCCATCGATCCCCGCCTCTCTTTCCAGCCACGTCGCGCCCCGCCCCTGCCATCTACCCTCTCGTTCCCTTCCTTCATCTTCCTCTTACCACCCACCCTCCCCACCCACTTCACCATCTCCCCCACCCCTTCCTCCTTCCTTCCTTCCTTCCCCTCCCCACCCCACCCGCGACACCGCACCATCACCATCACCACGCCCCCGCACCATTCTTTCTTTCTGCCTCGTTGCGCTATCTTATCCGATCCGCATCTTATCTCCACCTCCTCCACCATCCGGCTTCTATCTCTTCATCGCCCCGCCTTTATCTTCATCGCTATTCTATCTCTTCATCTCTTCATCGCCCCGCCTTTTATCTTATCTTCATCGCGCCCCACTTTTTCGTCCGCCTCCTTTCTGCCCTTCATTTATCCTCCCCTCATTTATTTACCCCCGCACCCATCCTTTCCCCCCCCTGCTCCTTCATTTTTCATTCTCCTTCCTCCCTCATCCTCCTTCCTCCCTCCCTCGTCGCGGGCATACTCCACGCACGACACATCTACGAGACACGACACGACACGACACATCCGACACCGCACGCTCCCCGGCTGGCGTCAGCGCCGCGCTGTCATCCTCGGATGTGTGGGATGCGTCCGCGACCGCGACCGCGACGCGAGCGCAGGCGCGACGGACCCGGGCATCATCCCCACACGCTCCGCGGGTCTCCCCACCTTTTATGCCTTTCCTCTTTCGTCTTTTCTCCCTATTTTCGTACGCGCTTCGGTCCCGTTTCACGCTTCCGTCGGCCACCCGCGCCTCGTTGCGGCCTTCGAGCGTATCAGATAGCTGCAGCGTATCAGCTCAGCGTATCGGGTGCGCGCAGCGTATCAGATACCCAGTATCAGATACCGGCGTGCCCGGCAGCGGGGGGGCATGACCATGAGTCCATGACGACTGGCGGATGTGCCGTGGGAGCGTGGGAGATTATCTTATCAGATTCGCTGGCGGCGTGTCTTGCGGCTCGTCTCTTGCTTTCGTTCTGCGACTTGCGTCTTGCTTTCGCTCTGCGACGACTGCTGCGACTTGCTTTGTACTGCAACGAGCCGAGCCGAGCCGACGGCGACCCCGATTTTTATTTTATTGCACGTCTCCTCCCTCTCTCTTCTCTTCTCTTCCCTCCTTCCTTTCCTCTTTCCCGTCCTATCTCCGCCTATCTCCGAACGAGCGCTAACCCTCTTTTCTCCTTTCCTTCTGTGTAGGTCTCTACTTCAAGCTGCACGGCACGCACCGCCCGACGTCGATGAAGAAGACGGTGATCAAGCGGCGGAAGCGCGTGCCCGCGGCGGGCGCGGCGGCGGGTGCGGGTGGGAGCGGGGGGCAGGGGGAGGGGAATGGTGTGTTTTTTGTCTCTCCGCTCTTCTTCTTCTGTCTCTCCTTCCTCTTTTTTCTGCGTGGTTTTGGGTGTTGTTGGGGATTTCGCCCGTTTTGGCGGTTTGGACCGTTTTTTTGGCCGGCCGTTTTTTTCATTCGACGCCGGGTGCGGTTGATGTTGCGGCTCCGCCCCATTCCTTCCTGGGGTGTGGATGGGAGTGGCCCGAGGGAGCGCGGGGAGCGGTTGCCCGGATGGGACATAGGGTGGGGCCGATTATGTCCGATGGCTGATCGATGATTTGCGTTGCTTCGGCTTCGCAGAGGGCGTGGAGAGCGAGCAGGGTGTGCTTTTTTTTTGCGCCGTCGTGTGCGACCGCTTCCAGTCCTTCGTCACCTCCTCCTCATACTCTCTCGACACCGCTCCGACCGACACTGACTCTCTTCCCTGCAGCGATGTCCGATCAAGCCGCAGCCGAAGCCCTCGTCGCCGTCGGCCGCTCGCGCGTCTCCGCCGCCTCCTCGCCGCACCACCCGCACCCCGCCGACGACGACGACGAGGCGCCGCGGCGCAAGCGCGCGAGGCGGAAGGCGCCCGCGGCGAGCGCCGCCGAGGAGGAGCGCGAGCGGCAGCGGGAGCGCGAGGAGAAGGAGAAGGAGCGCAAGCGCCCGTGGGGCGGGGCGTTCGACCTCCCGCCGCTCGAGCGCTTCCCCGGGGCCGGGCCGGGCGTGGGCGTGGGGCCGGGCGGGTACATGCGCGGGGCGTCGGTGTCGGCGGGGTCGGGCGGCGCGCCGAGCCGCGGGGGCGCGGGGTCGCCCGCGGGGATGGGCGCGGGGTATACGCTTGCGCCGGTGCGGGCGGGGTACTATGAGGAGGGGGGGAACGGCAACAACGGTGGTGGGAACGGGATGGGCGGGGGCAGCAGCAGCAGCAACGGGGGCGGCGCGCTGCCGACGGTGGAGGAGCTGGAGCGACACTATTTCCAGCTGCACGAGCAGCGGCGCAAGACGGAGGAGCTGCTCAAGGAGACGGACCGGATTATGGCGGGGGTGCGGCGCGGGCTGGACGAGATGCGCGCGGGGGGGATGGCGATGGCGATGGACGGCGGCCACGGCGGCCACGGCGGCGCGAACGGGCACCACAACGGCGGCGGCCCCCACGGGAACACGAATGGGCCGGAGCTGGTGCCGCTGAGGGAGCGGGAGCGGGAGCATGGGCGGGGGAGCGTGTGGCCTGTGGAGGGGGGACGGGAGTGAAGGCGCGGCCTTGCGACCTTCTGATGTTCGACACCATCCACCCTCTCGTCACGCTCCGCCTCTACTTTCGCCACCTCGACGTCCATTTCTGTCCACCACTTCTGTCCACCACTCTGTCCGCCTCGCTCTCGCCTTCGTCTTCCGTCCTCTATCTGCCCTCTCTTGCTTGTCCTCGGTCTCCGTCTCTCAACGTCTACATATAGCTCGCTACGAACAGCACAGCACATATACCTCCCCACTCCAACCCAACCTCATCCACCCTACCTTACTGCCCCTCCTAGTCTCGCATCGCACATACACATACATACATATGGATCGCTTTCCTCCTCTCTTCCTCTCCTCTTCCTTTCCTGCCTTTCTCTTTTTCCTTCGCTTCGCCCGTCATATTTGCTACCCCTGCTCGTTTTCCCCTTCGCATATCATCGTACCCGTCTCCCCTCGACTCGACTCCAAAAAACTACATACTGGCTTGTTATCGGTGTATCGGTGTATCTTATTGTAGGCTATCCGGGCGCGCGCGGCGTTGCGTGGTGTGGCTAATTAATTGGCCGCGCGCGTTCCTGATTTAATGTATACTCTTTTTTGTCGATTGATTTGACTTGCCTTGGACTTTACTTGTGTGAGTTGGCCCGGGAAGGAAAGAGCGTGATCGCGCTTCTTCTGCTTTTGGCGAACCGCATCGACCTTGGGTTTGCCCAACGAACGACGACTCGGAGGACGCACGGTTAGAGCCGTTCTTCAGACTCCACGCGCTTCCAGGCTGGGTCCAATCCACGGCCTCTTGCCGAAGGGTTACATCGCGTTGGGGCCTGGTTTTCGTCTTGAGGACTTCTCTTTCGTTCTCTCCCTAGTCGGTGCCAGTTCCCCCCTATCATACGGCGCGTATTACTTACTTGCGGTTAGGCCAAGTGGACGCCCATCGTCTCTCGAACAGTGACGCCAATCAAGCCGTTCTTTGAGGAATACTAACAGCGATCAACGACTTTTTGAAGCGGTTCTCCTCTTCGGTGCGGTGCGGGTCTTTCCATCTGCTAGCTCGTACTCCCTTGCTCATGTATGGCACCGCGACTTAGGTTCGACTCCAGCCTGTATATGGAAGCAATCGACGCTCGCTCATATAGAGAGCTGTCACTGGTCTAACTGCGGAATAACACCAAGAACGTGGTTACTTCATTCCACCGGTCCTTATTGTTGCTGCTCCATATCCGTGATGTACTCATGCGCTACACAGATGGCTTCCCCCCACTGCTCCGGATGCGCATGCGGCGCCGCCGTCCCTGGTTTCTCCACAGAACACGCGCGCGATTCTAATATCACTGTCTCGGTCGCTCCTGAAACGATGGCGCGGCACCAGGAGCTCATGACCACCAACGAGCCCCCACAGGAAGCGGAACATGCGTTCATCCGGGCGGTCATGTCGCCGACCGACGCACGGCTGGCGGATGTCGAGAAGGAAATATTGGGGCTTCGGCGTCGACTGCAGCAGTTGGAGGACGAGCGCGCGTCACTTTCCAAATACCGGGCACAGAATAACGCGGTCTTCTCGCCACTCAGACGCATGCCGCCCGAGATTCTCGCGGAAATATTTTCGTGGATGTTGCCGTCAAGCCGGGAGGGTTTGGATCGCCGCAAGTTCGACACCAACAACAGCCCATGGGTGTTAACCCACATCAGTAGTCGCTGGAGAGCGGTAGCCCTCTCGACTTCTGCATTGTGGTCGCGGTTCGACATTAATTGTAACCGCCGGCACGCGAATCCCTTGTCGATGCTCAAAACACAGATCGAACGGGCTCAAACACTAAAGATCTCATTTCGCGGGAGCGGCAAAAAGCCCGCCGGCCCTCAAATCGAGATTTTCCGCCTGCTGGCCGAGCAGTCGTTACGTTGGGAGGAGCTTAACATCACTTTAACATCGCATCTTCTACCTCTCCTTGATACCCTTCGAAATCGGCTTCCACTGTTGCGGAAGGCGTGGGTCCACTGGCTAAAAAGTACGGAGAGCCAGCCCGGAGTGGCCTCCATTGATTTCTTCCAGCCCGCCCCTTCTCTGCTCGACGTAGGGATCAATATCCGACCCCGCTATCTACCAGTCTCCCTTCCTGCATCCCAGTTAACCCAGTACAGCCTTAATGCCCCGTGGAGAGTCCATGCAGACATTCTCAAGTTGACGACAAGCCTTGTCCAGGTCCGCGTCGTTGTCACTGTTAACGAGGACCCATGGCCGGAACCAAACATTATTAATTTAACGTCTCTTCGCCGCCTGTGGGTCTCGCATTCGGCCGTCTTGGACTATCTCAGAGCGCCTGCTCTGCACGGGATAGGGATTGGTCATACTCAGAACCCCGAGGTTCGTTCTCTACTACCATTTGTTTCGCGGTCATCATGCAACCCTACCCGGGTCGCCCTGCGAGGAGCCCCACATTCCGATCAACTCACCGAGATTTTATGCACGGTTCCCTCCATCGTCGAACTCGATATGATTTTCACAAAAGTTGGTGTCACTATTCCTGAAATCATTTGGAGCACGACGGTCGCACCACAGTTGCGTTGCATCTCCTTCGGTTGGGAAAAAGATTGCTACGCCGTCGACTACGCCCTCAGCCTCAAAGTACTGCAATCCCGCTGGAATGCAGATAATTGCGCTCTCAAGGCTGCCTCACTATTGCATGTTTCGGGTACGGGGCCAGATCCTGCAACTCTTCAGGCTCTAGCGGTTCTTCGCCAGGAAGGCTTGGATCTTTCGTTAGTGCAGGGAATTGATGCCTCGGATGCCATCTGCGCCTCGATCTACCGTTCATCGTGGTATTGATTTTCATTCCCACGCCCCTACATACTTATCTTTTCCCCACTTGCTCCCACAACGGCACCGTCGCATCCTCATTCTCCTGCCACGACACGCTCTACAACCACATCCTGTAATACCGACGTCTAAACGCTCGTCACACCGGGCCGCGCCCAATCGATGGCGCGCAGACCAGCATACATTCGTGGATATCAATGCCGTTTACGGCTGCGACCCGAGCACGTTCCCGTGCCACAGATCCCCGACATATTATTGCCCGCCCTCCGCCCTTACCTGAGAAATTTCAAACAGCCGACTCGATTCCAAGTCAATAAATACCCTTCTCGGTTCACTACAGAATATGATATATTTTTCTCTTGGCTCAAATAACTCACTTGACTAACTTGTTCAACACGACATCGAGTGATCAGTGGCTGTACTGTGGCTGTCCCCGGCCCTCCTCACAAACCTCGAACTTTGCTCAAACTACGCCCTGCGTGTTGAAAATTTGCAATAAAATACACGGCTCGATGAAGGCCAGGTTCTTTGACGCTTCAAGGTCTCAGGAAGCTTTGAATCTTCGTTGTTCAAGCGAGTGCAGCGCTCATGATGGAGGCTTGAAGATGACGGGTCCGCGCTCAATCTACGACGTGAAGGCCATCCCGCGACCCACGACAAACGGCGCTGAGGTTTTATACCCGCTGGTGCGGCGGAACAATTCGCACCACATGGGAACGGTTCCGTGACGTGTCCTACAGCTGTCGTACCCGCCGCCGCTCGCGTCTCTCCGCATGCTCGGGTGCAGGCTCCAACGAACGCCTCGCAGGTGTCCTCCCGGTGATTGCCTTATTCTTTGCCCAAAAGCCCACACTCATGTTTGTCCAAGTGACCGCCGAAGTGCTCGCCGCTATCACCCCACACACATACGCCAGACTGAGGACGACGCGGACGACGCCCTGAGCGACAGGTGCCCGCGATACGCCAGCTGTCCACGCCCGTGGAGGTGCACGAGCACGAACGCGAACACCGATGTGTAGTAGATATTAGGGAAGGAAAGCCCGCCATCGACCTCGCGCACTACTTGCGAGGGAAGATGCGGAGCGTTGGGGAAGCGTATGCGCTGCTATTTCCCGTTGTACAAGCAGATCAGCTGCTGAAGGACGGGTGATGGCAGTTCCAACGATCTAGCAAAGTCGAGGAGCCAGAGCGCTCTTTCGCCTCTCACGGAATCCTCAAACACACCCTCGCTGCTTGAAGTCGTACACGATCCTCCTTCCCACCGTCGCCTGGTACAAGTCGTCGCTGGATAGCATCCTCAGTTTACCTTCGTTCCCCCCGCAACGCGATGCAGCCCGTGTATATGTCCGTCTGCGGCTATCCTACCGGACTGACCCCATGTGCGGCGGAGAGTGCCTGCGAAGCGCGAGCGCCATCGGGAGGCAGATATGGAGCGGCTACGGGGCCGTGATAGGGAAACGAAACAATGGGATACGCCCCTTCTTGCTGCTCGAACGCGCATTAGGTGCGGGGCGGCGGCGTCACGGACACGGGGGACTCTCAGCTGCACGAGATGAAGCTGCTGAAGATTGACTTGCCGGTTGGGAAGGAAAGAGGCGTGATCGCGTGTTCTGCTTTCGGCGAACCGCATCGACCTTGGGTTTGCCCAACGAACGACGACTCAAGAGGGCGCACGGTTAGAGCCGTCCTTCAGACTCCACACTCTTCCAGGCTGGATTCCAATTCACGGCCTCTTGCCGAAGGGTTACATCGCGTTGGGGCCTGGTTTTCGTCTTGAGGACTTCTCTTTCGTTCTCTCCCTAGTCGGTGCCAGTTCCCCCCTATTGTACGGCGCGTATTGCCTACTTGCGGTCAGGCCAAGTGTGCGCGCACCGTCCCTCCCATAGTGACCCCACTCAAGCCGTTCTCTGAGGAATGACAGCGGTCAACGACTTTTTGAAGCGGTTCTCCTCTTCGGTGCGGTGCGGGTCTTTCCATCTGCTAGCTCATACTCCCCTGCTCATGTATGGCACCGCGACCTAGGCTCGACTCCAGCCTGTATATGGGAGCAATCGACGCTCGCTCATACAGAGAGCTGTCACTGGTCTAACTGCGGAATAACACCAAGAATTTCATTCCACCGGTCCTGATTATTGCTCCTCCATACCCGCGATGTACTCACGCGCTACACAGATGGCTTCCCCCCACTGCTCCGAATGCGGTGCCGCCGTCCCTGGTTTCTCCACAGAAGACGCACGCGATTCTAGTAATATCACTGTCCCGGTCGCTCCTGGAACGCTGGCGCAGCACCAGGAGCTCATGACCACCAACGAGCCCCCACAGGAAGCGGAACTTGCGTTCATCCGGGCGGTCATGTCGGAGACCGACGCACGGCTAGCGAATGTCGAGAAGGAAATATCGGGACTACAATATCAGCTGTAGCAGTTGGAGGACGAGCGCGCGTCACTTTCCAAATACCAGGCGCAGAATAACGAGGTTCTCGCGGAAATATTTTCGTGGACGTTGCCGTCAAGCCGGGAGGCTTTGGATCGCCGCAAGTTCGACACCTACGACAGCCCATGGGTGTTAACACATATCAGTAGTCGTTGGAGAGCGGCTTCCCTCTCGACTTCTGCATTGTGGTAGCGGTTCGACATCAATTGTAACCGCCGGCACGCGAATCCCTTGTCGATGCTCAAAACACAGATCGAACGGGCTCAAACACTAAAGTAGAGCTGCTGGCCGTAACCGTAAGAGACGGTTCTACGGTACTCGTCAGACGATTCCCGTCCCGTCCCGTCGACCCCTTTTCTTGATTTTCGACGGTACGGTTTAGGCCGTCCCGTACGCCGTCTTTGCCGTCGAAAATACGGCCGTCTTGCCGTACGTACGGCCGTATCATAAATGCCACCAATTTTCACTAGTTTTCCCTCATCGAGGTCGCAAAAATCGTTGAAAATTTGGACCTGCGGATAGGGATGGACGCAAGTTTGCCGGTGAGTTTCTTTCAGGTTCACAGATGGATCCCAGGATTGATATTACAATCTCGCAGTGTCGTCGCATTCAGCACAGCGGAGGTGTGCTTCTTGGAAAATGATTGGAATTGACAAAACACAAGAGAACAGTTTCTGTTGCAGACCGCAGTATTAAATTTCGATTTGTTCGAGTCCAATTGGTGACCGACAAGTACTGAATTTGGTGGAATATTGATCATATTGTTCAAGTCTCGAAATCCTGGTCTTGTTGCAATCCAGGGTGCCATTCCGTGAAGTCCTTGAAGCGCGTAGACCTCGAATCGAATTGGTTTGTGGCTGTATACGGGATATTCCCGTAAGCGGCCGTATTTCGACCCGTACCGTCTCGTCGAGCCATTAGATCTCGAGAGTACGGGACGGCATACGGTACGGGTTAGCACCAGTACGGCCGTCAAATGTACGGCCGTCCCCGTATACGGTACGGTCCGCAGCCCTAGGACTCTGGCTGCCGCTTCCTCGATTAACCTGCACTGTGTCTGGCTTGTCATATGTCTTCGGAATCTTTGGTCAAACCTTCCGATGTCGGAGACAACAATGACCGTCTCCGCAGCTTTGGTTGTTCCGACGGGATGGATATTCCTGGCTTCGTCCTCCTTTGGAGGTATCCGAGCTTGGCCTGTTAGGGATCCCAACCGTACCGTATACGGCTACGGCCGTATAGTTACGGCCCGTAAACCTCCACCTTTTTTGGCTATATGGTACGGTTTTCGGACCCGTATAACCCGTATACGGAAAGGTTGAACGCTGCCGGGTAAGGGCCAGCATGATCGGACATATTGGATTCAATGTTGTCTGACCTCCGTTTAGATATATTGAGTCTCTAATACAACTTGGAGGTCGTTCTCGCTGCGTTCAAGAAACCCGTAACCGTAACCGTAAGTATACGGTACGGTTGGGATCCCTACTTGGCCGAGGCGGTGCTCCGACTCGCTGGTCCTTATAAATTGGTATCCGCGCCTGACAGAAGAATCACGACTGATTCGTTTCCGCCCCTCATGATTCCGGCTATCAGTAGCTCACTCTGGTCCATCCTCGCCTTGATAATTCTATTCTATGGAACTCGGTGGAAGCGCAACCGGTCTCGACTCCCGCTCCCACCTGGACCAAAGACATTGCCTCTCATAGGCAATTTGCTTGACATGCCCTCCGAACGGCAGTGGGAAGCTTACCACGCCTGGAGCAAGGAATGTAGTGCGTCGGTTTATCATCTGGATACACACTGCCATTGACTCTCCCGCAGATTCGGATATCATCCACATCGATGCTGCGGGCACGTCTATCGTTGTCTTGTCCTCGATGGAAGCAGTCAGAGATCTCTTCGATAGGCGGTCGTCATTATACTCCGACAGGTAATTGAGTTCTATGTTCGTGTGCGGCCATTCTCAGCCTATGTAGGGTGCGGCTACCAATGCTTGTCGAGCTGATGGGATGGGACTTTGGAATCGGTGAGTCCGTATTTGATAGATTCAAACAGAACTTGATGAATCACTAGGTTTAATGAAATATGGTAATCTGCAAAAGAGTATTTCGATGGCTATTTTCATTGTTTCCTGGCTTAGGTGATACTTGGTATGTCCCCAGTTAATTTAGGTTCAATTGGCTTTCTGAATTACACTCTAGGCGTGCTCACCGGAAGCTATTCCACGACGCCTTTAACGTGAACGCGGTAAAGCAGTTTCACCCGCAAGAACGTGTAGCCGCCCATCGTCTACTACGCCGCATTCTGAATGACCCGAAAGATATAATGAAGCATTTCAGGCAGTACGTACTGAACTCTTGAGTTGCACTCTGTCTTAACACAATGCACGAACACAGCCTGGCCGCAGTACTGATCATGGACGTCACATATGGCATCGATGCAAGCATCCCCGGAGACCCGTACACTAATTTGGCGAAAGAAGCCATGCATGGATTATCCGTTGCCAGCCTCCCTGGACGATTCCTAGTCGTGCGTTGCGTTCTTCTAATATATGCGTATCTAATTTCGCAGGACACCATCCCCGCGTTGAAATACGTGCCAAGCTGGTTCCCCGGGGCGGATTTCCAGCGCCAAGCGAAGAAGTGGCGGAAGGCCACGCGAGATCTCTTGGAGATGCCGTTCGCCCACGCGAAACGGGATATCGTACGGCGGATTTCTTTACATTTCGCCGTTGGTGAAATATTCATCCTTGGTAGGCCCTGGGCAGCGCATCTCCTTCCTTCACGTCTCGCAGTCTCGCAGCCCTCGAGGCTTCGCCGAATAACAAAAAGAGGGAGCACGAAAATGTCATCAAAGGCACGGCCGCGAACATGTATTCTGCGGGGTCCGATACGACGGCGGCCACCCTCGGAACGTTCGTCTACGCGATGCTCGCGAACCCCGAGGCGCAGAGAAAAGCCCAGGCAGAACTCGACGTGGTCCTTGGGCCTGGCCATCTCCCAGATTTCGCGGACGAGGTGGCGTTGCCGTATGTATCTGCGGTTGTGAAAGAGGTCCTGCGCTGGAAGAATGTCACACCAATAGGTTCGTGGTCGTTCCTACTCGCGCGCCCGGCCGGCAGCATATATTTTTCAGCGTTCCCGCACTTCGTCTCGGTCGACGACGACTATCGCGGGTACAGGATTCCCGCGGGCTCGATCGTTATCGGCAATACCTGGTTTGTCAAAAAAAAGCATGGCTGATTATTCTCAATCTAACTCGGCCGTTCACTATTAGGGCGATACTGCATGACGAGGTCAGCTGGGACGCGCCGCGTCTCCTGCAGTATTCAAAGTTTCTATAGGATATGTATCCCGACCCACACGCATTCAAACCCGAGCGCTTCCTCCTTGGCGGCAAGCTTAATCCGGCCGTGCAGGGCCCAGAGGTGGCCGCCTTTGGGTTCGGAAGACGGTACGTTCCTCTCTGAATAGTGATCAATTCAACTTCACTCACACCGTTCAGGATTTGTCCCGGTAGACATATGGCCACCTCTTCCCTCTTCATTACCGTCGCATCCATGTTGGCTACCCTGGACATCAAGAAGGCACGGGACGAACACGGGAATGAAGTCGAACCGTCCTACGAGTTTTTCCCGGGCCTCATCTCGTGAGTACATCACGATTTCCCTGTCATGACAGCCACTGCTTAGTCTAAATAAATTGCAGTACCCCACTTCCGTTCAAGTGCTCTATCACCCCGCGATCGCGGCAGGCTGTGGAGGCCATCAATGCCAGTTCTGGCAACGACTAATTAACTGATAAAACTGCATATATTCAATTGATATTCAACGCGAGGCCCGTGCTTGAGTTGAAATATGAGTCCCTTTATCTTGAACCGAAATGGGTTTTACCCTTCCAGTAAAGCTGAGAGCCTCTGAGCGTTTTTAAGCACCCCGCCTGTGTCGCGAGTCGCTGCCCGGCCGCGCACACGGCCCTCGGGACGCAGCTCGGCATCGAACGACAGTGCAGTGCCGGCGGGCAGTGCTGCGTCCCGCCCTCGCCCCCGCTCCTCGCGTCCGCGTCGTCTTTCCGCCCGTCCCGCTCCTCTACATGTTCCCGTCCATCTCGCCCCCGCCTCACTTCTTGGCCGTCTCGCCCCCCTGTCACTCTGTCTTCCCTTCCAATCCCCTCCACTTCCACCTGTACGGTCGCAGCACGCCTCCCCCTCTGTGCCCCCGCTACTCCCACACATCCTCATCTCTGTGCCGCGCCCGTCCTCGTCCTTACCGCGCTGCCATCTTCTACCCTGTCCTCTTCCCGTCCCGTCCTTGACCCCCCGCTTTCTCGACGCCCCTCTACTGCCCATCGTTCTCTTTCCCGTCCACCACTCGCCTCACCCCCTAGCGTTGTCACCACTTCATGTGGCCTCTTCCCTGTTGCCGCCCCCTCCCCCTCCCCCCCCTCCCCCTCCCCCCCTCCCCCTCCCCTTCTGCGGCACCGGAGCGCCGGCGCAGGGTGCGCAGCGACAAGGGCAAGAAGTGTGCATTCAAGGCGGTCTACACGGCTATCCCGCCAGCCGTAGGAATTTGACGGGTTTGATGGCCGTCGGGATCCAACAGATTTTTCATTGGAATCCGTCAGAGGTGCAGATTATTGGATTCCAATGGGTTCACCAGAGAGAGGCTGGAGTCGAAAGACGGAATCTCAAGGCCTACACTGAGGAAGAAAAGTAGGGTCAGAAGATTAATTTTGAAGCAAAAGGATGGGCGACAAGAGGAATTGAACACACGACCACCAGAAGACATTCTAAACCGACTACTGCATACATAACCACTCCGGCATAAACACTTTATGAGACGGGCCGATCTTAAGGTTAACTTAATAATTCAAAGATGTTACCTATTAGCAACTTACTAAATATCACTTGGCTTCGTTGCTCGTGATTAATACACCATACACAAATGTGCGGCTCTTTTAGAAGACTGGTAATTATTGAAAACAATGTGGACACTAAGCAATTTATACTCGGGGAAACAACCTACCGGGTACCATTGGTCAGCCTCAACGACATCTGGAACGCGCGAACCCGTCTAAGGGACCTCGAAGGGGGTGTGTGTCGGAGAATCAAGCCGAAGCTCATTTCAACAGGGGGTGGCAAATGGCCGAAGCACCAAAGTGGGAAAATGAATGAGAAGAACAGCAGTCCGTGAGGCGCGCAGGATGTCAGAGGCTGAGGATGTCGCGCGGAAGCCTCGCGCATCAAATGATGCGCGCTCATAGTCACGTGTATTTACCATTGGAATTTGAGAGGCAGACATCGCGTCGGTAGGTGGATCAGCAAAATCTGATCATTGAATCATTGGATTTCGCTAATCTGCACCTCTGACGGTGTCCAGTACTTCCCCCTTAGGAAACCAAGCAACAAACCGTTGGACTCCAACGGGCCATCAATCCTATCAAATTCCAACGGCTGCTGGGATAGCCGTGTAGGCGTCGGTGGCCATGTTTTTTTTGGACTTTCGTAGCGTAAATAATACCCCTCGTATTACCATCCGTCCTGTGTCTTGTAAGTGCGCCGGGTGCGCCCCACGCGCCCTCATATTCATATACGTATCTTGCTTGTGCACAAAAATATGGGATTCAAGTGTATTACTAAGGCGGCGGTGTACAGAAAGTAGGCGCAAGGCCTGGCTATAAATTACTGAGGGCACCCTAATTTTACGGTGATTTTAGGGGTATTATTTGAGGTGGCGGTGTTGACTTATGGTGGGCCGGCAGCATTTGATGCTGTCATGATGCGCAAGGCCCCGCCATCGGACTCATCAAGATGATGGCCTGTTGATGGCCGCGCTTATCTCTTAGCTCTCATTTAACGCTATCTCTGCGTTATTTCGTACTCTTAAATCGGTATTTAACGTGATTTCGCGCGCTGGGGGGAACTAATTAAAACCCCTCTAGTTAGAGGTGTAGTACTAGTAATTCTCCTCCTCTAACCAGAGGAGTTATTTGGGCTGCATAGGTGGGCTAGCCACTGGACGTCTTGCCATATCTCCCAAGGGGTACATACCGAAACACAGCCTCATAGTAGGTCTGGGTGACCTTAACTTCACTTTTCGGAATTTGCTTCGCTTACCATAAAAATGTATTTAAAAGGGTTGAAAATAAATCTCATTTTCTATGGATGCTACTATTTTCAACCGGGAAACCGGCCACCTTAGCATTTTTGGCCGGTTCTCGAGAGTCACATCCACTCTATACAAGCCATAGTGTATTAGAATGAAGGTGGGCATCCCACGAATAGATCCATATAGTTTCCCCGAATTTAGATGCTGTGTGGCTGGAGCAGTGAATTTTCTTTGGCCGACAAGCTCAACATGAGCGAATAGTAGGAAACCGGCCACCCCGCCAATCAAGTGCCATGGGTGCAAACTCCGGGGTGTTTCATTCAGAAAATATACATGAGTTAACTAGGTACTATTGGATATGCTTGGGGTGTACTTGCAAGGGATGGGACTGGGTAAACTTGGTGGCTGGAATTGCAGCGGTAACTTACGGAATTGCAGATTCCGGCTACATCGGCGGCTCGTCAGGACCACCCCCGGCAGCAGGCCAAAACGTGTGCTCTGTAGTTTGATATGAAGGATAACGACTTACCAAACCACTCATCTCCCTGTCAAGATGACACCAGCTCCCCAGAAAAATCCAAACATTGCGGGCAGCCAAAGTGTAGCGGACCGGGGTAAAGGGCAACAATGAGAAGGAACGTGACAGTGAGCGAAGTGCGGACAGACACTACAGTAGAAATGTCCTGCTCTCAGACTCTCTCGAAAATATCCAGACCCGTAGCATGGATTGGCTGCCTACTATGGCCGTAACCAGCCTGAGTCACTCTGAAATGAAGTGAAGTCAAGGTCGGCTCATAGCGAGAGTCCGTGACAGGAATTCAGGCAGGCTACCATCAGGGATTGAAGGCCGGAGTTGCGCGAGTAGAACGAGCTCCAGAAGTCCCCGAAAGCCGGAGAATTGGTGGAGATAGAGTGAGGGCAGTTGTGGCTAAACAAGACAAGGATGCCAATCCGAGCGCTTCGGCCGGCACTGTGCGTGTCATATCTTTTGATCCGACCATCACTTGGGGGTGAAGGCCGCGGCACGGCCCGGTAAACTCGCACTTATAGTACCCTTTTTTTTTTTTTTTTTTTCGGCACTTTTTACATCTTGGTCACTTATTTTGTATAATTCGGACATTTGGTGTATTCAGGGGTCTTGGTGTGTTTTAAAAGACTCACGGACTGCACTATTGTACAGGTTGAATTAATGTGGAGGCCTACCCAATTGATGCATGTCTAACATCGATCATGTTTCAGATGAACTTCAGAAGCACGGCGTTGAGAGAGGCGCGCAAGTCGACCGCCTTTTCAAAAAATGCAAGGGCTCTAGAGTTTGAATTAATGAAAAGCACTATCCAGAAGGGGCGGGCAGTCGAAACAGAGTGTTTACTTATCAAATCAACCGGTTGTGAGAAAAGCTATGTCCTCTGAAGAGCGTTGAACTTGAATAGAATGGCGCGTACAGCAATCCGTCAAATGGCACGTGATCTATACATGCAGATTAAACATCCTAACATATGCAAATAATCAGTGTAGTTGTGCCAGACATTTTTCGTGATTGAAATCTTGCGTGCACGTGATGCAGGACTGTGCACATGACCATTGAAAAAAAGAAGACGCCTCGAGAGATTCGAACACAGCCGACGATTCGAACCAATTACAAATCACAAACACAGCCACTAATATTTCACAGAATATGAAGCAGATTTAAAGGACAGCCACTATTTTACATTCAACATAGCCACTATTTTGCATTGCAATCTTAAATTGGGACATTTTTAACCACACCTGAAAAACCTCATGTCGATTGATTAAAATAACGATTACTATAAGTACTCGTAACTTTCGGTTCAAATTCGGTATGTACCATCCTTGGAGGTCCCATTCCCTCCCCAAACACAAAATTTAGACACAGTCCAAGGGCCTGACTCGATACCAGGCAATTGGCCGGTTTCCTAGTATGGCCAGTTTCCTGGTCGAAAATAGTATGTATGAGGCCGGAGACACATTCAATTTGACGAAATCCAATTGTCGCATCAATAGTCAGCGCGGAATACCTACCAATCGGTGATTGATTGAGCATTATTTTTCACCCAGTAGGCCGTGAAGAGCCTTAATTCCCTTTCCCGACCCTGTGTAGCAAATTTTAACAAAGAATACCCCTTGATATCCCCAGTCTATCCCCTCCGTCAACGCAGTGACTGGTTTGTCTACTGCGGGCAATCAGTACCATTTGTCGTAATAAAACTCAATCCATAGAGGCCTCCCCTCGCCGTTTGCAGTTGATTGACTGTTCACACCATCGTCAACAGTCATTTACATGCAACAGATTCCACTTACGACTCAAGTTTGTGTTGACAGCATTTCCACCGAGAGCGACGAGCGTACCATTACCAGCCACAGTAAACGCCTTGCCAGTAGCGCTTCCGAACGGCTATACAGTGCCATGCTTGATTAGCGGAAGTGCAGAGTATAAATAGCGTGAACATACTCCAGCTACCCTGGACGCCCCGGTGAAGGAATTGGAGATCGTGAACGTAAGCTGCAGCACGCGTATGCCAAACGGAGAATGGTTGCCGGTCTGCCCGGATACGGCAATAATCGTTTCGTTTGCTTTCAAGATTTATATGAGCACAGAGACGAGGCTCACATATGAGATACGTACTGCCCAAGGTAAGGGTTGAATTCATCAGTCCGGAATCCACGGTGGTGAGAGAGGTTCCGTGCTGTATGGTGGTGAGGTCCTGGCTGGTTCCCTGTGCGTATGTAACAGCCAAGCCGTCGATCTGAATCAAGTCACTTCAATGCGGAGAGATGAAAGATAGCGGATTGTGACTAACCACTGTACCGAAGCGAAACGTAATTGCCTTTATGGAAGGAACATCATCGGTCGTGACAGTGCCATTACCGATGACTGAACGTGTGGTTTCAGAATTGCATAACAAGGGATTTGTTTTAACTTACACGTGGTAAGATCATTAAACGCGTCGCCTACGCCGGAACCGAACAGTTGCGAAGTAGTGGTTGAAAGTCTATAAATGCAGATATTACAGTGCAATTCTCGAAATGGCGGCTTAGACCTACGTATTGCAAGGGGGAGGGCACGGCGGAATAGGTGTGCAGTCCAAGCCGATGTCGACGCCCACCACGGAGACGGGGATCCCCGCACAGGTCACAGCGATCCCGCCAGTGCTAAGTTAGCGCTTTTAAGGAAGCAACACTCAAATTTATAGGACAGCTCACCAGTTGCTATCGCAGCCCGACACGGAGGCTGGTTTGCAGCAGATTCCTAGGTCTACTGGCGGAATGGGAATGGTGACGCCCAGGAGGGCAAGAAACGGTTCCACCGCTGGGCTAGCCGACGACAGGAGCTTTTCGCAGCATTGGGGTTCGAGTTGGGCGGTGGTCGTCTGTTATTGAGTGAATCAGCGCAATGTAGTTATGCGTGAACGTAGAGGCGCACAGCGACCAACGAAGCGACGAGTAGTGCCGAGGACCAGAGGAGCATATTGTTAATGGCCTGTGCGGAATTGAAGATGCAGATACTTTTATGGTGCTATATAATGTCCTCCACGAATTGAGTGTCAAAACATCATTCCATTTGGCCCATCCAAGAACGACACATGGAATGACTGGGGTCGACGCGCAGCTAGAAAGTAACGTGTGGAATGTTGAAACTTGACTGGGACGTGGCGGAATCATGACCTGCTTCGGTTAGTTAGACATTGGACCAGGAACATTGAAACAAAGACTTGGACTTCGGTACGATCGGGATTTCGATCGGCCTTTGGAAAACCCCGATGGCTGTGCTCGAGGCTGCTCTTCCACGACGGTCATGACCTCTTCTAGCAGAGGAAGGTATCCTGCTCCCAAGTCAATCACTGCCAGTAAACGAATGATCCCATACGGCCCACTTCCACTGCGTTGATCTGGGTCCTCAAATGGGAAAGTCGAGGTCCGCTGAGGCACCGGCTAGACACGGCTATCGTTTAAATATACCTAGCCGAGGCCAATTCCGGTTGCCTATACACAACGGAGCCGAGGTCCGCTGATGTCCGCGACGGCTGTCTAGACTTCAGGAGTTCAGGTGCCTTGACGGGCCCTGACGACATTCCTTAGTGATGGACAGTGGAGGTTGTTATTAGTTCCAACGGGTCGCTCCGAGGTGATGCCGTGTGCTGCCGTGTGCCGCGCGACACGGCCAAACACGGCTCCCTCGCTCTTGAGTCTTCCTCCACGTCCGAGAGCAGATAGATGTAACAATTCCAACCCAATTCGCAGTCGTAGTCGTAGTCCCAGACCCCGCCCCCGACGTTCCGGCGCTGCGCGCTGTCGCTGGAGTGCAAGGGGAAGTGGCAGCGCGAGCTGAAGGAGCTGAAGGAGCTGAAGGAAAAGAGAGGTTGAGGGCGCGGCGCCGCGGAAGGTGTTACACTCATCTATCGGTGCGTCTACTGTCCCTTTCTCTTGGCATTGTGAATGAAGCTAACGAATCTGGGTGGCACTAAGTTTCATAATTTATCAACACTGGGCCTATACCTGACGCCGTCGATGGCGCGCCACGTCGCGCTCGTGCTGTTGGCCGCGCTCGCGGTGCTCGTCGCCTTGTGAGACTGCGCCTGTCCACCGTGGAGCACGCAATGGGCTTTTTGATGCGCGAGAGCGAGAGGGTGGGTGCTTCAATTCCTCCTCCTCTTCTCTGCCGTGCTCTTCTTTTTACATTTTGAATTCCCTATCCAGTAATAATATCTCGACGCCGATACTGACTGTGGTTCCTCTCGCAGCATGGCGCTGCAGTACATTCTCGGCGTCGATTTTGCGCCCGCGTTCTACCCCATCGACGTCGGACGTCGCGACTGTTGCGATCCTAACGTGCGTCCATGTTCTATCCATTCCCTTTCTTTAATCCTCGTACCCTCGCCTCTGCCCTTCTTTTTTGCTTCCGGATTCGTCCCTCGTCTCGTCTCGGCCCTCCTCCACCTCCTCCACCACCCCTCATTCCCATTCCCCTCCCCCGTCCGACGAGACACGCACCCCCCGCCCCTCCCCTGGTGGGCAACCGATGAATCGGGCGCATGATGTCGCGGGTCCACGTAGCACCGTAGCACCTTTCGGGCGGTCGCCGCGCGTACCGCCTGTCCGGGAACGTGAGCGCCGCCTGGGTGACCTTGTGCAGGTCATGTGTCACTCAGCACCGATCTGCCCCTGCGCAATGGGATCCTCGCGACCCTCTGCAGGTCTTGTGCCTCGCCCCGCCCTCCTCGCCAGTTTTCTGCTCGGGTTCCCGTCATTTTTTGTGTTTCGTCGGCTTGTGCATCTCCCCGTCCCTCTTTTTGGGCGGCTTATTGCTCTGACGCGCGGACGGGGGCACCGTGCGGGCGGTCCGGGCTGGGGTCCTCCTTATTGTCTTCGCGTCAAGACTGGGGCATTATCGGGCACTTGTGTGCGTCCCGCGTCTGGGGCCGCGCGCGTTTATGCCCCAGCTGTGCAACCGTGTGTCGGCGGTGTCGCAGATGTACGCTTCTCACGCGGGTGTGCGGAGTCTCGTGGTCGCGGGAGCGTTCTCGTCGGTCGATGTCTTATGTCTGCCCATTCGGTCGGGTGGTGTGGTGTCGTGGTTTTCGGGCGAGCGTGTCGTCGTGGTTCATATCGCGCGCGGGCGCTGGGACCTTGCGTGCCCTGTGTGAGAATGGGGCTTCGGAGCTCGTGATCCGTGGTGTCGCGCAGGTGTCGATGTGCCGCCGCCCATTGGCGTTCATGCTCGCCCACCTGTGGCGGTCTTCTCTGTCGGTTCGCGGGTGACAAAGTAGCTCGGCGTCCTGATCGGCGCGTCGTCTTGCGGGGCTTCTGGGGGTGCCGTGGTCTATCAGCGGCCGCGCTAGTGGCGTATCAGGGGGGCGTATCAGGGGCGGGCGCGTGTTCCTTGGGATCTTTTCTGTACTCCATTCCTCCTTCCTTCTCCCTCCTCCACTCCCCCTTCCGTTCCTCTTACCCAAACTAACACCCCTCTGTACAGCCTCTCCTGGGCCGACACAGCCGCCTCGACGATCGCGCGCGCCTACGGCCCACCCACGCCGCTGCTGTCCGCGAGCCTGTCGCTCGCGTGCTGCCGGGGTGGGTGTGTGTGCCGCGCGTGCTGTTGGCGTCCGCGTTCGCCTCTGGCCCGCTTAAGTCGACTTCCACATCAGCGTCGGTGTCTGCGTCGCCGGGGAAGCGAAGCGTTGTGATCGGGGAGAATCTACGGAAAGAAGCGGAGAACCCCCTGCGCCTCCCGTTCGCGCCGCGCAAGACCACGGTGGCGTTCATGGCGGCGTGCACGGCCGGCGCGCTCGTCACGCTCGGCGGGATCGCGGGGTCGCGGGGCGTGGGCGGGCTGTCAAGGAGGGTGAGTGTTTTTCTATCTGCGCATCGGCCGTTTCATTCCGATTCCCGATTCCCCTCCTTCCCCTCGTTTCCTTCACCCTGCTCCGTGCTCGCCGTGCCTGTTCGCTCTCGCTTTCATTCCTTCGCGCCCTTCATTGTTTCCTTTTTATCCCGCGCTATCCCGCGCTATGCTTGCTTCCTTCCCCGTTCTAATACACCTCCTCCGTTCATTGCCTTCCCTCGCCTCGTTATCTACTTCCACCCCCGCGTTTTCGCGTTTTTCTCTTTCTATCCCACCCGCGCCCTGCATTTCCTTCCCAGCGCCCTGTCATACCCCAGTGGAATTGATGGAAGTGGAGGGGCAAGTGGAGGAGGATGAGGCGAGGCGCAGACGACGCCAAGCCGTTCGGGGCGAGGCTGGTGCTGGTGCTCGGTGTGGCTGCGGGGGGTTTTGAGCGGGGCTGAGGAGGCGGATCGCAGTTCTTTATTTTTTTCTTTGGGGCGGGATGTGTTTGGGGCTGTTTGGGGCGGTGGGCAGCAGGACGACCGTCGGTATTTGCGCTGACAGTGTGCGCGGGGAGGCGATGCCCGCGCCGCCTGCCGCTTTGCAGGCCGAGGCTTCGCCTGTGGTGAGCGACGACGCACGCTGCTCGTTGGTGGGAAGAAATTGAAGAATATTCCACGATGGCTTTGATGGCTGTTGTGATGGCTGTCCCGCCACCGCTGTCGACATCGGTGACAAAAAGTCAAGATAAAAGCCAAGTAAATAGCCATTAAATAGGGGAAATTTTTTTGATCCCGGCTAACCCCCAGCGGGAGCGCGCACCCAATGTGTGCTCGTTAAGCCAGTGTCGTCCCGCCACTGCGGCGCATGATCTGTAAATGATGAAAGAATGTGCATTAAAACGAGAAGAAAAAACTGAGCCGGGCGCACCCGATGCACCCGTGCGCGCCCCGACGCGCACCCCACCCGCTGCTGTTCTATCGGCATCATCCTGCCACCGGGGCATGTGGTCCGCAAATGATGAAAAAATGTGCATTAAACAAGAAAGAAAAACTCAGTTGGGTGCACCCGACACGCCTGTGCGTGCCCCGACATGTGCCCCACCCACCACTGTTCTCTTGCCGAAATGGCACCACTGCTTAGCTCGGTTAATTGTACCGATAAATTTACGCAAAAATACCCATTCAAAAGAGCAAAATAAACTGAGTAGAATACACCCAACACACCATGCGCGCTCCTGGTGCCTGCCCCGTGCACGGGGATCTGATCGCTTGCCTGGCCTGCCATCACATGTGATCCTAAAGTCGTGGAAAAATAAGAGAAAAACAAACTGGCCCGGATCCACCCAACGCGCCACACACGCTCCCGGCGCCTGACTCGTGCGCTGGGATCTGATCGCTTGCCCACTGCACCATCACATGTGATCACAAATTTCTGAGAAAATATCTGTTAAAACAAGAAAAATAAACTGACAAGGATACATCTGATGTGCCCCGCGCGCTCCTAACACCCACCCCACAATAGCCTACTTCATCCTTGTCCAGCTGTCTGCGGGAACACTGAGTTGATGCCGAGAACTTGGAACAGGCCCGGGGCTGCCAAATCCATTGTGGGACATGCTGACACCTTTTGCTGCCCACTACCCAGTTTCCGCTCACTGTTCCCTGCCTAGAATTCAAAGTGGGTGTGCTGAAAAGGCCTAAAAAAAAGGCCTCCAGGTGGACCTGTTTAGCACAGCACAGTACAGGCAGTATGCATCAAAGCCTCCTGCCAACCTGAGAGTAATTAACCATTCCTAATGGCCAATGGGCCCCAAAGAATAGTACAGGAAATCATCGGCCGAACGTCTGAAACAGGTCCGGAGACAGCTTCCGATGGACCATCAAATACTTACTATGAAGCAACGGCACCTTGGTTCTGTGTGCCAATTTTTCAGGAGGACCAGTATATATACACACACATTATATATCATATCCGAGAGCTTTCCGTGAGGGAAAAAAATGATATAAAACGTTTCGATCAATTGTCGTGAACACGCTGAACAAATCTAGGCTTTCGTGTATTTACATAGCAAACTCAGGTCATTTTTCCCTCTCGACAATGTTCCTGTCAGAGATACTACCAAAACAAAATTTTTAAAGAAATACTCACTCAGTTAATCCATGGAAAACCCTTTGACAGTACAACAATAATATATGAACCGGCAACAAGCCTCCATCATTAATATTGAAAACATGTGGATTATAATACATTAAGAACAGTAACAGGGAAATAACAACCCCACTGGTATGATTTAATCCTTGCACCAAGCAGCATTATATGTACACTGTCATAGCCCTCAGGCCCACACATAGCTGCAGAAAACAAGCAGGATTCACACTGACACTAGAGAGAAGCTCACAAAGTTTAAATCTGTTTGTGAGTGGTGTGCATGCAGTTGCTCTATGGGTATATGAGGGTCAACTTCGTTTGTTGTGATGAGGTGCAATCTTCTCAGGCGTTCCAGAAGGAGGGGAGCACACAACAGGACAACAAGAACATTATATTATATAGGATGGATGGAGATTTTTATTTGACAGGGGTGTATGTTTCTCCATTATTGCCTACATCTTCTTATGAAGTGTAAGGCTGTACAGGCCAAGGACTCGTGAACCTCATAGACAAGTTCCCAAATTAGGCGGCGTTGAGTCCCGGTGATCGGTCCGATGCTTCGATCAACAGGTGGCAGTGTGACCGATCATCAGGAAGGCTGAGAAAAACATCAACGGCGCATGGCACGGCACATCAGGTTTGTCCGGGTGTTGGGATGCGCGCACGGGGCGGGCGTTGGGGAGCGCGCAGGGCACGTCGGATGTATCCTTGTCAGTTTTTTCTTCTTGTTTTAATGCATATTTTTCCATCATTTATGGACCACGTGCCCCAGCGGCAGCATGATGCTGACAGAACAGCGGCAGGTGGGGTGCGCGCCGGAGCGCGCATGGGCGCATCAGATGCGCCTGGCTCAGTTTTTTCTTCTCGCTTTAATGCACATTTTTCCATCATTTACGGACCACGTGCCCCGGCGGCGGGATGATACCAATAGAACAGCAGCAGGCGGGGCGCACGTCGAGGCGTGCACGGGCGCGTCGGGTGCGCCCGGCTTTTCTTTCTCGTTTTAATGCACATTTTTTCATCATTTACGGATCACGCGCCGCGGCGGCAGGGCGACACCGGCTTAACGAGCGCACATTGGGCGCGTGTGGTGGCGGACGGTGGGCGCGCACTCCCGCTCGGGGTTAGCCGGGATCAGCTTTTTTCCCCTATTTAATAGTTATTTACTTGACTTTTTATCTTGACTTTTTGTCGCCGATGTCGGCAGCGGTGGCGGGACAGTCATCACAACAGCCATCAAAGCCATCATGCAGCGGCGGGGTGTCATGATCCGGCTTTTCAAATCTTGAACACCGGGTCAGACCGCGATCACGGGAACATGTTATCCCGTGATCGCGCCGCAGCCAGTCACACATAGCACCAAATCCCTAAAGACGGACGACATGCGACCTCAATATCCCGATAACTCATGATCACATCCCGGTCGCCTATACATTTTCTGGCTAAACCTCAAATCCCGAGCAACCGGATAACGCGCGATCGCGATACTCCGACAACTCGCGATCACATCCCTGTCGCTCGAACCCCTCTTCAGTTTCAACAATAGCCCTTTACGCCTCACATAGGGTATATTGAAACACAACACATAGGGTTGACACAATCAGACTCCTAGCTATATTAGTATATAAACCCGAGGTAGAAACTCCTGTACTTTAGATTCTACCTCGTCTAATCTCAGGCTTTACCTTTGCTTGACTCTTGTTTCCTCGGGATTACGAGGGACGCTGGATTCTCACCTGTGGCAGTACATACTGCGCTGTCTATGACCTCGCATCATCTTCCTCAGCGGATATCACTCCGTCTTCGACTCCTATCAGTTCCCACCTGCACGACGCTCGTGGCCTTACATCCCAGGACCGAACGAGGAAGCTGTTCGTCTCGTACTACTACTCAGCGACCGCACAGGTTACTAGACGGGTTGTTAAACCCCGGGCGGGATTACTATTTGGACGACTCAAGCCGACCTATAGTGTCACAGTCAAGGCTTGCGTCCAACTCTACAAGAGAGTGGATTGGGAGGTGCAAGTGATCTCGAAAAGATGATCAAATAAAAGACTAAAGAACTACAAGTGAATAGCTACTCTACTTATACTGTTTGTCGAACCGTGTGAACTTAAGTAGCTAAGTATATAATACAATGAGGTTACCAGGCAAATCGTGATTGGAGACGTCAAGTGTCAAGTGTCAATACTAAATATAGTTCATGGAAACGACTATTGTGTTCCGACTATTGTGTTCCGTTGCCGTGTGATCTTTTAGCCAGCAAAGTCCTCCCATGTTATGCCATTGGTGTGAAGCGCTCGTGCAACAAGCGCTGGGGTCACGTGCTCATCGATCGGTGTTGGAGCGATTAGATTGGGGTCAAATTGTGACATTACCCCCCCTCTAGACTCAACGTCCTCGTTGATTTCGATGAAGATATTGGTTTCGGGAATAAATAGTTTTTCCGTCAAGTATTGTTGCAACTCCTCGCGGTGTTTGTATCTTTTGATTAAATAGTCCCAATGTCCCGCCGGCAGGACTGGGACTGCGCGAATATCGATCCCGTGATCCTTGTTGTATTTA
>JARKIE010000278.1:0-123764 GCA_029378255.1 Mycena rosella
CCCCGCAACAGCGCCGGCGGCCAACGCAGCCGCGCAGCTGGCGGCAACGTTGGAGCTGACTCCGGACCAATTCACTGCATTTGCGGCCGTCATCGCCGCCTCCGTCACTGCACCGCAATAAGATTTCCAACATGCGAACAAAGCGCTATGTTGGTGTCCTCCCGCCCTCGTTTTCTTGTGCATGCATTTTTTGACATCTGGTATCGACCGTCGAAAGACTTCCTCTCCCCTCGCATAATCTTGTTAATTTCTTGACCTCATCTTGTAATGTGTTATTTCTTATCCATTCTGTACCTTGTGTATATTAACCTCCCATCTTGTTGTATCATAATTTTGTATATTCTGTATATCCTAGTATTTCTTCTTGTGTATTTGTAGCCTACTTTTTGAGTTGTATCTACTGTTCGAGTGCCTCCCCAAGGCATGTAAATCTGAATTAGGTGTGGTGTACAAACGGCAGACGAAGGCGGCGGCGGAGGGGAGACGAAGGCAGCGGTTTGTAGCTTACCTTTTTGGTTGTACTCATATTAGTGCCTCCTCAAGGCATGCAAATGTGGATCAGTTATGGTTGTACAAGCAGCGGACAAAGGCGGCGGGGAAGGCCGCTGCCGGCGGCGGAGGCGGGCGATGAGGCAGCGGCGAAGGTAGACGAAGGTGGCAGCCGGAAGGGGGGATGAAGGCAGGCGGCGAAGGCACGGAATATCCCATTGTACATAATAGCGCGGAGCCTGCGCTTCTTGGGACCTACTTAGGTAGGTTTCGCTATAGACACATAACCTACCTAAGAAGGTTCAAACGTAAGCGCGCCGGTGCTCGCTTAGGTGGTGGTAATACTAATAGTAGCAGTTCATGCCTCCCCAGCCAAACACCCTTTTTCTTTTTCTCTTTTTACATTTCTTATCATTTACATTTTTTTTCTCGTACGTTGACCTTCGATTTTAACGCGCCACGAAAATAAAATACAAACCAACTACCCCGAGATGCCCGAGCCCTCAGAGTAGCAGAATTTCGAGAGTAAAGGGGACTGCAGGCATGGAAGGTCGCAGGAAAGATCTAAAGGGTGCACTTAGTATGTAGAGCCGCCGAGAACCAGTCATCGTGGTCCATACACATTAGGGATCTTCAGAGTAGCCCATTTCGAGCTCATTTCGAGCTCATTTCGTTTCTCATTTCGCCAACAAATGTGACCGGCAAAGCCCGAAATAAGCGAAATTTCATTTCGCCATCACAATCAGAGTTAAATCTCATTTCGCTAGACCCTTGCTCATCGTCTGGCGGGATGCCCTCGCCGCCGCCCACCCATCGTCCGCAACGGTGAGCTCCAGTATATCCCTCGACAGCTAACCCCACATATTGCGGTTTTTTTCAATGATCATGTACACTACATACTTGAGGATTTCAGTCATCCACCTAAGAGGAAAGACACCGCCGATGGTAAGTTTGAGGCGGCGGGAATGGGCGGCGCGATGTGGGCGGGGATGGGGCAAGGATCGGGGACGATATGTGTAATTGATGCGCGTTGTCAGGGAAATACAAGCGAGTCCGGTCACATCAGGTCACCGAAACATGGGTTGAAATGAGAACAAAATGAGCTTGAAATGAGCTCGAAATGGGCTCGAAATGGGCTACTCTGAAGATCCCTATTCACCCAATTTCACGTGATACGTACTACATTAGATTGTTTTTCTACATTGCTCTTACCTGTATACTACAAGGAAGCCGCTACACCTCCTCCAGATATCCCTGCACAATTAAATGCTCAATGTCGGACCGTCGTACCATGAAGCGGCGGCCCATCCGGAAGTCGATGCTGCCCGACTCTGTCTGGATGACGCCGCAGTCGCGCACGACGTGGACTAGGACGTGGAGGTCCTTCGGGGGCTGGGTGATGCTCGCGGTGATGTCGAGCTCGTGGGAGAACTCGGACCGGAAGGTCATGACAGACGCGTGGTAGGAACGCAGGTAATCGACCTCATGCGGCGAGAGCTTCGCACGGATGGAGGTGGACTCGGCGGAGAGCAGCGGGGGCAGGGATGCGCCGAGGGACCAGTAGAGGGTGCAGAGGAAGGAGATGCGGTGGTTGTGGTACGCGAGGAGACAGCGCTTGTTGCGGGCGATGGCGGTTTGGATGATCATGAGTGCGGGTGGGGGGGTCAGCGCGTCCGCAGTGGCAAGGACGTGTGCCACTGCAACCTTTTCGAGGTCGCGCTGCTCGCGGATGATGGAGCGGACGAGGGAGTCGTTGTATTTGAGGAGGGTGTCCGTCTGCGTGGAACGGCGCGACTCGGTCACCAGCTGGGTGGCCAGTTCGCCGTATTGACGGGCGTCGCTCATCGTGGTGGTGGTAATTACTAAGACGCGTTATTTGGCTCGAACAAATAAAAGGCCAAATAAGAGTCAATACGCAACCTCCGTCTTCCATTTTCGCTTTTTCAGCATGAGCTTAGTCCTCGACGGTCTCGTTCTCTTTACAGGCTGGGCGCATGTTCTCCTGGCCCCGTATACAAAAGTCGAAGAAAGCTTCAATCTGCACGCGGTCCACGATGTTCTCATGTACGGCGTTGCACCATCGAGTCTCCCGAGCGTTCGTTATACAACCCTGCTGCCGTTTGGTTCACTGAGGCATGCGTTAGTAGTATGACCACTTTGTCTTCTCTGGAGCAGTGCCCCGCACATTCATAGGGAGTGTTCTTCTTGCATGGATATCCACACCCGCCATTTACTTGGCAGACTACTTCGGCCTTGTGTCCTCCAAGTTCGAGTTACAGGTCATCGTGCGCCTAGTACTCGCTACCCTTAACGCTGTCGGACTCTGCTTCATCCGACATGCCGTGTCGCGGCGCTTTGGACGGCCCACAGGCCTCTTCTACACCCTGCTAACCTGCTCGCAGTTCCACGTCCCATTCTGGATGGGAAGAACCCTGCCCAACATGTTCGCTCTCCTGCCCGGTCAGTTCTCTGCCTCGTTGCCAGCGTTTTGCTGACCAAGACGTACAGTGAACTTGTCAACCTATTTGCTCATTAACCGCGCTCCAAATGCCCTGAAGCCTTCGCAGAGAAGCGTCACCACCTCCATTGCACTCTTGGCATTTTCGGCCGTCGTATTTCGCGCAGAGCTTGCCGCGCTACTCGCGGCCTTCGCGTTGCAGTCAATCTTCTTTGGCCATGCATCCTTTTGGCGCATTTGTACCGTCGGCGCTCTCTCGACTCTCGCCTCAATTGGTACGCCCGTCTTGTTCTCTGTTTCCCATGCTAACCTGGCGTAGCCCTTACGGTCTCGGTCGACTCGTACTTCTGGGGCCAGCCGTACCTGTGGCCAGAATGGCAGAGCATCTACTTCAACGTCGTCGAAGGAAAGAGCGCCGACTGGGGTGTACGTTCTCGCATGCTCCCTCGAGTTCCCGACTGACACCTCCCCAGACGTCCCCCGCGCACGCCTACCTCACCGCGCACCTCCCTAAACTCCTCCTCTCTGCCCTCCCCCTCTCCGTCTTCGCCGCCTTCTCCTCCGCGCCGAAGCGCCTGCTTCCCCTCATCTTCCCCGGCCTCGCCCTCGTCGGCGCAATGAGCCTCATCGGCCACAAGGAGTGGCGCTTCGTCGTGTACGTCGTCCCCACGTGGAACGTCCTCGCCGCGCGCGGCCTCAGCGCCATGTACGTGCCCCGCTCCTCCCGTTCACCGCGGCGCTCACCCTGTGCAGGGTCTCCCAGCGCAAATCCTCGCTCCGCGGCCGCCTCCTCTTCCTCGGCGCCTGCGGCGCGCTCCTCGCCAACCTCGCCGCAACCGCGCTCCTCACCGCCGCCGCGACGCGCAACTACCCCGGCGGCGCCGCGATGGCGCTCCTCAATGCGCGCGGTGCGCTCTTCCCTTTCCTCCCTCCTAAGCCCCTTCTCACGGCCGCCGTACGCAGACGCCACACCCCCCGTGCGCGCCCACATCACGAACCTCGCGCTGCAGAGCGGCGCCTCGCTCTTCACGCTCGTGCACGCGCCGCCGTACCCCGCCTTCCTCCGAACGCGTCCGCCGAGCCGTGGGTGTACGACCGCAGCGACGCGCCCGCGTCGCTCGCGGGCTTCACGCACCTCGTCAGCGAGTCCGCGGCGGCGGCTCCCGCGGCGAACGGGGGAACGGCGGGTTCGGGTTCATGAAGCGGCGCGAGGGGGCGGGGGCGTGGGCGCCCGTGGGGAGCGTGGGGCGTTTGAGCGCTGGGCGGTCGACTTGAAGGGGGAGGAGGGGGCAGGGGTGCTGGAGCGCGCGAGGGGGGCGCTGAGGTTGGAGGAGAGGGAGCGGCTGTGGGTGCTTGAGCGGACGGGGAAGTGAACGGAGCGGGGGGAGTGCTGGGGTGGACAGGGGTAGGAAAGGAAGGAGGGAATTGAAGGAGGGAGCAAGTCCGTGTAAGAAACGTTGAGAGGTATTTATTATACTGTACATTTTTCGTTCAGGCGGGCGGTCTGTAGGCGGTCCTTTACCTCGGATCGGCGAGAGCCGGAACAAATTCATCTTATCGCATTGATCCGGCGATTAGATATCATAATGCTCTTCTCCTCTCCCACCTTATCTAACTCCCAACTCGCAGCCCGACACGGTTCTGAATGTTCACCCCCGGGGGAATTACGGGTTGTCGAGATTTCAGATACTTCTGAATCTTCCAAATACGACGCGTACAGTCGTAACTGGAACGAAACGCAACGGGTAGCGAACACTAGGTTGTTGCTACTTAGAGAGCTCGGAGAGGCACGGATTTTTGGGAGCCATTTCCCATGCAGAAACCCCGGTAGGTCAAAGGAATTGAAGAAACGGTCATATTGCGGCGCACGGCGCGATTCCGTGTGCACTACCTATTTGGTGTATTTTACTGGGCCGTGGTTGGTCGCCCTCGCAGGCTAGAAAAATGATGCAGGTATCAACAGGGTGTTTTCAGGTCCTAGGCTCATGACGGACACGGTCTCAGTCTTCAAATCCCAAAATTCAGGCAATTGGAGTGTTTCGTAGTGTTTCGCATCACGTTATTTGGCCGAATTTGGCCTCTCGGAAAGACGTCTCTCGTTCTCCGCCAAAACACACCGAATCTCATGGTCTCTTATGCTGGCATGTAGCCCAGATTACATAGCCAGATTTATAACAACATCAAAATTGATCGACCTACATTTGAGCTCACAATCTGCCGCACCGTCTAATCGTTTTGCTTCCTAGTTACGACTGTACCCCCGGGACCAACCCTCCGGTGCAAGATCCGCTCAGAGATTCTGGCAGAGAAGAGCGGAGAGCTCAGAGCGAAGTCCAGAGCGTCGAAATACCAGTTGGACTCGCCCGCATTACAGGATGCGCTGCACGCCACCGTAGTGCAGGTAAAGGGATGCCGCTGAAGAGGTGTTAACTGATTCAATCATTCAATCTGCAGAACGCTTGCTATTTGGACGCGTGCCAGTGAGCCCTGCTGACCTGGTGTCGCGGAGGAGGCTACAGCTGCTCGTCCGGAAATGGAATTCAGTCGCCACGCCTAGACACGCGGCGCGCACGTACCACAGCTTTCTATAAGACGCGACGATCCGGAGGGTTCCCCGGCTCGTCCTTTTATCCCTTCGCCCCACCATCGGCTGATGCCTCGCACAACCATAGAAGAAGTCTGTGAAGGCGAAGGTACACACTCCGTGCCAATGCCCATTTCGCAGTACTCACGTTTCTAGATGATCGCCGAACCCCGCCTCTACCTCAAGACGGGCCCATTCTAATGCAGGTCGACCCCAGTTCCCTCCCCGGTCCGCCTTTCCTCCTATTTTGCTTCCGCTGTTAACACTCGTTACTTATAGCTCCTACCGCTACACCTATATTGAATCCACCGCCTATTGGTCCTGCCGCTGCACCCGTCGCACCTCCAATTCCTAAGCAGCCTTCCTCCTTTCCGTTTCCTTTCTCTCGCCGCCTTCGCCGCCTTCGCGCAGCTTCGCCCATGGACACGAGCTGCGTCTCTGCAACTGAGCGTGCACCCGAAATCCATCCTCCATCAAAATCTCGGTCCTCATTCGCCGGACCAGGCGGAAGAAGGCCCTTCTTATTGGAATCTGCGGCTCCAAGAATGCTAGTAAGGAGTACTCAGAGCTGAAGGGCTCACATCGTGAGGTAGCGGAAGCACGGGACATGCTGATAGACTGGTGAGATCGGGTGAATCGATTGCCTTGCGTCCTTGCTAACCGACCCATCACAGCTATGGCTACAAGCTATTCAATATAACTGTCCTCGTCGACGATGGAATCCCAGGACACCTGCAGCCCACGCGTCGCAATATTGTATGTCCAGTTGATTTCACACCAATCCGTGGAGGTTGAGTCGCGGCAACAGTTGCGGGCAATAGCGGCACTTGTCAGGGGCGCCAAGGCGGGGGACCACTTTTTCTTTCACTGTGCGCATACACACACTCTGAACGACACCGTGATGTAGAGCTGACACTCCCCCAACCAGACTGTGGCCATTCGATCCAGATCGAAGACAGCAGTAACAAGGAGACTGGGAAGGCCGAATGTAGGCTTCCGCTTCCTTCCCTTTCTACTTCATCGGACTGATCTCTGTAAGGCATTATCCCGTCTGATGGCGAAAAGAATCTTATCCGGGATAGCGTACGTCAAACTAATTCCCCGTGTCTTCTGGCACCCAATTTCTGTGGCAGGCACTAAATGCTGCTCTTGTCGAATCTCTACCCCCCGGCTCCCATCTCGTCGCGCTCCTCGATAGTTGCCATTCTGGGTCCTTGCTTAGTATGCCACCGATGTCCCCAAGTACCTGTGATCCTCACCGTCGTGTAGACCTCAAGCATAACAAGTGCAATGGTGTGTTCGTCCCATGGATGGACGAGATCCAGTATAAGGACGCAGGTAGCGCTATTGCTTTTGACAGTCCGATTCCAACCCACCCGACCCCACAATCTCCGTCCCTCGCTGACTTGCCCGAATCTCGACACCACAATCTCCTTTCTCACAACTTGACCTTTGGACACCACAATCTCCCCGAGTCGACCAAAGCCCACCCTCGGACACCAACGTTTCCCTCCTCATTTGAGACCGAGCTCCGGAAAAAAGCCCTCCTCATCGGGATTAGCGAGGCCTACTCTGAATTGAGGGCTGCGCATCAAGATGTGGAGCATGTGCGCAACTCGCTGATAGACGTCTACGGCTACAAGCCATCCGACATAACTATCCTTGTCGACGACAATATCCCGGGACACACGCAGCCCAAGCGGCGGGGCAAAGAGGATGCCCAGCACAACATTTGTGAGTTACACTGTCCCTTCTGGTATCACAGCTCTATTCTATCACTCCAGCATCCTGACCTGACTTATTCGCAGTACCATACATGCGCTTACTGTGCCTACTTGTACCAAGGCGACGGTCACAGTCACGACGCGCCCGTCGCGTCGCGCCCGTCGGGGCGGGTCACGGTCACGACGGCTCCATCGCCAAAGCCCCTACCGTGAAATTTCAGACAAAGATCCTTTGGGGCCCTAAACACAACGGGTAAGCTCAAGAACCATCCAATTTCACGTGCGTGGATTCTCCGTCAAGTCCCTGACGAGTGCTGAAAATCGAGGGAAAAAAACCCTACCCGTCGCCTATTTTGGCAACGGTCACGGCCGCCATCGTCCTCGTCGCGTCGCCCCCGTGCAGTTGCCCATGTCACGGTGGGTTCGCCGTCGCCTCAGTACAAGTAGGCACAGTACCTTCCGCAACCTGGTGCAGCCCTCCTGAGTGACACTACTTGATACGCAGGCTTGCACGACGTAACAGCTTGTTACGGCGATGCGACAGCTCCGCCGCGAAGGTCGAGTGCACGGGGTGGTGTGGGAAGTCTGCGACGGTAGACGCGGAGCTGTCGGCGTCCGTAAAGGCGGACGTGATCATCCTCTCGTCGTGCACTGCCTCCCAAAGCACTTGGGAGGACGAAGACGGCAAGAGCATGACTTCTGTGCGCACGCATTTTTTGCCTATGCGGTGCGAATGCGCTGATGCATCACACCACAGTCCCTCGTCCAGATCCTGCGGCAAAATCCCCACCAGTCACTGAAGGATGTTCTCGTGCAAATCAGGTCAGTTAATCTACTACTTCGGGCATGCGCCTCCGCTGATGCGATCGCGGACGCAGACACGCCATGTACACAAAGGCGCTCGCGCGACACGCCGCCGTGCGGGCTTACAAGTTGCAGCGCGTAGTCATTATACGCAAGGCTGAGCAGGAGCTTAAGCAGCTGCGCAGTAGGATGTCGCTCCTTAACGCGGACGTGGACGCAGCGTTCTGCGTGCGGCGCGTGGAGCACCTAGAGAAGGTTTTAAGTGAGCTGCAATGGAGCCCGGAGTACACGGACGCCGTCGAGAGTCCGGAGCTCGCCAGCGCCCGGCCGCTGGATATGGAGCGGGAGTGGATGATGTGACTGCGTGGGTTTGATTGCCATTCACTGCATTCCATGGGCCGGTCGGCACAGGCTGCCGACCTAGCTTGACGTCACTTTTGACTTTCCGCCTCAGATGTCAAACCCGATATGGAGATTTTGATGGTGGCAGTGTAGCGGCCATCTTTCGGCATCTCTCAAACTCCGCTCGTGTTCTGTCAGCCGCCATCACTTTCTCTTGACGCGCCCGTGCGCCCGCATATCGTTCTCCTCGCCTCCACTGTGCCTGCCGGTTTCGGGCTTCTGAAGACATGTCTGGCTTCCTCGGATGCTTCTGGCTTCATCGCGCTTCTCATTCCACCGCACGCCTCTATGCAGTGCTTCACGGAGGGGCACCGGCGGTATCAACACCTCATGCCAAACGCCAAGGAGGCGGGGGCTCGGAACATCATGATGCCCGGCGTCAAGACACGCTGTACGTGAGCGGGCGATTCTGCTTATGGTGCTGGGGTTAGTAGCGGAGGCAAGGTGATGGCAAAGAAAGCCAAGAAGAGGTGTGTGTCAGATTTGCTCGGTTGTATAGTGCTAATACATTTCTCAACACGCAACATAGTACTGTGTCGCCCGCACTCTAACTACCTCCCCTCCTCCCCCTCTCCCTCCTCCTCCTCCTCCTCCTCCATTTGTTCTACCGTCCATTGCCCAACTACACTCACAGCCACCACCGCCTCCTCATTTTCCTTATCCGTATCCCCTGGCGCGACGATGATATATCCCAACCCATCTAGGGGTCTAGGCTCCTTATCCTCCTGTTCTGTACAATGCCTATCGCACTCCTGATTTGTAGCGTCGATTAATGCATCCTATCCCATTTCCTTGAAGGGATGACGTAGCACATATCGGCACTGTTCGGCGATGCGGCTGCCGAAAGATGTGCCGCCACACTGCCACCATCAAATCCCCAAATCGGGTTTGACATCTGAGGCGGAAACTCGACAAGTGGTTGACGTACGCTGACGTCTGCCGATCAGGGTCGACAGGGCCTGCCGACATCACATCGGCACAGTTGTGCCGACCTGGGCTGACACACTGGCGACCTCTGCGGGCGTCGGGTCGACATCCCCTGTCTAGGGTACGCGGGAAGGGCGCGGTTCGATTTCGGTTCAATTTCGGATCAGCTGGGCAATTCGGGCGTGGGTTCGATCCGGGCAGGGTCCGTATTACTTTTTCTCCTTTGACCAATATTTGGGCCGGTATATTAGGGATGGATGCCCAGCTGTACTATGAATTTTCCGGGAGGATGTGAGTGCCCTCTACAAGTACTTTGAATACCCCCAGTGTCATCTGCATTTTGCCGAGTTGCATCGTTTGCATCGGGTAAGCCTTACATCTCTGCCTTCCCCCTGCTGATTTTCTTGCGTCTGCTTGAAGTCGAGATTGACGAAGTACCCAGAGATGCTGTTCGTGGCATAATGCACGATCATTTTGATGCCGGCTTCACATTGCGCTTTCCCGGTCATAAAAAACAGCTCATCGCGCGGGTAGGGCTCTCTGCGATGGGGCCATTTCATGAGATATGCGCAGATGGTCATGAGAAGCTCTCTGCGCAGGCCTTGCAAATGGGAGAGCTTGCTTTACCCATATACGGCCACAAAGACAAGTGGACTGATACATTGGTGATGCTGGAACTCATCCCAAACTCTCGGACCGCGGCCGCAGTGGGACATCTCTTCTTGGATTTTGTGGAGGAAACCGGCTGTGAGTCATCATTTTAAATTCTGAATCCAATTGACAATTGACGTTCAACCAGGTATTCCCATCCAGCTGACTACCGACAAAGGCTCGAAGATCGGATGGCAGTACGCCATTCAATGTGCACTCCGGTTAGTCCTACAACTCTTTGTTTGCTGTCCAATAAACTGATGTAATCTTTAAAGAGCGGCATTCGCTCTAGATATAGATCCCGCCTTCTATCCTGAATACATGGTTCTTAAGAGTGTTCAAAACACTGTTATTGAAGGCTTCTGGCGTTGGCTCAAGCTGAAACTCGGCTTGAACCTGAAGGCTATCATTATCCGTGGTAAGCAAGAGCGTATATATGATTCAAATATTGCCTTCCATCTGTACGATGAGTCTCTTCTTAATCTTGCAATATTTGCTGATACATTTTAGACCGCTATTTTATTGTATTTGTACCGACAATCCAGCACGAGTTGGATGAGTTCCGCGCATGGTGGAACCAGCATCGTGTATGTTTGCAGGCTGACAAGAACATGCCATCGGGACATGTGCCAGCACATGCTCTAGAAAATCCCTCTCATTTCGGAGGTATTGATTGTCGCATTCGCATCCCAAAGGAGGCTGTCACTGAGCTCCGTGGGTATCTGACTGAGGAGGTTGGCTCGAGAGAAAGCCATTTGGGTTGGCCTGGAGTGACACCGGAGTTCAAGGCAGCAGCAGAGGCAGCTTGGACTGGGCTAGGTAGTCCTACCATATCCATGGAGTCCGCATGGCATGGATTTGAGCAGATGTCGGGTGTAATCGAGAATTATTAGTTGGGCAGTTATTCCAGCGGATTCTAGAATGGTCATAAATGATGGTGCTTACTTCTATCTTAAGCCCTCAATCAATGTACATGGATATACTGGAATCCGGAAAGCCCTTCCAGTTTAGACGCCCGCACATCACACTCATGTGATGTGACTTGACGTGTCTCCCTTTTGAGGGAGATTTTGCACAGCCACCTAGATGACACTGGGGGTATTCAAAGTACTTGTAGAGGGCACTCACATCCTCCCGGAAAATTCATAGTACAGCTGGGCATCCATCCCTAATATATCCGGCCCAAATATTGATCAAAGGAGAAAAAGTAATACGGACCCTGCCCGGATCGAACCCACGCCCGAATTGCCCAGCTGATCCGAAATTGAACCGAAATTGAACCGCGCCCTTCCCACGTACCCTACCTGTCGACCTCTGCTCTTGCCTTCAACTCGCCAGACCCTGGCCCTTTTATAAGTACTGCTCGCTCCTCAGTCATCCGCGGTAGTGGACAGCCTCGTTGTGATGTATGATTGTATGAAATGCTTTGCGAAACTTTAAACCTGATTTCGGAGACTTCTGTCGGCTCTGCGCGGCCCCGCCGGTCGGGCGTTAGTATACCCAGCTCTTCCCCCTACTATCGTGCTCCTCCCTTCCCCCCCAATAGGATAAAGAGCAGGTCACTACGAAGCGTGAGAAGTTCGGGCTTCGATTTCGGATCGAGGCCCGAAGATCACGCGTTCGAGTCTCACAAATGGCATTTATTTTCTACCCTTCTTATAAGTGCTCGACTACCTGTCTTATGTTCACCTATCAACCACTCCGCTGTGTTGCTTTGGTAAAGGTGTTGTTAATCCTGACCTTGATATCAATCTTCAACGCCAACCCATCCATAGTAGGACTGGGCAATTGGCAAGTATTATAATCTTATCCTACTGTTTGACCTGAGTGTAAGCTCAGGTTGAGTTTGGGATACACCCTAACCCAAGTGGAAGGCAAGGCAAGGGAGACAAGATAAGGCATCGGATTGATGTGTAGATCAGATCATCTAATTCCGACGTACTCATGAATGACGAGCGAGGAGATTAGCGAGGCGGCGACTCCCGGCGTCAAGCCAAAGACAAAATCGGGCAGCTGAGTGCGAGAGCGAGAAAGGCCAAAAAGCTGAAGCCCTCCTGAGAGTGCAGCCCTTTTGTGCAGCTCAGGAGAGCGCGGCCCCTCGTTGTGCTCCACAATCGATCGTGCCTGAAATTGTTAGTGCTCCGCACAGCCTGGCTGCGAGGAGGCAGTCCCTGGCCAGGAGTGACACAGGGCACAGCAGAGCATCCCGTGTTTTGCGAAGGGCGCCCGGCGCCGCGACGTCAGGATGATGCGACAGAGAAATGAGAAACAAATAACATTCATACCGAGCGATATTAGACTAAAGTAAAACCAGTTCTAAACTCGATTTAATCTAATCGACACATCTACACTGCCGCTCATCACGGTTAACACTTTACTTCGTCATCAACGCTCTCGCCTTCAAGCCTTCAAGCACCTGCACACTGCACCATTCATTCTTTCAGCAGTCATTCTTAATCTTTACTTAATGGGCCTCCACCGGTACTGCTGATCCATGCGTTCAGGGCTAGTGAGAACCTACTGAGAACTGAGACTATCGAGACGGGTATAGGCCTACCTTGTGATTCCTTGTTCTTGTTTATGTGGATCTGTTTTCTGCCCAAAAATCCTTTAAGTGGGGCCTGCCTCTATATTCTGATATCACCTCCATGTGCTCCATGTGCGTTGCAGGCATAACTCCTTCGGTTATTCATATTTGCAAAAATCAAAACCACCCGTATTGATGGTGAGTCGCTGCCCACCCTGAAAATTACGATGTTGACAAGTCTCAACCACTCACTTGCTCTGCTACCTGGTACGCAGGGTCAGTGTACAGCCTCAGGTACCACAAACCTAGCTTCTTAATTTAATCCTGATTTGTGTTCACTTGATTTTGCTTCCCATTCTACCACAATCATGCTATTGATTTCACCCGATATTGGTGCAGCCCACATGGCTCATAAGCCGCACTATCTCCTAATGGCCTCATCCCCGAGCCCTATAAAAACCTCATCTTGCCGTTTTCCTCTTTCTTTTGCACCACCATGTCCGACGAGCCAGCCCCACTGCCTCCCCTGAACAACCTGCCTTGTGGAGGCAAGGACAACGAGCAAGACAGCTGCCAACATATCTTCATCTACACTGATTCCTCTCGCATCCTCTGCTTCAAATGTGTCAAGCTTTCTGTTCCAGGTCTCAGAGAAAGGCGCTGAAGCAATAACTGTATGCCCTTCCTTTTTCTTTTCTTTCCCATTTCCTCATTTCCCATTAAAAGAACTACAAGTTCCGTTCCAAGTGTGGTCTCACCGGAAGCAAAGTCACCGATCCCTGTGGTATCTGCGAACATCGCGGTCAGTGGTCTATTGGTCTAATTTATTTACGCTGTCTCAACACATCCTTTTCTTCCCCATTAGAAACGGAGGCAAAAGGCCTCGCCAACGAGGCCAAGGAGGCTGCACGCCGTGCTCGGGCGGCTCAGGCCCAGCTCAGCTTTAAAACCGGCTCTAAACCCATGGTCGATGTTACCAATCATGTGGTTGGTCCCAGCACGTCTATGGCTGAGCTGCAAGACATTTGGACTTCCAACAAAAGTGCCTGTTGGACATTGACATACAAAGTAAGCCTCAGAATTCTTTTTAGGCATAAAACACATCCTCAAATATTGTATAGGTATGCCTGGATACCAAAATCAATGGGTGCTTCGGTACACAGACCTATGCTGCATATTCAGATGAATTGATACCCGGTTCGGTCCTTCTTCATACTGATGTACATGTGCTTACTGGTTTTCAGCTGCTCTCGACGGAATGGTCAAGCAAATTAACTTGCACTGGACCGAGTACAATGGGCATGAACTCGCACTTCTAGTGTTAGTCCATCACAATTTTGGTTTCTTTTCTTTTTCTGAAATGACAGTCCCGATAGCAAACACTGTGAGCTCTGCTTTAAAGATAACTTCCGCATTGCGCCGGAAGCTTTAACTCAGAACATCAAAGGCCTTTATTAGTTCTACGCTAATCACAGCAATCGTCAGATGGCTCTAGGCCAGGACAATGCTAAGCACACCAAAGGGCTTACTAAAGGTACATATATGAACATGGAAGTTGTTATCGACTCGTCCAAGGTCAGGCCTTTTTTTTCGTGCACAACTTTGTTGAATTACATATGCCATAATATTCGGCATATTTGGGAAGCAAACGGCATCCGCATGAGGAGGAGGACAAGGAGCCAGCACAGGGCAAGAGAAAGGCGGGATCCAACAGCTATGGTCAGCTCATTAAGCGTATTAAACAATCTGTTGCGTGCTTGGGATTAATTTAAATTTGCCATTTTTTCAGGGAATTCGGCAGGGACCCGGGGATTCACGGGGTGGGTGTGTGCGCCGGCGTTGCTGACTTTGACATGGAGCCTTAGGGATGCGACGGAGGTGCGTCTGCGGCCAGCACTGCAACTTGGCGCAGAATGCTGACTGTCTTTCAGCAGAGCCTTGGGATTCATGCGGTGCATGCAATGGAAGTACATCCGTGGCGTGGGTCTTGCTGGCTGTCGCGGAGGCTTGGGGATTCACACGGTGCATCCGCCCGGCATTGTATTATTATATGATTTGCAAAATATACTACCTTTTTTTTAAAAACTTGATACAAATTTATGCTAGTCCTGGCTAAGGAGGCGCGTACATGCAAGCACCAGCACGGGAAGTGACAGATGTCTCCAGGCAACCACACCTCTTTGTACTGCCGAGCCTGCTGGACGCTCGCAGTCGTCAGAGATGGGCAATTCAATGATACACGATGTATAATTAAAACAAAAGATTACAATTTGCGAGAATCGAATGCGTGATCTTCGGGCCTCGATCCCAAATCGAAGCCTGAACTTCTCGCGCTTCGTAGGTCACGCGTTGGCGGGTACCCGACCAGCGGCGACCATAAATTCCCTAATAGTTAATAATCGAACCAGCACTAGCAATAATAGAACAATCATCCATCATGGTGAAGAAGCATCGCACAGCAACCCGAGAGTGCTTCGACGCTGTCTCGTTCAACCTTGATTGAGTGTACTTACAAGTTATACGATGCTCAGTGGGCTCGCGTTGAACTTGGTTTTGATCGGTCGACGGTAAAGTGATGGGAAACCGAAAGTAAACAGTGAACACAGATACACACTGACGTAAAAACGGCAACGGGTAATCTACAGACTTGTCGCAGAGGCGAGGAGATGGCAGAAGATGTAGGCAGACTATGCCTGGACATCGGCATAGTCTGCCTACCTCCGGGTCTGCCGACCTCTGCCGACGCTGCTCGGCACAGGCTGTGCCGACAGGCGCAGGGAACGCAGTGATTTGTTGTCTTCGTAGTGCTGCCCCTCCGAGATGCCACCTGCTCATGAGGGCCACTGCTCATAGACCATTTATTATCTGCTCATACATATGCTGCTGAGGGTGGAAGAACAGCGGTGGCAGGATGGTCCGGTACATGCAGGTATGTGCAAAATAGTTACTTGCGAACATTACATATGGGTTTCTATTCGGAAGCATGTCCGTCGAATCTATGCATTTACTGTGTATCGGTAATTATGAGAGCCAGGGATGCAAAGCAGTTACACCGTTGCAGAACTGCCCGGAGTCTTATGAATTGAATTCCCTTTGCGCGTTACGGTGTTGTTGATGAACTGATCAAGATCTGAACAAAACTGAAGCCCCAACACTATGCATTCAAGTGATTATAAAATAGTTCAACGAGGATCGTGAGCTTTACACGACATGTTATAATTACAGAGCTGATATCCAGCGATTCCTGTCCATTCATGGCAGCCGCGGGGGAAACGAGGAAGCAGATCCCGTACCAGGACAGCCTATATGCAATGGTGAAGTCAAACAAAGCGAAGGCTGAAGATGTGGTGAAAAACTGATGGGATACACATACATACCCGGGAACAAGCGCCTCAACTAACCAACCACATGTTGGTTGTTCTGTTTATAGTGGAGGCCCTTGGACGGCCCAACCCGCTTTAGCCGGGAATTATGGACGAGCCTAGAAGCAGCGATGTGAAAGTAGTCATCCACCTACGCGTCCAATGCTAGGCTGACCCATAGGTTGAAAGAAAGGCCAAATCGGAATTTACGTAACCGAGCTGTGAAACGGATTCCAACCTAATTCCAACCGTGGGAAGATCAGGCATTAGCCACGTGAACTGCCGTTGCAAAACTTGAAGTTGGATTGTCCGAATAAAAGAAGAGAAACAAATACGAGTGCTTCGATTATAAAAGGGCGAGAGATTTCAGTTTCTCGAAATCAAAGAAGCCAAGGCCTAGGAAAAATCAGGAAAAATGGACACGGCATGTGCAGCATGTTCAACGAACCAGATGCTGGATCCCATCTATCCTCGCAAGTTATGGATAAGTTTCTGTAGGATATTATTGAGTACTCACCCGCTAGTAGCGTTGAATCCTGGCTGCTCGCAGCCATCAACCAGCCCTTCCCTGCTCAACAGATTAGCGACACCGTCACCCGGGAAAATGGGAGGGACAAACATGATATCCACCAGGCCCTTCGAACCAACACCATAGAGGAAGGGATTCAAGAACCCCATCGTCGGCTTCCCGTTCCGCAGGCGCCAGTCGTTTAGGAGAGCGACCATGCTCGCGGTAGTGGGCACCGCAACACTCGTCCCGCCCCCGAGGTCCCACCGGTTGAAAAAGAAGTCAAAGAACGCACCACCGCCTGATTTAGCCAGTTCAGTTTCAGCGAGTATAATGAAGGGAATTACCTGTGCAGACGATGTCTGGATAGGCGCGGCCATTGTGGTTGTACATGCTCGCTTGCAACGTGGTCTCGTTGTTGTTCGCTGGGCCGGCAAGATAGTCGGAGACGGCAGCATCTGCGCACTATTTTAGAATATTCTGGGAGAATCGTAGAGGCCTCACCTTGGTACCATGGCCGATCGAAATAGTAAGAGAACCCGGCGCCAGAGCCAAGACCAGCAGTTTGAGGGGAAAGGCCTATCGTCTCCCCGACCGTCGTTACACTGCAATTTAGAGTTCGCATAGAGGTTAGATGCGAACACAATAGTTGGTTGGGCTCTTACTAGGGACAGGAAGCAGGGAAGACGGGGAGGAAGGTCGTTGCGTTATTTCCTGTGTTAGCAATACACGCCTATTGGAAATATTAACCAATGCCGTGCATACCCAGCGCGAAGAAAAATCACCGATAGTTCACCAGTACCCAATCCTTGATCGCCGGAGCTAAACAGCACGGTGATGCCTCTATTTCGAATGAGATGTATATATGCCATAAGCGAGGGACCACCTACCTAGCTCCCAGTTTCGCGAAACCCTGACAAACCGCGTTGGCGTAGTCCTTAGTTGCACAAAAGGTCAGGAGACAGAAGCACCATGTCGCCGAAAACGCACTAGAGGAACCTAAACGGAAATCACCAGTTAGTTAGTCTTCTGCTTCAGCTGAAGTCGAAGGAGCCCGACCGTTTGCTCGTCGTCTCCATACGAGGTGGTAATCACCGTCGGTGGGTTATCCAGCCCCAAAATATGGTCGATGAAGCTAATCGAATTAACAATCAATCCCTCGCTGCAAGAACAGACCCGACTCACTCGAGATAGGGCTCATTAACTCCAGGAACTTCGCCGTCTTGATTTTCGTCCGGGATATAGGGTGGGACCGAGTTTGTGGTGTAGTATGTCATGGGGATGGGAAAGGCGACCTGAATAGCTGCAGACGATTTTAATTAAAATCCAACTGCGAAAGTAGCTGAACCTACCCATCTGCGTGTCGAGATTCCCTTCGTCACTGACGGTAGAAGTTTGGAACGGTCCTTGACCAAGAATTTTATTGGATCTGGAAAAATAGAGGAGACCGACATGCCTGTGATATTTACAACGTCCATGGTGTAATTGGACCCTATGGACTCCGGCACGTAGTCTGCAAGATACAGTGCCAGTGAGTCTCTAAATCACGACGCAAATCAGCAAAGCCCCAAATGAGAGGTCTAGGACAAATACGGTCTGGCCCATATGTCGAGATACCCAGCCCTGTCCGAAAAAAAGTGTCAAAGGGACGGCAAAAGGCTGAAAGTAGCACGAACACTCCGATCCGATTGTTCAATGTCGCATCCGGCGTGTAATTTCCTATGTTGAACAATTTCCGGACGCACGGTGGGTCGACGACAGAGACGCAGCTCGTGAAGTCGCTCTGGTTGAGCACCACGGGCCGCTTCTCCAGGTGCGATACACTGGCATGCGCCGGCTGCGAATCCCCGTCAGAAACGAATCGCCCCATTCCGTGGCGGAGCGGATCGAAGAACGCGGTCGTGGGGTGGACGAAGTCGATATGCGGAAGCAGGTCCGCAGGCAAACTGTAGCTGAGTGTGCGAACGATCCGATGGCCGCTCTTGGCATGCTCGAATATGCTGAAGCGGGCGGACAACATGTCCTCAGCAGCAGAAACGGGGAGCACCGCCGAAACGCTGTCCTGGGAGGAGCTCCACTTTACGGAGCTCGCGTTGTGAATTGTGAGCCAGCGCTCCACGGCTTCCAGGGTGTCATTTGCGGGCGTCGATAGAGCATGAACCTTCTCTTTGGAGAGGTGTTGGCCATAGTTGGGATGGCTTGGATCGCTGATATTCTGCAGCAACGCCTCGAGCTGAGAAAAGCGATGCTGAGCGAGCCCAAATCGGAGGTTGAGACCCCGGCCTGGATCCAAGGAGGCATTTTGGAGCTCCGCCCAGCCAGAAGGAATGTCTGGGAGCGAATGCTTCACCAGTGACGGTGAAAGCGCAGATGTCGAGACAAGAAACCCGGCGAGAAGGCACCAGAGAGATGTGCGAGTCATGACGGGGCTTGGTAACGCTGTATGTGGGGCAGGACTATGTTTTATACGGCACACAGAGATTCTCAGGGCGGTACAAAGCACCCGTACCATGTTTTATACGGCACGCAGATATTCTCAGGATGGTACAAAGCGCCCGTACCATCTGTCAGCCCGAGACGAGCAAGTCGTTGCTACATGGCATACTAAACGTCCTCTACGTGCGGGCCGCTCCACGATCCACCAATGTCCAAGACGCGAATCCGAAGAGACGTGAGCACACTAGGGAACGAGATTAGGAAGGATGGGACTCGAGTTCGCGGACACCATCGCCGGGTAATTGACCGTGACGTCGGGGTCATTTTTATTTTGAAACGCCGCTTACGCGCAGGTGACGGGGAACTTGGCCGGAATGTGATTGTTCGGATGTAGCCGGATTGGTAGTGGGCCTGCTAAGTTCTAAACTGAACAAAGTAACAGCGTATGGCTGAACCTACGAAAACGCTGCTCACTGTCCACCTACGATGCGCTGGCGCGGAGGTTGAATCGACTCGGAGTTGTATGGACCCACGCTGGGCGCTGGACTTGAGTTATATGGAGGAAACTTGACTCCGCAGACCCATCCTTAGCCCCGCATACTGTAGACTCGGGTTCATCTCCCTGCTTGCATTAAAATTCAATTTACTCGGCCACCAGCATATCCACAGTAAACCGCCTAGCGCCGCCTTCGAGCGTACATCTCAACAATCAGCTGTTCCACTCTAAAATCAACCAAAGCCAAATTAGTTAGTGTGAACCGCAAAGCGACGACACCCACCGTCCTTTAACCAAAAAGGTAACGCCTTGACTCAAAAATCCCTTGATGATCTGCATCTCCAGGCCCTGGTAAAGCCCAGGGATCCCCGGCTGCTTCGAACCCTCTGGATTTAGCTCCATCGGGAACTTGGCGCTGCGGCCCCGCCCGGTGTACGCGTCGCGCAGGACCTCGCGCATGGACGTCGCGGACGAGGCTTGGAGGCGCGTCTTGGCGAGCATGAGGGGGTACAGGATGAACGCCGCTGAGATCATCCGTGTCAGAGTACGGACAGAGCTAAAATCATGCGGGGAGCAAATACCGATGGAGTTCGACACGGCTGCCCCGAGGAAGGCCTGGCTTGGTTTTGGATTGGCGCCGGCGGCGGCAGAAGCTGACGCTCGTGCGAGCACGCGGCGGAACACCTGGAAGAGCGCCAAAGTGAGCGCAGGGTTGAGGGAGAGCAGGGTCGTCGTCTTGAATCCTACTTGGAATTAACTCCGGTCGAATATCAAATGAAGAAGATATTACCGCGCCAAAAGCCCAGGATTCCCTGCTCGTCATAAATCTTCTTCACGACTCCGCCGACTCCGGAAACCGACGGCTTCAAGTCTCCTTCTTCCTCGTCGTTGTCGTTTTCAACTTGGAGACGTAGTGTGACGATGTTCAGTGGTGTTGAGACCGCCCGAGAAGCGACTCCAGCGATGAAGCCGAGGAGGAGTTCCTCTAGAAGGCTGGGCTTATGCGGACGCGCAAGATTGGCGGGCTTTGGGTTGAGCGTGAGTTGGCGCCGGGTAAGGAGATACCGAAGGCCGGCGTAGAAATAAAAATAGAAGAAGCTAGACGGCGATCCGGGTTAGTTAGTGCAAGTTAGAACAGACAAGACACACTTCGAGAGTAAAGTCGCGCCCGTATCTGTGGCCAAACCAGTGTAAAGATCCTGAAAGCCATGTTTCTTGATGATTCCGCGTAGAATACGGACTGCGCCGTGGAGACCCGACGACCGTCTTGCTTTGTGTGGAGGATCGAGCTGAAGCCGGGTGGTTACCAAGTCTAATGGATATGTGAGGGCGTTGGCAGAGGCACTGCCTATTGCGCCGGAGAAAGCTTGGACTAGAGGAGGCAGAGTGCTGGTCATGGTGGTAAGGAACAAGAGGAAAATGCGCGAAGCGGTGACATCATTGATTTCGCGATCACGTGTAAGCTCACCCGATTAGAGTCCTCGCTTTGTCCTCGGTTGAGTCCCCTCTCGGAGTGTAGCAGAGGAAGGAAATTAAAGCACGGGAAAGTTACAGTTCATTCCAATCGGGGTTTTCTGTTTTTTGAGAGGAGAAGGATGTTGACCGCAAGAAAAACGCTATCTACATCACTGGCCGCCAATTAGCACACTAGAACCAGACATTGTTATCTAGATACGCGCGTGAGCAGACAGTTAACAGAAAATACCAAAAATGCGCACCAGATAAGCAGTTAAGAAGGCCTCAGCGCATCTCATTGCGGCTGACAGCTCGGGGGCTCATCTTCCTCCTCCTCCCAATACTCTTTCGGGCGATTCTTCTCCTCTTCTCTATCCTTCTTCCCAGCCTCTTCTTCGATAGGATCCCGTGCAAGCTGAAACCCACACGCCCGACGCACCTCCCTCGCCATCCACTGATCCGACATCCCGAACAACATCCACTCGACATGCCCCTGTTTTTCGTCCCTCTGGTCCATGCCGGGCGGAACGTCCTCCTCGCCCTCCTCGTACGCGATCTCGTAGTCGATGCCGACGGCCCCAAGGAGCAGGCGCACGGCATTCACCGCGGCCTTCCGCCGCGCCCCATCCGACTCGCCATCATCGACGGGCTCCGGCAGCGCCCCGAAGAGCGTCTCGTGCAGATCGAGGATGCCCTCGTCGTACAGGTCGCATGACCGCTCCTCGACCCTACGCTGCCCAGAGTTTCCCCGCCCGAGGTCGTCCCACGTCGCCCAGGCGATCGACCGCCACCCCTTGTTAACGTGCATGTTGCCCAACCCACCGCCGAAACACTCCTTGAGCTTCTTGATGTCCAAGTCCGCAGGCAGCTCCTTCGCGGGCCCGCGCCCTTGGGGACGCGTATAGATCTTGTAGCCAATACTGTAGTACCATTCGAGCCAGGAGGAACGCATGCGGTGGTGATACAGTAGGTGGACGTCGATGTAGGCCGGTCTGGAAGGAGAGTAGATGCGCGAGATGGTGGACACCGTCCGAGGCTTAGCGAAAGGTCAACGGGTATGCAAGCCATTTTCGCTCGGGTACTTACGTCCCACGCCTCCTCGAACCCAGCTTCACAGGACAGGACCGCAACGCTTTTCTGCAAAAGCCCACCCGGAAGGCCCATCTCACCCTCCAGCGCTCTCAATGTCCGCCTTATCGAGCGGAAGACGTGTATCGTGTCGTCTCTCGGGTACATGTACGCCCAATCGTCGTCAGATTCGGGCGATTCGTATCCCTCGGCCTCTGCCTTCCTATCGCGCTTACAGATCGACCAGGCCGCGCGCCTGTTGCTTGAGTATGCTCTCCAGAGGGCATCGGTGGCTTCAATCGGGTCGTGGAGCGCGAATCGTTTTGCAGCTTTTTGAAGGTACGCTGCCGGGCTCGGATTGAACGAGCGGAGATTGGGGATCGTTTGCAGCGGTGGACATTGTTTGAGGTAATCGCAGGTTATCGCGCGCCTTTCCGTAGCGCAGCAAAAACCTGGCAGGAATGCAGGACGATGCCAGGAAGAGGAATTATTTCATTTTATTTTCCGTTGATCAATGATGAGATCTGCTAAGTACGTTATCCGCCTCGCGCTTGCTTTCAACCTCCACCATGGAAATCGTCGATCTCTCCCACAGCCTGAAGCCAGGCATGCAAATATACCCCGGCGATCCCGTCTTCAGCTGCTCCCGCGTCGCCACCATCGAAAAAGACGGCTACGCCGTGCGCGCCCTCTCCCTGGGCTCGCACACAGGCACCCACGTCGACGCCCCATCGCACTTCTTCGCAGACGGGAAGACCATCGAGCAGATTCCGCTGCAGATGTTCATCGGGCCCGCCCTCGTAATCGACCTAACCCATAAATCTCCGCGCGAGGCGATATACTGGGCGGACCTCGCGCCCCACGCGCATAAGATGACCGCGGGCGTCATCCTCCTCCTGCACACGGGCTGGTCGCAGTACTGGTGCACCGAAAAATATCTAGACCACCCGTTCTTGGAGCGCGCGGCTGCAGAGCAGATCATCGCGACGGGCGTGCGGGTGGTTGGCGTCGACGCACTGAGTCCGGACGAAACGCGCCTGGACGGGACAGGCAGTTTCGGCGCTCACGAGGTCATCCTCGGAGCCGGGAGTGTCATCGCGGAGAACCTCACCAACCTACACGCGCTCGACGGTCCAAACTATATCGTGCATCTCACCCCGCTCAAGATCGACGGAAGCGACGGATCGCCTGTGCGCGCATTCGCGTCACGAGCTAGCATTTGACTACCTGTGTAGCAGCAAGCTTGGTGACCCAGAAGTGCCGCATATGTATATTACCTGCTAATATATGATAGATCTAGATAATCCACAATCCAGCCCAAGTCCAGCCCCACTCCACATTACCGCCCTCCTTCAACCCGTGTCATAGCGTCTGCAACATTAGTCTGGAACGCCTCCGCGCCCAGCAGCTCGAACATCCCGGCCTTTGAAAACATGGCAAGCGGCTTGGGGCGCAGGTGCGTCATGAAGAGCTTGACGTGCCGAGTCTGTTCGCCAATTATCAACACACGAGTTTCTTCAGATCAGAGCAACTAATATATACCTTGTACTCCTCGCACAGCTCGTAAAACATCTCCACAGCCCTGGATGCGCAGGTCAGGATCTACGGAGCAATAGGTCGGTGGAAAAGACATACGATGCATCGCAGGTTTCTACGTCGGCCATATGAAATACCAGGACCGTCGCCTGTTGGCGGCGCGGCTCTTCCGAGGGATGGCTCTTGCCGATCCCGTACAGTTCCAACCGCCGCAAGCGCTCTGATGAAACTTAGCATCGGCCAAAATCAAGACATTGCCATCGGCAAACCTTTCAGTTGCGCCGTGTTGGCTGTCACCACCAGATCAGCCCGTTGGCAGGATGAGAGCAAGGTAAACCGAACCAAAGTCCAAATTCTCGCGGATCCGCACGATGAGCGCCCCGGAGACGTCTTCCTCGGCTTCTGGGTTCTCGTTAATCGGCTTCCATCTCTCCGTCCCGGGTATCCTTCCCTATTACAACTAGGTCAATGCACCAGCCACAGACACGCAGGCGGAACGCACCAATATGGTCATACGCGTCTTGGATGAGCGGTGCACGACGAGCAACAGGGAGGCGATCATGCTGAGCATGATGCCAACTTCGATGTTCCAGACGATGGCGCAGAAGAAGGTCAGGAACATGAGGCTGAGGTCCACCCACGCGCTCATCCTAGGAGGCCACGATAAGCCGTGGCAAAACTTCAGCAAGAAAGGCACGTACTTCCAGTAGTACGAAACGTCGTGCGGAACCTCGCGGAGGAGGGAGAACACAACCAGGCAAATGCTAGAAGCAAACATATGAGATATTCGACCAAGTCTGTTTTGCTCGGAACCCACATCGCAGATAGGACGCATTTCGGGAGGTAGTACAGCCATGGGAGCAGGAAGAAGGTGGCGAGGAGAACGACGGCAGAGCACACCAGGGACGCCATCTGCGTTCGCCCTCCGACATCGCCGTTGATTCGGGATCTGGGTTATCATATTAAACAAGATTCTGTGGTTTAAAATTCAACGGAGGTATGAAGCACCTTGTGATCGAACCCCAGGCGGGAAGTGTTCCTGGGACGAACGAAGCGGCGAGATTTGATGCTCCAAGTGCGACGAGTTCGCGATTGGGGCTGACTGAGTACCCAAAGCGGGCTCCGTTCTGCTTCGCTGCGACGATGCTATCGAGGAATCCGACAACGCAGATCAGCCTGCATCAGGTAAGAAATGGTTCGACGCATTTGTGAATAGAAAATGAAAAACGAACATGGCGGTTGACGTGGTCCGTCGGAGGTACTTCAGGTTCACTGCCTGCAGAGGAATCTGCACGAAAGACTTCATCGATGTGATTGGCACCGCACCGAGGATATCGACGCCATCCTGATCCCAGCTGAACTCGTCGGATAAAACTAGACAGGGGTCAAGGAAATCCGGAATCACGGGAAGAGATACGTACAGGTAGAAAGGACGACGACGACGAGCACTTCAGGTACGCGATAAATCCACCAATACTTCTGGAACGCCCCTTTGACCATCCTGAGAATGATCAACACCGCCAGCGCTGAGAAACTGATGACAGTCGTCGTAATGTTGGCGCTCGGGATTACGTGCTCTAGTAGGAAGAGAACTTTATCGAAGGTTGATTCAGGATGCATCTGGTGCATGAGTGTCGTCAGACCGAACATTGGTACGAGCTGCTCGGTCAAAATCACGACTGCAACGGCACTGACGAAGCCGCGCAATAAAGCGCGACTCAGGACAACGTCGATGAACCCTAGACGGAAGAAGCCGAGCAGGAAGGAGAACAATCCGACCTAAAACAATTGAGTACATGAAACACTACGCATGGTTACACGAACCTGCATGGTAATTATGGTGGATATGGCGATTTTTATCATGGCGCCTTCTTCGGAATGCGGATTTGGGTGATCAAGGAGAATTTCCGCGACAGCCTGTCCAACAAGAAGACTGATTGCAGCTTCCGGTGCGACATTCAGCTGGCGGCACGTTCCCAGGAACGCGTAGACGATTCCGGGAATTGACGCAGAGAACTGAGGGTAGATGAGGAGAAGAATGCTAAATCAAGCATGAGACAGACGCACCAGTCCGGCCAACGGACTCATCTGAGCTAACGACGTAGCGTAACTGACGGACTGTGGAATCAGCATCGAAGCCACCGTCAAGCCAGCCAGTACATCCCCTCCGAGGCTTGCCGCATGGTCAGCGCACACACGGCTGGCAGTGACGCAAAACTCACAAGGAGAGCGAATAATTGGGGATCCACGCGGTCCCCGGAACATAGTAGTTTATCCGCTTCGTGTATTTTCGGCCCTTTCTGTTATGAAAAGAATCTAGATGGGCGGCGGTAAGAGTAGCCCTCATTTTCTGTGAGCTTCGCACGTACCTTGGTCGGAATCCTGAACAGCGCCGTACTGCTCCCGTCCAGGCTCTACGTCGATGAAGGTCGATTCGGCGACGACGGCATCGATGTCCATGAGCGACGAAGTCGAAGCAGAAGAGGAAGAAGGATCTAGCGGCCGAGTCAAATGCGATACCCTGGACATGATAAGGCGCAATGAGAGTGGGACGCAAGCGCACTCTCCACCGTGCATCACGTATGACCGTTCGGCCCGGTCGCCGCGACACCTTTGTTCCGCGGCGCTTATCTGTATCGGCCTTATCCGGCCGTAAACTGCAGTCGAACTTCGCAGAAATCGCTCGAGACCTTGTACACCGAGTATTCGTAAAAATTATGAAAGTGCAATATTTGAAGGCTTCGGGGTTCAGTTGTATACATATAATAGCAATCAGGAACTGCATATGTTGTCGGAACAACCTTCAAATTAGATACTCGGTCGAAACCTCCACAGCTGTATCCCACCGAGGTAACGGCTGGTCTACATCCATCTGTTGACCCTCGACCTCACCGGACTCCTGCACCCCCTCGCTTCCGATCAAGAACAGCCGATTTCCTACAGAGGCAAAAAACTGGAGGTCGAGATCCAGGTCCCACATCATGTCGCTGAGATTTAAGCACCGGATGGTCTCGGTTGGAGGTATGACATATTGCCAGCCCTCCGCGACTAGGTGGTCCTTGTATTTCACCCAGCCAAATATCACCACGGATGGGCGAATGGTGTGGTTCGGCTGCATAGCAGGAATAATCTCTCCAGGAAGATTTTTCGGAGGGCCCCCTCGGCGGCGGGGCAATACAGCGGCAGAGGATGGTGTTCCTGCCACAAAAGAGCCCAATTGTAACCACGATATTTCGGTAGGGAAATCACCCATTGTAGGAAGGGCATTCTGGAAAGTGTGATGCTTCGTGTGAAAAAAGTACGTAGACTCGCGGGACAGGTCTATGGGCTGCGAGAATAACATTGAGCCACCACGCATAGCTCTGGCAGTCAAATTGTCACCTTGTCGTTTTTAATCCGCCCTTGCGTGAGCAAAATCTTCTCACCGTTATATACGGCGATCGCCTGTATGCTGAAGCCCAACGGAGGCATGGGCTGATCCTTCTTTGTCCAGGTCCAACGAGTTTTAGGAGGGTTATCGGAATTGTACACCGCGACGGAATAAGTCTCGAGAACAGAGTCGTCTTCGAACTGGGTTCGGCCGCCAAATATAAAAAGTTGATTGTCGAGGGCTACCATGGATGCAGACAGGCGAGGCTTGATGGGCGTGGGGGGCTTCGAAAAGTCGACGTTTGTCGACGCTACGTCGACAAACCACCAAGTGTACTCGTCGAGATCGATTGCGATGAGGTCCCCGGTCGGGTTGTTAGAATCATGACCGCCGAAAAGGAACAGGAAAGTCCCGTCACCCAGCGACATCAGGTCGATCGCAGGCTCTGTCAGAGCTGGCAGGGAACGCAACTCGAATTCGGGACCGTTCTTGGCGAACGGGTCGGGGACGGGGCGGAATCGCAGCGAATTCTAAGATCGAGTGAGGGGTGATGAAGGGCAGCTGCAATGCCACCCACAGTGAGATTCTGCCACTTCATGGTGCGCAAGTCCAAGCAAAAGAAATCGCAAGTTGGGGTGTCACCGTCGTCATACGTCCGGGCACCGCCATAGAAGTACAACCTCTCGCGTTGGTGATCGATCGCAAGACTTTGATAGTTATTGAGGGGAGGTTTATCACCTTTCAATCGCGACTTTGTGTGCGCCAAGCTCCTGTTCGCGGTGCCAGCAGCGTTCACCGTAGACGGGGTCACTGTCGAAGCGGACCCGGCTGCCGGTGCGGCTGCACGATACGGATGGTAGTATTTGAAAAGTCGAGGAGCGTCGCGCATACTGGTTGTCGTCAAGTTTTGCCAGTGAATGCGGCTAATAAGTACATCGCATTGTATCACTCCGGTTTCAACCGGGTTTGTGATCCCATCATCAGATCTTCTTACACTCAGCTACAGACACGACTCGGATAGACCCACACAAAGACCCACAGACTACAAATTGAAAGCTCGGACTCAAGAAAAAACAAGGGGTGTTTCTTCAGGTCGCTACCGCAGAAGGTGGCATGGGAAATAGCGCCTGCCGGCATTGGGCAAGTGGCAACGGTAGCAAATTTTCCCCCACCCGAGCCCCAGCCTCAACCGCTCACCAATCGTTGATAACAGCTCTTTGCGTGGCCGGTTCCATATGCTAAAATATAACGGGCCAGACTCTTGACTCAATGGATTCCCGACAACACGCTACTAGTAGGCCTGACTTGAGCCAAAGCTCCGCACCGGAATCACTCTGCTCAGAGCGTAGTCGATCCTCCCTTCAATCATGCCTGCTGCCGCAGCATCCTTCCATGACCTGGCTCTTTGCGCTCCCGAACATTGGGACTCATGCCCGTCCATAAACCGATCGATAGCTCGGATATCGACGGTAAAAAAACGGGCGAGAAAACCGGAACCAAGTTGAACGGAAATGAAGCTAGAACTAAATACGATCCGGTCTACTACGTGCACTGCCGTTCCCTTCCAAGCCTTGATGCACCGCAACGAGCACCCACACGAGACCCAAGACGACAAGGATGGGCTGCGACCGATGGCCCACGGCGCCCCCGGGCGATGAAGTTACCGGTGGAGGGGCTGAGGTCCCGTGTGCTGTTGTAGAGACCCCAGAGCCCGCAGGCGTCGACACGGGAATATTCGTATACTGAAGATCATAGGTCGTAATGTCTTCGTCGTCGAAAAAGGCATTCTGTGCTTCTGAGCAATCTGCCGCCGCGACTTGCATAGGTATCTGGCGATTCGCCCAATCGACGAAGCTGGAGTCATCGACGGTGAGGTTTTGGGATTTGGGGTCGATCCCTGTCAAGTTCTGGTAATCATTGTAAAGCCGCTGAAGAACCACATCTTCGTCCGGGCCACACGCCTTCACCGCTGCTCCGTACGCGGCTACAACAGTGGCATTCGTCGATGTAGGACGTGGATAGCCAGTAAAGGAACCCGTAATTCTGCCATGAAATTCTTCAATGAAGCTCCTTGAGAGAATCTGCAGGCGACATACGACGCATACGGGTCGTCGCGCTGGAATACCCGGGTAGGTGTGCTAGCGCACAGTGCAATACACGCAAGAATACTGGAGAAGACGGCAGGCTTCATTGTGCAGGAGACAAAGATAGCGAGTTTTGGTTCCCCGGGGCCAGATGCCTCATTCCAACGGTATTCATACCTCTCCACTCTCAGCGCCAGCGCTGATCCGCCCCGTCGTGGCGATGTCTCTGTCTCCGCGAAACAGATGCATTTCATCGTCGAAAATAATATGCTGCTATTAAAAAAGAATCGATATCAGCGCCAGTCGTTTTCTTCCTCACAATTGCCGCCGTGAAACGTCTAATTGCTCGAACAATCCTGTTTCCCAGCATTTCAAACAGAAATGCAACCGTGGGAAAACGGCATCAACTAATGTGATCGAGCCTCCGCCTTCGTGTCCAAGAGTTCGGGCCCACTGCTTGTTGGCGGTGGGTCCTCGACGTAATTTTATTTGATTCCAGTAACAGGCTGAGGAGGACCGTAGCAGCAGTCCATACGCATCGCGCTCACGGGGAATAATACGCCACGGGTTGCTGAAAATAAATGCTCACTGTCTCCCCCAACGTATGAAGGGACTCATACCCGCGGTTCGAACACCGTTTACAAAATCTACGTTGGCGAAAATTCACCGCTGTTCAAGGGCGTATTCGCCGCTGTTTAAGGCCGCTCGAGCTACATTGCCTGCATCTCATTTTGGCCTCCAGACACGCCGCCCAGGTCAGATCGGAGGCGGTTGAAATTAAAATTTTGTGAGGGTGTGAATAAATACCGGCTCCTGCTCACGAAATCATCGGCCTGGAAAATGCTTCGTCTTCTACGACAGCTCGCGATCCTGACCTTTACTGGACACGTCGTCTCTACGCGGGACGCGACTTCACAACTGTTGCAATTGGCGGAAAGGATGTGTCGTACTATATATTCTCCTCGTCCGTCTTCACGATTCCACTCACGCGTTCCTCCCAGAACAACCACAGACTTCCCTCGACCATAAACCACTGAGGTCAACTCGACCATCGCCGACGCATACAACCTGTACATCCAGAGTTGCGGCACTTCATTCCAGGAGGCGCACGACTCGGCTGTCGCAGAATACAATTATGACTTCCACAAGGATCCTGATGGCCCCAACGGCGCCGATTTCATCGCATGGGCTTACGCCAATGTCCTAGACTATAAAAGTGTTTACCAACTGTGCGAGGATTACGAAACCAAATACAAGAACCTGCTGGCGACGTTCGTGCCCGAGACGCCCGCATCGACGACAGGGACCGGAGCTGCCATCGGATCGACGTCCACGACAACGGCGGGCCCAGGGAGAAGCGGCGGGCGTGGAAGTGGGTCGAATGGCGCAGGTCGTGTTCCAGGCTCTACCATGCTCGCGCTGGGTGCCATTGTAGCTGCGCACAAAGCAAGGAGGATAAGGCGGGGTACCTGATAATATGTTTTGTATGCCGGTAACCCGGCTACAGAGTGAGGGAGCTTGCGACAATCTGAGTCCTCGTGTTACACAGCATAATTACTAGTCTTGAAATACATACTGACTAAGATCCATACCATAAGTATCTAATGTGAATCCGAGCTGACCTCTTCGTTCAGTGTCCACCTCCAACATTCTCATTGACTCGGTCACATTTGGCCGTTTCAGTCGACTCCACGGGAACGGTGTTCGAAACGCAATACCAGCAGGTGTCTTCACACGAGAGATGGCAACAAAAGAAAGGCCAGATGAAAAGTCCTTGTCACCGAGATCAATGACAGCCTTTTTGAGAGTAAGCCCTTGGCTCTTGTGGATAGTAATTGCCCAAGCGGGAGTCAGCGGAAGTTGAGTCCTTGTCAAGGACTTGCCTGTTTTGTTGTCCCACCTCGAAGTGACTGGAACAATTGGAACCCAGGAAGGATCAATACCCTCCCACTCAGGAAGGACCGGGCCTATGTTGGTGTCAGTTATAGCATATGATATCATTCTGTATATTACCTGAATAGCAACCTTCGTCGCACTTCACAAACACCACTGAGGGTAGGTTCATCTGTGGATTGGACCCTGGTTGGAACCAAATTTTTTGAACAGTTCCTTGAGCACCATTGACCAAGCCTTGGGTTGAAAGTTAGAAGAAGCAAAAAATCTAAGCATTGGTTACATACCTTTCGAAGTCCAGACATTGCGGGTGATCATAACTCTAGCTCCCTCAGCCAAAAGGACCTCTTTCTGCAAGCCTTCAGCATCCTCCTCAGAACCCTTTTTAGCCTCAGGACCGTTATGCCTTGCCAGGCAACGAAGAACAGGCTTTCCAAGTGAGGCAAGGCGGAGTGTGTTCAAGTTCTTCACTGCTTCTTTGGTTGGAAGGAGGTGCAGAGTATCAGCAAACTCTTTGCGTTCCTCAGCTGTGAGCTGGTCCCAGAATCGTTTAGAAAACAGAGCATGGTCGTCTTCCGAGGTCTTATACTCACGAAGCCGTAACAGAGCGTCCCGAAATTTTATCTGCTCAGGATCATCTCCTGCCTGTCGAAACACTGTTTGTAGGGTCACTGATTGAGTGAACGACTCAAAGACAGTTCTTCCTTCAGCAGAAAGGCCAGCTCGGCGTCCGAGTGTGGGTTTCGTGGAGTAGAGGGGTGTATCTCCGATGGGGGGAAGTTGGCAGAAGTCACCAAAAATAATAGTAGGGAGGCCTCCCATAATTTCATCTTTTGCTGCAGGAAAAGCTTGACGCAAACGTCTGTCACACCGACCCATCTGTGCCCTGCCAATCATGGATTTTTCATCTATGATAAGTAGCTTGATGCTCTTCCAACGAGTTTGGACACGAGTGAGCCCAGCGCGTGATAACTCGCCGAACTCTTTTTTCTCCTCGGCTGGAATGCCTAACCCGAAATTCACAGTCCAACCCCGAATACCAAAGGCTGAAATGCCGGTTGGAGCCAGGCGGACTGTGGGATCCTTCACACCATTCTGGCCCTCATCAACATTGAAATGTTCTCTCAGAGCAGCAGTTATGCACCAGATGAGGAATGATTTGCCTGTCCCTGCAGTGCCATCCACATTAATCCGAAGTGGAGGAGGCTTGGGCCTCATGAGATCAGAGTCCATTCGCTTGAAGTAAGCCATGACCTGGAGGAAAACATTGCGCTGCTCTCCCTTCAACTTGGTGTAGTCATGATCTTCAGGCAATTCCTGGATCTCATCGTTCGGTGACTCTTTGACCTGGTCAGCCAGCCAAGATGATGCAGCATCAATTGTAGCCTGATCTGGTGAATTGGCAACCCAGTCATACGCTAGATCCATGTCTCGTTTGCCCAGATTTCCTAGATTCAACTGGACCGACTCATTAGGAGCCCGGCCGGCTTCCTGCATCCATTCAGCTTGATAGTTCTGCTCTGCAGTATCATCGCCCTGTATGGACTCTGAGTCACTATCATCCTGAGCCTCAGGTACATCTGCAGCAGTTGGAAGAGTATCATCTGGATGGACATGATTCTGATCCAAGCATTCAGCCTGGTAGGCTACAGCCCAGCTGACATATTTCCCAGGTTTGTCATCAACTCGGGGAAGGTTGTCACTTTCAAGCAGGGAGTCGCGTGTTTTGAAAGGGTGGTGAAGGATCATCCTGGCATAACAGTACTTTTCGTAGAGGTCATCATCGTCGCGGTCAGGCCGAAAGCGAGGCCAGACACTGACAATATATGGCAATGCACCATGAGCTCCACGTTTATGGAGTGTGGCCTTCCAGTCCCAATGTGTTGCAAACTCGAGAAGAGAAACGTCCTTCAGCTTCGGGTCCGTAGCACATGATTCATATCTGTTAATTACCTTCAGTATTTTATATTTCGAATGTCATGATTTTCGTACCTATCGATAAGCGACAGCCTGTTGACTGTTCCATGTTCAAAGTCAAGCTCTCCCGACTTTGAATCAGGATCAACACAGGCCCTTTGCATCATTCTCTGCCAACATCTCCTGTATCTCCTCCACACTCAAGTCACGATCATTTTTGTGAGTAGTGGTGAACCACCTCGAAGCCTTCTTTGCCTCATGCCGCATGACTGTATTGAGAGCCCAGTACCGAAACCGTGGATGACGTGCAAATCTGCCATCTTTAAACCGCATTAAATGAGCAGCCCATTCTGTCATGGTGACAGGTATCTCCCGTATTGCAGCAAAATCTGCTGCACCTGTTGGAAACAAAGAAGGGAATGCATTAATTGCAATTGAGTGTCCGGAATGTTTGTTGATAGGAGTCCCATGAACAGCAGGCATGGTGAGGACAACCGGAGTGTCATTGTGAAAAGCTGCAGCATGAAGCTGTTCTATTTCAGTCTGTGCAGCAGTCACATTTGGCACAAATCCACGAGTAAAGAGTGGGTCCTGCTCCTGAGGATTTTCACCGCCTTCTGGTGGCCCTTCGTCCGGTCCTGTTTCAGGCATCTCCTGGGATTCAACTGTTCGAAGCTGATCCCGAACAGAGGCATTCTCTGGCAGTCTGTCTAGCCTGGCCCAGTCGACTGTTACTACCCGAGATTGAAAGGTGGGGTGATTCAATTCAAGATATTCCAGCCATTTCTGAATCACGTTTCGTCGAACAGTGAAATCCTGGTGAACATCTTCATTTGTCGCAGGATCCACCCCTTTCCTTCGCATCACAATGACATCACATTCCTCTGGTAGCAATGGAACTTTTTTGTGCATGATTGCATTGTCCCGTGCGAAATTACAGCAGTGACCGGAATATTTGAATTGGCCACCACGGATTTGATACAGTGAGACAAGAGCATGCACCGGTGAGATGATCATCTCTTCAATTTGCGTGAGTGGAGGCAGAACATCTGGACCTGGTACTGGTCCCGGGTTCATCATATTTGATGTCTGGTACTTTGTCTGATCCTTTGTCTTTCGGCACTTTTCGCACTTTTGATTGACAATCTTCATGTCAAACCAACGCTCATTGCATGCACTACATGACTCCAATTCAATCTCCATAATTTTGTCTCTGACCTTTTTCATCAATATTCGGTCCTCAGCAGACAGTGCAGGCTCTGCCAATGGGTTCTGAGGGTCCACAGGCTGCTCATCAATGATCGGACCTGGTGGTTGATCCACTTCATTCATCTGAGCATCTAACTGCTGTTGAGCAGCAGCAAGAGCAACATTGGCTCTGTCTTGAGCAGCCTTTTCATGTCGAGCTATGGTGCAATCGTTGCATGCAAGAAACCCCATAGAGAACTGGGTCTCATGCAACCAATGGCGTTTCTTGGTACACCATAAAAACTCAGGGTGGACAGGATGTGGTTGTTTCCCAGATGTCCCACGTGCCTGATTGCGGCGCCCAGGAGATCCGAGGACTGCTCTATTTAATTGCCGGCGTGTCCGAGGAGTGACCGGTGTTGGATTTCGAGTGGGAGGGATGTTGTGAGGTGTGGGTGAAGGTGGTGGGGTGTCAAGAGGAGTGGGTGATGGTGGAGATTGAGTCGGAGTCTGTGGTGGACATTCATCAACACTCATAGACATATATCCGAAAACATCTGCCGAAGGACCAGCCACTGGACTTCCTGGACTGCCAGGAAAAAGTTGTCGAGGGTGGAATTGAATGTCAGCCTCCACTGATCCCTCAGACTGTGCTGGAGAGGCCGGCTGTGGTAGTCTAGTTCGTTTTCCTCGGTGGTCCCGGGAGGTTGGAGTGTGGGGAGACAGTTGATCATGGGGCCGAGTCATGCGATCTGGGTGGTAAAATTAGCATACAGATCAAAAGACCAAACAAAATTTTACTTTGAAGCCGCGGTGATTCTTGACGTAACTGGTTTGACAGATTTTCCAAGGGCAAAGTTTCCGGGTGTGTGGGAGGACCCGATGTGCGAAGCCGTCTGCCACGGGGACTGTGCATGACAGCCGGATAAGGAGTGAGCTCTTCATGATTGGAAAACGGGGCTCCATCAATTCTCTCGACAGCATAACGTGGTGGGGCCATTGGCACTTGAATGCAAATCAGGTACCAGAACAATTTCAATGAAATCTAGGACTTACCACCACCCCTCGGTGATTTTGGAAAATAGTGAGTTAAAGTTTCACTATTAATAATTTGGGAAAGTGTCTGAGAATTAGAAGAAGTCGGCATTGATAACCGGGAAGGGCCAGCCACAGCATTTTGGTTGTGAAAGTCATTTTGCTCCCTAAAATTCTTTTCCTGGCGGCTGGCCTTTTTGCGTGCCATGCGAGCAGCATGGATCTGAGGATCCAATGGCATGATGACAGTCTATTTCAACTCAGAAAATTATATATTGTCCCAGGAATGGAGACCACGTACAAATCTATTGCTTCAGGATTTCCTGTCTATGTATAGCTACAGAACCTGAAGAAGCCAGAGACCAGCCGTAGAACCTAAAACCCAGAGACCTGCTAAAAACCCAGAGACCAGCTGTAAAAAAAGCTAGAGAACAGCTGTAGACAAGCCCAGAATCCAGGTCAGGACGAGGTTTCCCCCGTGTCCCCTTTAAATATCTTCCAAGTCTTTAGTATAACCAGATTGTTTTAGGCTTTTCTAGCAGATCCAGGCAAGGTTAAAATCCACTGAGTGCTCCCAAATTCGGCAAGCAATTTTAAGAGTCAAGAGTAAAAGTCCGTTGATTAAAACTGCATAGGGCCACGTGAGATTCAGACTCCGCAATGTGTGATTCCGGACAAATTCCGGGTGTGTTCGATCCTCGCCGCTGCATTCTTTAATCGGAATCCATTACTGTCCCGATACTTGCTGGTGTACATGGTCTACATATTGACATCACACACTGAACACTACAGAGAGCTTCATTCACGATCGGGCTGACATGCTAACAAATCTGAGATTTATGTCAGTGCGCGGATATTACATGCCGCTCCGCGGCTTGATGTGATATTCCCACGGCGGTACAATCAAATCTCCTTTCCTGGAACGCAATCAGCGCACTCTGCACAGCCATCCGGATTTCGGGATCAGTCACAGTATTGGGGTCGCAAGCTCCCCCAACAAGATCAGTACATGATCGGATCATTGTCCGATGCCTTCGGATCACGGTTCGAATCCCTTGGGACAGATGCGTTGCATATCGCTCGCCTGCGTCAACTGTGTTGGGATCCAGCGAGTAGCAAGATGATGATGTGTGTTCAATTTCTTGGCGTTCTGTTAGTCTGTTGTTAACCGCGCCATAATTCATCCCGCGAAGAATTGCAATAGGAGCTTTTTTGCAGTCCGAGTGTACTAATACTGCGTGGGTAGTCATAATCGTGCTGTTTTCGTTTCTGTTCCACACGATAACTGAATTCGAAGTCTTCAGTTTATCCTGCTACTAAGAGTCGTGCGTGAAGTTCGAACTCGTCACTCAAAGATCTTCAATGAATGTGCTCCTCCGGTGGCACTGGCATCAGTCCCCTCTGAATGCATCACGGACCAAACGAGCTGTGCAGGCCCCAGCAGAATAATGTCGTTCCACTTCGGTTTTGCCCCACATTTATTTCGAAATAGCAGTCGGCGGAAGTTGAACCATGTGAAAGAAAAATGCCGTGCATGGCGCGCGGCATTGGGATCCTACAGTACGAGCAGCTTTTGTAACGTCTGTCTACGAGAAACTATGCCTTGTTTCAAGCCGAAACTACGACTTCTACTTTGAGTTATCTTTCAAAGTGTGCATAGCTCGCACAAAGTATCCCTCGCGACCTTTGCGCCGGGAGGCTGCCGCTGCCCCCGATACTTCTCCGCCGTCACCCAGTGCACGCACATTTGCTCCGCTGCCGAGCACTACCGACCGCTGTCCCCGAGATATCGCGATCGGCAGCGCGCTATATTCTTGACCCTCTGAATCCTCTTCGTTTTCGAGGTGCATCCGAATCGAATTGCTCATGTTCGAAAAGCTATATTCCTCGCCCTCTGAATCCTCCCCGTTTTCAAGGTGCAGCCGAATCATATTGCTCACGTGCAATAAACGACGTGGGCTTTTATGTTTCCGGCCGTGGACCTCCGCATGCGCCCCGTTCTCGACGAGGAGCTTTACGATATCGTCGTGGCCGCCAATCAATGCCGCCTGCACGGGAGTGCCATGTTTCCCACTCTGTGCATTGACGTCCGCACCGTTATCGATGAGCAGGTGAACGATATTTTTCCGGTTCCAATACGATGCTGCATGAAGTGCGCTGCCGTACTTCCCGCCGGGCGCATTCAAATCGACCCCGTTCGCGATAAATAATTGAATGATTTTGTGGTGGCCCCAAACAGATGCGGCGTGAAGGGCGTTGCCATATTCGCCTCCCATGGAATTCGGGTCTGCCCCGTTTTTGATGAGCAAGTCTGCAATATTATAGAAGCCGTAAGTGGACGCGGCGTGAAGCGCGTTGCCGTAATGACCGCCTTGAGCGTTGACTTGGGCCCCATTTTGGATGAGGAGCTCTACGATATTGTCGTTGCCAGTGGCAGATGCTGCCTGAAGGGCGTTTCCATATCGCCCGCCCTGTACATTTACGTCCACGCCGCTATCGATGAGCAGCCGAACGACACTAGGGTTGTCGTTATATGATGCCGATGCTGCCTGCAGTATACTGTTGTATTCATCGTCCAACGATTTGATGTCCGCACCCTTTTGGATAAGGAGTTGAACTATTTCAAGGTGGCCATAAAAAGCAGCTCCGAACAAAGCTTCCGACACATCCTTCGTGCTTGGTGAGCCCTCGGTTAGTAGATGGCGGGTTATCTCCATCAAATTGGATGCCGCCGAGACCCACAGCGGGGATGCGTCCAACGGCCACGCTGGATAGTTCCAGGGGGCCTCCTTGGGAGAGTAGATCTGGTTCCAAATGTAGGCCCAGCCCAGGAATGCTATAATTTCGTTGCGGAGATGCAGTTCAGGGGGGCCCACAGCGTGAACGAGGCAATACTGGAGAATGTAATTCAGCAATGTGTGTTGGTCAAACAATTCGTCCGCATCTCGCGGATCCCTCAGCCATATCCCAAGAGCATGGAAGGTTTTGAAGGATAGATATGTCAAGCATCGCGAGGTGATATCTGTATGGGCATTGGGGAATCGATCTGCTTGGATGCTGTCGAAATAATGTTGTGCAGTGTAGTGGACAATTCGCACAACGGAGATGTTGGCGTCCACAATGACCAGGCCAGCACAGACGGCTAAAATAATCTCGATGTCCAGGAGATTGTCACGATCCAGTGCTTCATCTCCCGGTTCAATTGCCAGAGCGTCTCGGAGCTCCGCCACCGTCAATACCCTCTTTGCATTCGCGACCCAGGTGAGCACGGAGTGCGCAATTTCTCGGTCATCGGTATTCTGAGCCTCGATTCGCTTCATTGTGTCATCGTAGGTTGTCTTCAAATCCTTTGGTAGATTCTCCAGAGCTTCTCGGACCGCTTTGATCGTACTCTTAGTACTGAGAGATTCGATGTGAAGCTTGGCCATTAAAAACCTGCGAATGAGATCATCAGCCGGGCATCTCCAAATAAAACCATCAAGGACATGCATTCCATCAACACTGCTGGCGATTTTCGACTGAATCTCTTCTCGCAACTCTGGCCGGGTTCGAACATGTCTCGATAGACGCGAGGACAGGTTGATGTGTGTGTCCACATATTTCTGGATGTCCTCTGCATCTGCGCTGATCTCTACGGTCTCCACATTCGGAAGGGAGGCGTCGAGAGCAATATGGGGCCGTGAGGTTATCATCAGGTTGACGGTGGGTCCCAGCGCGGCTAAGAATTCAAGTAGGATGCGCCGCTGGTCCTCCCCATATTCATCGACTGCATCGACAATAATATACACTTTCGACCAGTCGGAAATTGTGAAGCAGAGCACTTCGCGGACTTCATCGAGGGACGGTTTGGTTCCCTTTTCGGCATGCCGCTGATATAATGCCTGTCCCGCTGTGATGCTTTTCCCCAGTACCAGCTGTCTCCACAGGCCGGCAAGCAGGTTGGAAGGTGTCTGCGCGTCCGATTCCTTGTGGTTCAGGTATATGCAAGCGATCCCAACATTGGCATTCCCACTCTGGGTACTGAGGTGGTCCACAACCATCGATCTATTGCTAGAGTTAGGACTTCAGACCGACGGCCAACGAAAATACACGACGCACGCAAGGACAGTCTTTCCAGCGCCAGCTATGTAACCCTCATTATGAGTCCGTCTTGATGGAATTAAAGCCACGCACGTATTCCGGAGCACCATAATCTCCCTCCGGAGTCAGACACCCATTTTTTGAAGCGAGGATTCTCCAGGAGCCATCCGCCCGTCCCAAGCTGACGAGCAGCCGCGATATCTGCGTGCCGGAGGAAGAAATTGATAGGTGAAAGCCACGCGATAACTTGCATGCGCTGAGCGGCTAAACAAATTTAAGTAGTATTCGGGTGGGCACATGCATACATTTCGGCTTACTATCTTGATCGCGTCGGTGCCGCCGGCCCACATCCCTGGTGTGTGTAATCAGCATTCGGGACCGAGCCTCACCGACGGGTAGACTCACCAGACGCTGAGCACTAACCAGGAGTTGAGCAGCGACTTGAACTGCTCGAACTTTTCAAGATATTCCTTGGCCTCCGTCTTAGTCCACAGCGTCCATTTCAGCTGCTTCGCGACCTTCGACAGCGGCTTTTCCGCCGGTCGAAGCTTCTCGGTGAATTGTTCCATGGCACCTTTGAACGCGGCTAGAGGACGCTCCATCTTCTGCAGAGTATCGCTCGACGATGCGGTACTTATGCGGGTCTGTAGCTCCGTAAGAAGCAGCCGGAGGTCATCCATCTCCGAGAGTAGTTTCTGCTGCTCCTGAGGCGCATGGCGGAAGTCCTGTATGTATTCGCGCGCCTTCAGCGCCGTGTCGACGAGCTGGAGAATGGTGGCGAGGGTCCCCAGAGTCTCGGCCATGAGGGATGCGGACAGATGGAAGGGCTGTAGAAGCTGTGTGGGCAGGTGTCAAGAAGCTAGTTGATATCGGATCCAGTGCGGAAGCAGACAGATAATAGACCAAATGCATGATACGATTTTGGGCTATTTTGAGGCCCAGGGGTCGTGCAAATCCTGACGAATTTTGCGAAAACATCGATTAGCCCTGGTCAAATCCTAACTGAATCGCGCCTGGATTTTTCTGTTGAAGAGCGCATTTTGGGCCGATTTGGTGCTCAGACCTGGTCCAATCCTGACAAAATTCCTGAAATTAATGTCTTGAAATCAGGCCTTCTCACCTATTATCCACGGTCCTAAGCAGACTCGAGCCGCACGCACGGACGGTAGGGAAGTACTCAAGAGAGGTCCTACTGTACTTAGGTTTAACAACGAACAGTTGAAACGGCCGAAAACCTATCGAATCTGGACTATAACAAAGAGGGGAACATTATTTCGGAGGGCAGAAGAGGAGAAACCTAAGTAGTCTCTAACAGTTGATTCTTGGGCTCGTCGTGACCGAGGGAGGGGAATAAAATATACGACGAGCGAGGGACGAGCGTGTTTGCGTTGTATCGTCTGTCTAGAGAGACTAGCACAATTATTCACAGTAGCAAGGTCAGAAAAATGGTCCCAAACGAGCGCCTGCTGGAGCACACAGTCAAAGGAGTGTGGGGGCCGGTGTGCGTTTTTTGGCAAAGAGGTTTCATGGGTCGGGTTTTCAGGTCCAGGACCCAACAACGCAAATGGTTCACAGATATTCCGAATTCGTTTGATGTTCGCGGCTGTTCGCGCGGCTGCTTGGGCGATTTGCGCAATACGTGTCAGAGGGCCTACATACATCCTCCATCCAGAGATCTCCCGAAATACGACAAGAAAAGCGGAGCCACCTACTGAGCTTCCGCGACAGATGAGTGTTGGATGAGTGTGGAGAAAGCTGACGAATCACGACTCAGTGTCGCGGCGTGATTGCCAGCAGCTGCCAGTTGGCTGCACATGTGCTGTTGGGATAGCCAGTAATTTTATATTTGTGCTGTGATCTTCTCGACTTGCGTGATTTTGTTTCGGGAGTTTACTCTGGGTATTTGGTCGCAGACAACCCGGACGGCGAGTGGGAGAATAAGAATTCGTCGATGTCTGATTGGGAGGACAGGCACTTCCGAACTTCAAGCTTCAAGTTCATGACCGTAGAGCAAGTAGAGTAACGAGGGAATCGCACCCCTGGAAATCCACGTCATGGGCCCTTCGGTGTCGAGGAATTCCGAGAGGGCTTGTACAATTGCTCTCTCGCCGACAGGCGCCAGCGAGCTCACTGTCAGGAAGGTTCCGAAGGTCAACGGCTACAGAGACCGGAAGAGATCGACGCGGTACGGAGAGAATCGGAATGGGTTGATCGGCACCATGCCGATCTGCCGCGCTGCATCGTCACCCTGATTTCATCGCATTCTCCTGCCTCCTACTCCCATCCTGCACGCGCGCAAACACCCATGGCGAGCGTCAAAATTGCCACCCTCCTCATACGAGTGCGTCCCCGCGCGCCGCCCCCGGACTCACCCTAACTCACGCGCTGGAGACCGTAGCCAAGCCCATTAGCGCGCAGCTCAAGAACCAGGCGAAGCAGTGCGTCCTCCAAATGCATTAAAGCTGCAGCTGATTCGGTGGCAATGGCGCAGACACGAGCGCTTCCGCGGGCTCTGTGTTGGGCTCGCGCAGATGATGTACCGTTCCGAGGTGAAGGTGCGCCGGAACATCCTCGGCGAGAGCCCCGAGAAGCCGATCCGCCCGCTCTCCGAGACGCGGTGCGCCCTTCTTCAAAAATGCCCTTGGTCCGAGGTTGTGTAATTAACGAAAGGCAGGGCGATCGAGAACGGTGCAAACGCGCTCGCGGAGGGGTTCCTCTTCTCCGTCGCGGCGGCGCTCATCCTGGGCGAGGCGTGGCGCTCAAGCCGCAGCCAGTCGAAGCGGCGCGACGTCGTGGACGAGCAGATCGAGGACCTCGGTGCGCAGGTGCAGGAGCTCGGCGCGACGTCGCGGGCGATCGAGGAGCGCCTGCGCGGGATGGAGGAGCGGTGCGCGCCGTCGTCTCCGCCTCTCAGTCTCAGTCTGATTTTTATTGAACGTAGGAACGAGGAGCTGATGCGCATCATGGAGCGCATCGTCGTGTTCGGGCTGCAGGGCGGGTGGGCCGAGTTCGAGGGCACGCCGCTCCAGCTCCCGCGCACCCAGATCCTCCCCCCGCCGACGCGCCCGCGCATCGACCCCGGGCCCGAGTCGGACTCCACCTCGGACACCTCATGACACGCACCATTACTAGACGACGCAGCACGTACAATACCCGCATTTAATATTTACTCCCCCCAGCCTACTCGGAATACTCGTAGAACCCCTTGCCGTTCTTGCGGCCGTACCACTGCGCGTCGACCATGCGCTCGAGCAGCACGCTAGGCCGGTACTTGGAGTCACGCGTGCCCTCGTACAGCGTCTGCTGGATCGCGAGGCAGGTGTCGAGCCCGATGCTGCAGGACGTCCGTCAGTCGGCGCGCTGAACAAGTGAAGTCGGCCTACAAATCGGCTGCGGGGTGTCAGCAGGAGCGTGTTTTTTACAAGGGCAAGACAAACCTAATTGGAGCGGGCCCATGGGATGGTTCATCCCGAGCTTGAGGGTGGTGTCGATGTCGTCGCGCGTCGCGGTGCCCTGGGTCAGTGAGCAAGTGTGGAGGAGGAGGGAAAGCAGGCGCTACCTTTTCGAGGCACATTATTGCCTGGTAAAGGCAGTCAGCAGCCGGACTGCGGTTCGACACTATGCGCACCTCGTTGATGAACGGCATGAGGAGCGCGTTCGAGACGAAGCCGGGACGTCCTTCGAGGTCGTCACCTCTGCATCCGCGCGTAAGAATCATCACCTTGAGAATAAAATCAACGCGCACCCTTCCCGCACGCGGTGGCAAAGGCGCGCGCGCGGTCGAGCGTCTCCGGCGTCGTTTGCAGCGCCGAGATGAGCTCGACGAGTTTCTGTGCGGGGATCAACGCGTCTCCACAAACGTGGTTCGGGGCGCGCACCATGACGGGCACCGGGTTGAAGAAGTGCAGGCCTGCCGCACGTCAGCGACGGTTCCCCTACTGCAGCCTCGCGCACGCACCGACGACGCGCCCCGCGCTCTGCTTCCCCTGCGCGCTCGCGGGGCTGACGCCCGCGGGCACGGCCGCGGCGGCGATCTTGGTGATGCTGATCGAGCTCGTGTTGGACGCGAGGATCGCGTCGGGGCGGAGCGTCGCGGCAAAGGAGCCGAATATCGACTGCTTGAGCGGGAGGGACTCCGACACCGCCTGCATTCATTCATTCCACATTCACCATTCACATTCCAATTAATCATTCGAGGGAAGACGCACCTCGACGACCATATCCACGTCGCGCAGCCCCTCGAGCGCGTCGACGACGCTCACGCGCGCGCGCGCGTCCTTCGCGGCGTCGGCCGTGATGCGCCCCTTGGCGACGTCCTTTGCGAGGAGCTTGTCCATGAGCGCGAGGCCCTTGGTGACCTGCTCGGCGGAGCGGTCGTGCAGCAGCACGGGGACGTTGGCGCGCAGCGCGGAGACGAAGGCGATCCCGAGGCCCATTTGGCCGGCGCCTAGCACGCCGAGCGTGCGGATTCCGTGCGGGAGGGACATGGGTGTGCTGAAGAGAGCGGACTCGCAGCGGGCCATGTGATTGTGAGCCGGTTCGTGCCGGTTCGGCGCGGCTTATTCCGAACTACCCGGCGTGAATTGCTTTAGCCTTTCCCGAATTTCCTCTCCCGAAAAAAACTGACACGATTTCCCAGGACCTCCAACCCCCCTGGGCCATAGCAGATGCGATAATTCTCGGCTATCCGACTCAGTGAGTCACTCTGCACCAATTTAAAACCCGTACTCTAGTACCGGATTTGGTTCGTTTTATATGTTGTACGGCTGATTCAATACATTAGGGGCAGTCAGAGTAGAAGGATTATGGTGGATTATGACAAGGATTATGAAAGGATTATGACGGGATTATTGAAATTTTTATGGTCCATAATCCCTCATAATCCCTCCATAATCACACTCAATTTTGACCGCCCCCACACAGATTTGGATTATGCTTTGGATTATAGGCTGATTAATTTATTACTATGATCCCGACATGCGCTGCATAGCCACTCGAGCCACTCGCACAGGCCGTACTGAGGCCCTCATCAAGGTATATGTGCGAAACAAAAAAGGCCGGCAGCACCGCGCATTCTTACGGCAACGTACAACAGCCCGGCGGATTTAGTGCGAAAATTCCAGGGAGCACTTGTTGGCTTTGGCTGTTGACTTCGCTGCCTGCGTGCCGGCGGAAGAGGAGCGGCATGAGCAAATTAAAATTGTGATTTGTAAGGAGTCATAGAAAGATCGTATTGAGCCTTAGAAATGGGGGGAGGCTTAATCCATAATCCCTCATAATCCTTTTTGAATCGCCTCAGGAGGCGATTCTGCGATTATGGAGGATTATGGATTTAAAGGGATTCTCCCACGCTTTAATAATTCCATAATCCTTCCATAATCCTCATGCATAATCCCTCCATAATCCTTTACTCTGACTGCCCCTATTAAATACAGGTGGTATTTAATGTATAAAACATGTATTTAATGTCGTTCTATATGTCTTTTATGTATTTAATACACACTCCCGGCCGGCTGTGCTTTGACCATGGAACATCCGCGCTGGCTGTCTTGCGAATTATTGGGACTATTAGACTTGGTTGTTGTGGTGGAAAAGACGGAAAATGTGAATGGAAGCGTCAAGGAGGCTGAGACTGGAATAGTGGTAGAATCCTGGGCTAGCTTCGCTTTAGGGGCGAAGAAAATAGTGGAGATCCCTAGTGCAGAACCCAAGGCCTCGTGAGGCTTCAGCTGTGGGCCTGGTAGGCCCCACAGTGAGCACTGGTCCGCATTTAATACACATGAAATACATGGCCTCCCGAGGCCTCGAGGTATAAAACATATTATATTAATTTATAACATGTACAGTTGGCTTTTTCATAATGCATAAAGTCGGAACCCACCCTAAGTCTAAGTGGCCACAGATGAATCATCTCGCTTTTGAGGAGACGGAAGAGCGAAAGTCGCATGATTCAGGAGAGTGCAGGCGATGGCGGAACCGAGAATATGATCTCTGGGGGCCATGATTAAATAGTAGGGAGCCGAGGGAGGGACATGTGTGATCTGTACAATGTGGGAGTCGATCGGGTCAAAATAAGACAGATGGATGTACCTGAACTGATACAATAATTCGAAAGCGACCAGTGCGTTCGAGTTGGAGAGTGGGAAGGGACACACAACCATGTGTACAATATTCGGGTTAACAAGAAGATCGTTATGTATCGCTCAGGGAGGCTGTACGATACATGTTGTTAGTGTGCGCCCCATGATTTGTCTATGCTTTCAAGATCCGCCGACGGTGTGGGCCAACCTTCGTTACATTCACGCGGCGTTTCCGTAGACTAGTGAACAACGCATATTTAGATGGCCTCCATGTTATACGTGATACTTCTCAATCCCATCGGCAGGAAGTCACGCTCGAGCTCTGACCTGTAAGCAGAGATCCAACCGTGGGAATCATAATTAATTTTGGAAGATGCCCGCGATTCGGTTTCGGCTCCATCGGCCACCACCCAAAACAACTTCGCATTTCCCGTGTCGCACTTCCTCAGTGTTCTAGTTCTTAAACATGGAAGTTACAGTCATTAATTAAGATCCGCCAGTCCTCAAGACTCTCCGACCTTGGTCGCCGCGATGGGACCGAAATGCCGGTGCTATCTGCATGCCGCGGAGTCCTGCATCACCATCTTTCGTCCGCGCAACCAGCTGATCGCGGATTATCTTCCTGTCAGGCCGTTATATCCAGCCACCTCTCGAGCTTCTCCACTCCCACCTTTCACAACTCATCTGCATATCTCTGAAATGATTTTCTCTACCTTCTTCACTTTCGCCGTTCTTGCCCGTTCATTGACGGGTATATCTGCAGCCAATATTCCGCATCAAATTCCCACGTAGGAGAATCTCTGGAGAATACAGTAGTTAACCGGGAAGCGAAATGCTACGTAGAAGCGAAACACCGGCTTTTTCCTGGATCCCAGGTATCTGACAGGCCCCAGTTTTTGTGAGAGGATAGTTAACCGCGAGAAATGGCTCATAGCAAAAGGAATTGTGCAAAAAGGTTGTCTAGAACCTGTGGCAGATCACTTTGTGTTCGCTATTTTTTGGCCTATTTTGTTGGATATAATCTGTCGGGGGCACGGTATTTCGGGTGTGCAACTCCTCCTGCACACGTGTGAACTGGGGGTTTTCAAAGTCTTAGAACACGAATATAAACACCCCTGGGGCTGGATTGCAACGAACGGCGGCCCACAGGTTATTTTGCAGTGTTTCGCTTCCACGTGATTCTGCAAAATCAGATGTTTGTAGAAGAACGGCCTCATTCTCAATCAAAACACAACATTTCCCTATAAAACTATATATTGCCAGGTAGCCCTGACACATCTCTATTGATCTATGAAGAGATCCCCAACAGCTTTATGCAATCTCGGCCCGGGAATTGCGAATTCGCTTGAGCGTTTCGCTTCCCGGTTAACTACTGTATTACTTCTGAATTTCTGACATTCGTGCGACAGGCCTACTACGTCGATTCCCGGACTATACCCCCCGACATCGAGCACCTCTGTGGTCGTCGTGTATCAAAGCACCGTACAGCGCTGTGGGGCCGACCTCGACGCTGCCGCGCAGAGTGCCCTCCAGGCATACAATGCGGCGGGCATCGCAATTCAGAACGCCACTTCGACGACGGACCCTGGCTTCCTCCAGTGGTCACCCAACTACATCCCACTCGTCAATGCAAGGAACACCTACGGGGATACTGAGAACACATTATTCAGGGCTGAGGATTTGGCAACAACATCACCCCCTGCTACAAGCTCGAAAATAGCATCATCTGCTGTCACGACTTCGGTGACCGCGACAATGACTTCCTCGGGCTCCCATTCATCAGCATTCACTTCAATCCCGTTGTTCAGTGGCTGCAATAGAGCTGTCGGCACTCGTACTCGCTCTTCGATCATATATTTTGGGATGATTTTAGCGGTCATGCTGGTTGGGTTAAATGAACAGTAGTATTTAGTCCTTGGACAACAGAGTCTTGGACCAGATCGTCATGAGTCATGACAATCAGCCAGGGTCATCCAAGGGGGTGTCGGGTTTCGAAAAACGGATATCGGGTTGAAAACTTTTTTTCAGCCCTTCCTGGGACCCCTCCCTCCGTACTCTTCCCATATCGGGAAGGGGATTCCCACCCCTAGATTCGGGCCGCAGCTCCGAGTCATGTGCATGGCCACCGCCACCTGATGGACAGGTTCCAAATGCAGCTGATGCTATCAAGACGTGTTTCGCAAGTGTTTCCTTTTGGTTTCCTTGGTGTTTCCTCAAAGTTTCTTGTTGGTTCCATGAACTAAGAGACTAGGAAGGTGATTTCCAGGTCTTGTAAATTATAAGCAGTGAAATTTCAAAACTTCTGGCCTTGGAGGGCAATCAGAAGGCCTTCTCCGACTCATTTTTCAGCCGCTACACTTTCCTCAACCCCTGGATATTGTTTTTGAAGGCCTGAGAATCCATTCAAAATGTGGGGTAAAAAGTTTTTTTCAGCCCTCCGGGGGACCCCTCCCCCCCTAACCCGATATCCGAAATTTAATCCCGACACCCCCTTGGGGTCATCGCCTTTGTGAGAATTTCGAGCAGAGTGACGTATGGGTCGGATAATCCGTGATTCTCCAACAGTACTTCAGTGCCGAGTGAGCGAGGCAGGCGGAGCATTCCAGCAGTATGAGTCCCAATGTTGAGGCTCCGAATCGGCGCAAACACCTAGGTTGTGAAGGCCTGCTGCGCCAGCAGCGAACATTGAGGGGCAAGTTGATTACTCTCCAGTCAGAGTGGGAACGGAAAACTGTGGGATACAACACTTTGCAACTAAAACCAAGAGATAAAAGATCTTGCGCGGCGTCCACGTTTTGAGAATCCATCCGAGAGCAGTTCTGGTGCCACGGAGCTGTGGCCCTGAAGAGTTGAAGTTTCGGCGGCAGTGCGTCTCATTTAGAAGTTTTGGAACCTAGGCAGTGTATTCATTGCAATCGGCGGTAAACTTTCGCGACGATTTCCGAGTCAGATCCAGAAAGCATCTCGGCTGAATCAGATAATAGCAGCAGCTGGACGTGGCAGAGAAATATCAATGTGGTTGATGTGTAGGCGCTCCATCGAATGTATCCAGCAAGTGGATGTCTCAAACTTCAATGTCGGCAGAAGATATCAGCGGGAAGTACTATCATTCCCCAGGATCTCGGACACCTAACCAAATATCCTGAACTGTGTTTCTTACAGATGAGTTGAGCCAAAGCCAAGTACACAGATCGATTGCAATCTATATTGTACCCCAGAAACATATTTTGGCTCATCTGAATCAGACCATTCCTTGTTGAATGGCGTCGAAACTTTTGTCGAGTCATGTTGTCCGAGTTGTAGGCAATTGATTGCCGGGCCCGGGCTGCAGGCATGCCTTATTGCAGCGCCTCAAGATTTCATAGGAAGGTCCACAAGCATGCTATGGGTCCCCAACATGTACCATTGGTTGATAAAGTCCCTTGAAAGTTGACTAAACAGGCTAGTTTCCACCCCATATTGATGGCCATTATAATAGGCTATTTTGGCGGGGAAAATCGACTGTTTCAGCATTGCGAGCACTGTAGGCCATCTACTGGCCTGAAATTTTGCATGAACATATTTCAATGGTTTGTATGTACTCTAAAGACACTGGTCCCTGGTTTCGACACCTCCTAGCTAAGCTCTACGAGGAAACAGGGAAAAACAGCAAAATGCGCAACTTTTAAATTCCTAAAGAAATAACCTGGGTACATAGCTGACCGGTTTTTAGCACACATCTCATAGAGCACATTCCAAAGAATGCAACAAAACAAAAATATTGAAAATCAGCCTAGTAACGGCGGTGAAAGTGTTGTTTGTCCAAATGCTAGGTTTGTCCGACACAGTGGGGAATGATAGTATCTGAGCGGCCTGCATGCAAGACTCAAATTTGCATCGAAATTGATGGCAAGGCTCAGCCACCGTGATGCCATGATCGGCACTGCCCAAGAAATTCTAGACTCGAGGCAGTCGCTTTTCGGGCACGGAAACTGTTGATGACAATCGATCAACAGGCCGGCGGAAAAGCGACTGGAGCTAAGTAACCGGCGGCTAGTACGGTCGGGGTTTGCCGGCGGACGTTGTTTTGACTTAGAGAAATTTCGACGCATTGAAAATTCAAACCTCTTGTATAAGAATACTGAGGAGACAGATCTCTTCAGAATCATTGTGGGATCCTCCGAGTATATAATTTATGTGAAAGAAACAGCCTACAAGAGTACTATAGCTAAAATGAAGTGGACGAATCTACTCATGTGATTTTACCGATGACGCGCAGGCGCTGATGAGTGATCGAAGTTTGATTACACTTCTCGGCAGTAATCTTGCCGCAGAAATCGGGCAGGTAAATGCATTGTAGAATAGTCCCTTCCCACTCAATTCCCTCACGATCAATAGAATGACCTTCAGGATAAAGTCCAAAGAGATCTGTCTCCTCAGAATTCTTACGCAAGAGGTTTGAATTTTCGATGCGTCGAAATTTTTCTAAGTCAAAACAACGTCCGCCGGCAAACTCCGACCGTACTAGCCGCCGGTTAGAAAGCTCCAGCCGCTTCGCCATCACCCTTGGATCGACTGTCATCTAAGGTCCAGTGTTGGCGTGTCTGCGGCTGGGTTCGAGCCTAAAGAAATTCAAACTCAGGCCCGTCTCAATTGACAGCTCCGAGTCTGCCTACGGCAACAGTGCTCGCCACATTTGTTGCACTCCGTAGGCAGACTGGTTACGAGTCTAGCTTTTTAGTGTCTCATTCTTCGCCCATCTCTGCGAAACTTCAAAGTGTTCAGTTTCGAAACATAGGGGCAGACGCATCGCGTAATCGCGATAACGTGACTTTAATGCTGCTCGACCCTTAGTTCCTCCGTCTGGCCGAGTTGTGGCCGAACTTGTCTTCTGTTCTGATGAGAATGTGTCATCGACCTTCGTCAGTCGACTCCTCGGACGGCGAAGTTCGACTGCTGTCGAAGGCCCGGGCCCGGAGCGATGCCAGGGTCCAACTAGTTACAGCCGTTTCAGAAATAGTATACGGGTTTTGATGGAGTGGTGCTCCTTCATTTGTGCTTACCGCTGTTTGCGGCGGCGTCGTCGGCTAAACCCCAGCTCCACCTCTGCAAGGTTGTATTGCGCCTCCCTCGTTTGCTTTTGGCCTGCATTCACCAGTCATTTTGAATAACTAGAGGGAAAGAGACTCAAGGAAGTGCAAGCCAAAATTTCGAGAGTGCAACTTGAAGTTGGGCCCCCAAGTTGGGTCCGAAGTTGGATGTCAGATCGTGGGGTACAGCACGATTTGACATCCAACTTCAGTTTCCGAACTGTTTCGGGTCCCAACTTCTCGCGAAGTTGGACTCGAAATCGGGCCTCAAGTTGGGCTTGAAATAGGATATTTGAAACACCCTATTGGTGGTTTACGAGGGATGGGCTGGAGATGCGGTCACAAACAAATGTCAGCAAAAACGCACAGTATCAAAACCCGTATACTATTTCTGAAACGGCTGTAACCTTCGCTTAGTACCCCACCACTGGCAGTATGTCCTCAAGCTAGCTTCAAGAACGAGGCTAGCACCATCTCTGGCATATGCGCATGCCACATGCACCCCTCTGCAAGGGCACGCGGAGCGCAGCAATAGGTTTCTCTAAATAGAGTGTTTCATAATTAGAATTTTGGGTCCAACTTGTACCCCAACTCCGACCCCAACTTGGCCTCAACTTGAGCCAAGTTGAGGCACAAGTTGAGGCCTTGTTTGTGAAACACCTGAGGCAATGATTCTGCCTCAACTCGGAAATTGGGGCAAAGTTGAACGCTTCGCGTATCACGAAAGATGCAATTTCTGGCCCGGGAACCCGAATTAGCCGAAGTTGGGACATCAAGTTGGGGCACAAGTTGGATGTCGAGTCGTGGTCCTATGCACGACTTGACATCCAACTCCGATTTGTGCCCCAACTTGTGCCTCAACTTGGCTCAAGTTGGGACGCGAGTTGAGGCACGAGTTGGGCCCGAAAATCTAATTATGAAACACCCTATTATGTCGCACGACCCGGAGCGGTCTCTCCAAACAGATATCTTGGCCCGACTGAACATTGCTAAAATGCCGGCTACAAAGTGCTATGCGCCAACTGATTTCTGTCCATCGAGCATGTTCCAAGCGTGTTCATTCAATGAAATCAGTTCATTTGACTCGGAATGGAGGCATCGTTAGGAATGAGATCTCTCAGCCAGTCTCATCCACCCAAGTGTCGGGGACTCGGGGTTATTTTCCGTCGGGATTCGGGCGCGTGCGTGAGTAACGGAGAAGTCATCGGAGATCTGATATTCGTTATTCGGACCGTGCCGTGTAATGCTACCTACCTACCTACGCTCGCTTAAATGCCTCGATGCTAGTTTATTGCGCTGATCGACGGCCTTACGCAGGACCCCTGACAATCACCTCAGATGCCTATCCAGAAAAGTCCGAATTTTTGAACTTTTTATCCGCACCCCTAATCGGGCGATTTCTATCCGATTTGTTATCCGAAATGGACCTGGCTTTGGGCCGATTTTGGGCATGTTTTATCTGAATTCAATATTTCGGCGGACAGGCCTCTTAGGTGATTGTCAGGGGTCTTCCTTACGCGCAGCACAAAAGCAGCTCACTTCTGGCGCGTAAAACATGCGAGCAACACGTGTTCACGATGCGAGGCCCTATAAATGCAGGTTGTCCTCGCCGCGTCCGTCCTTCACTAACCCCCAATCGAAATGGCATATACTTCGAACTCGGAAAGCCTCCTCGGCCTGCAACGGTTCGACGATTACTATCTGCCCGGCGGCGATCTCTACTGCCTCGTATGTCCGCGTCGGCTTATCGCTCATACCCACCGACCCATTCGCTGATGTTCCGGGATAGGTCGAGAATAAGCTCTTTCGCGTGCACCGATACTTTTTCGAGCGGGAATCCAAGTTCTTCAAGACGCAGCTCGCGGTCCCCGCGACGCCGGGCCGGCCCCGCATCGGGACGGCAGACGACAACGCAATCATGCTGGACAACGTCCGGAGCGCGGACTTCGCCAAGCTGTTATGGGTGTTTTATAATACGTGCGTGAGCGATGGCGCCATGGGCGGATCCGAGCAAGCTGACACCGCCCCAGGAAATATTCGCTTTACGAGTCGACCGTGGAGGACTGGTCAACGATCCTCGAGCTTGCGCAGCGTTGGGAGTTCGCCGAGGTCAAAAACCTCGCGGTCCGCGAGCTGGAGAAGCTCGATCTGCCGGACATCGACCGGATTGTGCTGTACCACAAGTTGGTCGTCGACGAATCGTACTTGATTCCACGATACGCGGCGCTCTGCGAACGGCCGGAGCTCTTGACGGTGGAAGATGGGCTGCTATTAGGGATGGAGATCGTCATCCCGCTGAGCCGTGCTCGGGAATGCGCCCGGAATCAGGGTGCCAGCGGCGGTCGCAGCCCGTCGCCCGCGAGCCTCGGCGGCACGGAGCTCACGAACATTATAAAGGACCACTTCAACATCAAGCCCGACGTCGAGCAACCTGCAGGTGGATGGGCGAGGCTTTCTTTTGGTGAGCTTTCACTCATCCACACGTTGCAGCAGAACCACCGCGGCCGCCTAATCCAGCTGCAAAGCCCGACGATAATGGTGCCGGAGCCGGGAACGAGACACCTGGAGGAAATGGCGGCAAGCCAAACACCAACGGCAAGGCTAATGGTGGAGGAAGTCGAACGTTCAAAGGTGGAGGAGCGGGAGGGAATAGCGCATGGAGTGGATGGTGACGAGGACAGCGAGGACGAGAGCGAGGCGGTTAAAGCCGATTCGGACGAAGGAGACGATGATCATACAATTATTTATGACGAAGTAAAAGCGAATGCCGATGCAGGGGAGAGTGACCATACGACAACAGAAGGCGAGACCGTCGACATCGCGCCGGCGCTGGATGATGGAGCAACTCTTGCGGCGGACGAAGGAGCGGCTGATCCCGGGTCGACGGTGGGAGTCTCTTCGATTTCTTCACTCCCAGAAAAAAGAGTTGGACCTCCGGCTACCCCGCCCATCAACGTCGACGTGTCGGCCGCGAACACAGACGACGATGACGACGATGAATTCTACGACTCTCCAGAAGGCCCGGACGGCTTTGATGTGTTCTCTTTCCCGTAGCGAGCTGAGTTGGGGATCCGTTTGCATTTTTGGATACATATTTATATGGCGATATTTCGTACAGTGTAGTTGAGTGATTTGGATAATGCAGGCGTGAAATAGATATCCCGAGCTGGTTCAAACATCTGAGATCGTGGGCTGGACAATAACCGAAAAAAACTCGTACCGCGTCCGTCATTGCTCCTGGCTCGATTTTTGAAGCTCCTCTGCGATCTGGTGCTGGCGTTTGAATGTTATCCAGTAGAACGCGGCCTTTCACGCACCTTGTCGAGATATTCGTCCGTCATGTCCATCTGACTTTTCTGCTTGCCCCTCCCCAACAGTGTTTCCTTCCAAGGCACCGGCTCGTAGAGGAGCTCTGGCTCGGTAATTGGCGGCCGCGGCGCGGCGAGTCTTTTCAGTCTTGCGAGATCGGCGTCCGAGATCGGTGCGTTCGACCGCAGCTGCTCGACAACCGACTCGAGAACAGAGATGCGCGCCTCGGATCTGTTATGCTCGGCGGCGGTCTGCTTGCGCTTGAAATAGTAGAAGAAAGAGGTGTTCGCCAGCAACATGGCATTGAACACACTCCCGTTCCCCGAGAAGGGCATTCTCGGAACGTGAAAGAGAATTGAGAGAAAGACCGTGTTTGGCCATGAGAAACGAGGTTACGAGTGGTCAGTCTGTCAAGAGACCCTGAGACTAGGTTTGGCCGGGATTATTGATGCCGTTGATCCTTTGTCTTCCACCTTCACCTATGCTGGTTACAATGACGCGGGCAACCCTGGACTATTACGATGACGAACAGAAAGCCGGGATTGGTGGAGATGAGGTGATTTTCCGCTGCAGTCAGGACTTTGGAGTAACATCCACTCTATTCGCCGCTGATCTCGCGCACACAGTGTCTGGGCGCCAGCCGGCATAGAACCGGCGGTCCTTATTGCGTCCCAGAGTAAGGTCCATTCGCCGCCCGGAGATCGAGTCGATTCGGTGGACGAGACCTAGTCTCTCTAGACAGACGCTACAACGTAAACACGCTCGTTCCTTGCTCGTAGACGAGACCATCATCAACCGGCGAACAGGTACTGGTAAGTACTGACGGGAATAGTGAGTCTCAGCGCGTCGATGTTCTTTCAGCGGATGCGAGGATATTTCTTGCCCGTGCGTTGCCCGTGCGGAGATTTGTGGAAGATGACAAGATGATGATGGCTCGGCGATCCATGGCGGAGTTCCAAATGGCCGGTCCGCCCATTCGCCATTGTGTCCGCTACCTCCCGCCGACATTGAAGTTTGAGATGTCCACTCGCTGGACATCTGGTGCAGCGTCCAGACATCAACCACATTGCGATTGATTCGTAATCAATCGAGCCAAGTCCAGTTTCGTCCAGCTGGTAGGATTCAGCCGAGTCTAAGCGCTTTCTGAATCTGACTCGGAGGCCGTCGCGAGAGTTCACCGCCAATTGCAATACCTAGGTCCGTGACTGGATCGACGACGTAATCCAAACCTTTCTAAGGTAGGGGACATACAAAACCTGTGAACGCTCCAAATATGGACAAATTCCGTTAATCAATTAATTGAAGGACAACGAAAGCACTTGAGCTAAATCCCTTCCATGAATCTTTAGAAATACATGCTAGCTAAAACCTGGCCTCCTTGGATTTGTAATCAGTCAAGTGTGGAGAATGTAGTTGTCGATTTAAGTCGCCATCAATTGGATGGCCTCAAAATTGATGGGACTTTGCGAGGACATCTCCTCACTCAATTCTGATCTTGTAATCTATCTGTTTGACTGGGGCATACCTAAGATGTATTTCTAAAGATTCATGGAAGGGATTTGCCTCAAGATCTTTTGTTGTGCTTCAATTAATTGATTAACGGAATTTGTCCATATTTGGAACGTTCACAGGTTTTGTATGTCCCCTACCTTAAATGGGACTCACTGCCCCCGAAACGTTAACTCCGCAAGATGCCACATGTACGTGGCGGATACCTGCTGGCAACCTCCCTCAATCCATCCTCGGTCGATGATAATGCCTCTACATTCACCATGTGCCACCTGATAGCGCTTCAACCAGAAACTCTCGAATGGATTTTCGACAACGTGGAGAACGCACAAGATCTTTTGTCTCTCGGTTGAAGCCGTTGTATCCCACAGTTATTCTTTCCCACTCTCACTGGAGAGTAGTCGGCTTTCCCCTCGATATTGCCTGCTGGTGCAGCATGCTTTCACAACCTGGCTGTTTGGGCCGGCTTCGGAGCCTCAACATTGGGACTCATACTGCTGGAACGCCTCCTCTGCCTCGCGCACTTGGCACTGAAGTATTTACTGTCGGAAAATTACGGATTACGCAGAAGCCCACAAGTCTTTGATCGACCAGTAGGTCCACCATGACTTAAGGGAATTGTATCTAATTTGAATGCAGAAACATCGGTACGGCTGAGGCCCCGGGCCCCTCTCCAGGTACAAGGGCAAAGCTCCGGTTGTTTACAAGCCGAAAATCGACTCTCAGTGCGATTATGACGCCGCAAACACGACATTCGCGACGCCGCCCACTGAAGGGATGTTGAGCGGTTCGAGCAGCTGGACGTGAGTTCGCGTATCGTTTATAAACTCCGTCGACTCCCCTCAGCTCGGCATTGAAACATTCTGCAGGACCACGAGTGGTGACCTGGAGCTTACGTTGGCTCCGAGCACTCAAGACGCTTACGTTGTAGGGTACACTATGCGCAGCTACTAGGACAGCCCGTCCTCCAGTTCTAATTCCACCACCAATCCTACTAGAAAGTAGTGGTTTCTACCATCAGCGTTTGGAATAGCTTGGAAGCATGTAAATTCAACGATGGGCCTTCGGTTGAGCGACCGCCCAAGTCAGGGGAGCTTCATCACACTACCGTGACATACCTCGGACGTGGAGCCTCAAATATCAATCCATATCTGTCAGTGTTAGGCATCCCACGCGGCTGCCAAAATGGAATAGAGGGAGCGTACCTCGAAGGGGATGTCGGGAGCCCGGTCATTCTTGGCCTGGAACGTTGCAGAAAGCAAGGTTGATTTCGACTGGGGTGCTGAAGGGAAGGGAAGGGAAAGAGCCGGTGTCGACGCTTGACTGATCCGGTAACTGGATTGTATGAACGCTAAATGTCTCCCGACGGAATCATGTTAGTCGTAGAGCGGGACTCCGAAGTTAAGACTGGGGTCCCCATTAAGCCCTGATTTGCGATTTCTTTCTGCGTGTGTCCGGAGAACAGAATTAACGCGCCTAGTGAAACCGAGGCGACGGTCAAAGCGAGCGTTTGCATGACGTCACGGGCGGTGCTTCGCGCCATACGTAAGTAGGTTACCTGTGGGTGGAAAGCGGCAGCAGCGAGAGAAATAAGATCTTTTTGAGGTTCAGAGGTGTGGTTCTTCTTATTACGAAATCTCGTTGGATAATGAGGTAGCTGTGTATCGGCGTGTTCGCTCTTCACCTAAACCCGGTGGCAGTGAACCGCGCTGTGCAAGAATGATCGTTGGTTGTGCATATCCTTTTATCCGTCTTTCACGGGCGGCGTCGACAGAAAAGAGACAATCACGGAAAGCCAGTCTGAGCGCGAACTTCGAAGCGCTATCTGTGGAGACTTAGAGAGCCTCTATAAGCACCCGATTGGTCCGGGGTGCAGCGACGAGCGCAGAGAAGCTCGCTTGCTGGTAGATTACAAGACTTGATTAGCCTCGGGGTGATTGCGAGGCGGAGACGTTCAGAGAAGAGCGACGCGCGTACACTTGCGACAGTCGGTGACGCGGCCGACCATGTTGAATGCGCGAGGCATAGAGGTGCCGTAACTGGGGAGTGGGCGATAACCAGCATGCCTATCGTAATTAACCAGTCCGCGGGCAGTGAGGGCTAGGTTTGGGGTGTTATCGGCGGCCAACCGCAGACGTCCTAATGCGGTAGCACAGCCACAGCTCTGCACTGTTATCAGCTCGCGTGATAGCAACGGGGTTCTCCTTAACCACCACCATGGCTTCATCCCTCCTTACACTTGCCCTCTCTCTTGTCTCCGCGGTATCAAGTACCCCGCTGTCCACCAGTCCCTTCTACTCCCCCGCCCAGCGCGCACCGCTGGTCCTCGCCCCCCTCTCCACCAGCCACCAGTATGGCACAATCAACAACTCGTACATCGTCATGCTCAAGCGCGACACCCCCGCGACGGTCATGCAGAACCACTTCAACTTCCTGCAGGCCGCCCACGAGAGCGACCCCCTCGTCGACGACAGCTTTGCCATCAGACACGTATACGGCCACATGAACGGCTACTCGGGTCGCTTCTCGAAGGGCGCGGTCAACCAGCTGCGCGCACTGCCCGAGGTCGACTTTGTCGAGCAGGACCAGATTGTGCGCACCCAGGATACGCAGAAGTCCGCTCCTTGGGTGAGTCATGCTCCGAATTTCATCATTCTGCGCGCACACGATGGTCGTTTCAAGTGTCATTATTGAAATCCCTCCTGCTGTTCGTCTTACCGCCCAGAGCCTGTACTGATAATCTCCCTCCAGGGCCTCGCTCGTGTGAGCCACCGGTCCAAGCTCACCTTTGCGACCTTCCAGAAGTACGAGCACGACGCCACGGGCGGCGAGGGCGTCGACGTCTACGTCATTGACACCGGCATCAACATCAAGCACGTCGAGTTCCAGGGCCGCGCGTCCTGGGGCAAGACCATCCCCGAGAATGACGTCGACGAGGACGGCAACGGCCACGGAACCCACTGCGCCGGCACCATCGCCTCGCGCAAGTACGGTGTCGCCAAGGCCGCCAACGTCATCGCCGTCAAGGTCCTCGGCTCCAACGGCAGCGGCTCCATGTCCGACGTCGTCGGGGGCGTCGAATTCGCCACCCGCTCCGCCATCGCCAAGGCTGAGGCCGCACAGGCCGAGGTCAAGGCCACCGGCTCGACCAAGCACAAGGGCTCCGTCGCCAACATGTCTCTCGGAGGAGGCAAGTCCAAGGCGCTCGACCAGGCCGTCAACGCCGCCGTCGACGCCGGGCTGCACTTTGCCGTCGCTGCCGGTACGCGCTCTTCCCTCACCCTGCGGCGCTGTACTGATCCCCGAGCGCAGGTAACGACAACCGCGACGCCTGCAACTACTCGCCCGCGGCCGCCGAGAATGCCGTCACCGTCGGCGCCTCGACCATCGGCGACGAGCGTGCGTACTTCTCCAACCACGGCGAGTGCGTCGACGTGTTTGCGCCCGGCCTGAACATCCTCTCCACCTGGACCGGCTCGCCCGACGCCGTGCAGACCATCTCGGGCACCTCGATGGCATCGCCCCACACCGCCGGCATGCTCGCGTACCTGCTCTCGCTGTACGGCACCGAGAAGTTCAGCCCCGAGCTCGAGATGATGCCCGTGCAGATGCAGCTGCAGGCGCCCTTCGTGACGTCGCCCGTATACTTCTTCGCGCACGCGGCGCTGCCGCGCTGGGCGGCGGCGTTCCTGCCGACCCCGCGCCCCGAGGTCGAGGTCGCGCCCATTCCGAAGACGATCACGCCCGCGCAGCTGAAGAAGGCGTTGCTCGACCTCGCGACGAAGGGCGCGCTGACGGACCTGCCCGCCAAGACGATCAACCTGCTCATCTTCAACAACGCTACGGCATGAGCGTGTGCACGAGCGCGTAGACGGGATCCATTGCATTGTTTCTTACACCACACACATATATAATGGATGCAGCGGCGGGCATCTACAACACATTTACGATTACGACTACGACGACGGGCACATACGATGCGCTGCGCTGTTTTGATTATCGCTCCCTGGCTTCAGTTTGTACAGTAGTATGCGAATAGTAAAGGCGCGCAAGAGATTTAGAAACGGAGAAGAGCCTGAGCCGGGATGTCAGCAGCCGATCAATACGAACGGAGTTTGAATTCACGTGCTACCGGTGACCGGTCCGAGAACTACAAAAAGGGCCGGTTTTGCGACTTGGTCACTGGTGTTGCGTCGCGTCGCACGGATTCATCGCGTTGCACCAACTTATCGCAGTTCAGATGGGCCTGGCTTGAACGCCCAGCGTCAACTCGACGGATAATGCTGCGGGCCACCGTAAATAATCCTCTACACTCCATCAAGTTCTTGCCATCTTCACAAAATTCAAGGGAACGACCCATTCCAACTCAAATCTCTCCGAATATCGTCATTTCTCAGGCTGCATCAGGCCTAGTCTCTCGTAGACAGACTCCTCAACAAAATTTGAGCTCGTACCTCGCTTTGTTGAACATCGGGCCCAAATCGGACCAGCCAGCTGTCGACTCTGCGCAGAAATACTCGCCAGCACTGGTAGTTCTCGAAAACGGACAAGACTCGGAGCTTAGAGGACTGTCAGTGCGACAATACTATTGAACGTCTGGGGCAAAGTTGCGGCGCACGTTCCCGGAACAAGGACGGCGTCCCCGCTCTCAACGAACGCGATAACACACTTTGGTTCTCAGTGGAAGACCTACACTTTGCCCTCCAGAACGCCGACTCTCTCTCCCCGCAAAAGATGTATTTTGTTTCCCGCAAGTTGCCGGCCAGCCAGCCACCCAAGTTGCTCCGCTGGGACAGAATTCCATGCTGAACATGTCATACATGTCGCTACGAAACGAGAAGTAACCGATCAAGATCAAAAGTTCAGGTGACGCTGAAGAAACGCCCGTCCGGTCGGATTCATGTGCCCAACGTAGTTGCAACGAGCTTACATGTACCTCCAGTGCGGCTGGACAGGATAACTCCAGCTGGCAGGAGCGGAACTCTACCGCTCTCTACGCAACTAGGCTCCGGGGATCTCGAATGAAGTACATATGCTGATCAGCGCGCGTCAATCGTGGGAGGAGGAGGAGGATATATCTATTGAAATCCCAGGAGGGCGTCAATAAACCGGAATTGCCCGGACTGAATGCACCAGAATCCACACCGTTCTTACACACGCCCTTTGTTCGCGGACGCCCTCTCGTAGAGCTGGTGCCCAGCATGCTCATCTCAGCCTTCGCTGTGTCCCTGACGCTTTCACCCATCGTTTTCGCCGTCGAACCAAGACACGTCCCGATTCTCCAGAGAAGCGGATCCGTACCGCTCACGCTCAGAGACCATGTACGTGCTGTAGAGCGGTTTCGAGCCCGCTACGGCTTCATTAGCGCCAATGATGTCGTTCCGCGAGACGGCCAACCTAGGTCGTTGCCCCCGCAGGGGCTCGGGTTCACGCCTGCTTCTGTCCCAACGCACTGCTGTATCGTTTTAAGGGCCCTCATGCGTACTATTACACTGAGCTCAGTATCGGAACGCCGTAAGTTCATTCTACTCGAAGAAAAAATCGTAAATCGAATTGACCGTCGCAGGGCACAGGTAGTAAACCTGATGGTGGACACAATGTCCTCCGATGTGGTGGTTGCGGCGGCCTCGTGCGCTCAGGATCCTGGCAGTGGCTGCTCAGGGATCAGCACGCTATACGATTATTCCAAGTCGTCGACGGCCGTGAATGGCTCGGAATCTGTCTCAATCCCATACGGGGGGGTTAGCGCCGCTGGCTATACCTTCACCGACACTATCCAACTTGGCCCGTACTCGGCATCCGTGGTCCGATTCCGTGCGTCTATCCTGCCATTTAAATTGCGCCGAGTATTGAACCACGACGCCATCTAGTGCCGGCGCTCAAGCTATCTCCGGGGTGGCTGACAGATCCAATCTCCGGCGTCCTGGGACTTTCATTCGCGGGACGCGCGGAGACAACAGCTACGCCCTTTTGGCAAAGGATTATTGCGAGCGGTGAGGCCGCCGTGCCCCAGATGGGCTTCTGGCTCTCGCGCTCCACCAGCACGACAGGCACGGCGGAACCCGGCGGCGCGTTCACGTTTGGCGGGGTAAACGCGTCCCTGTACTCTGGAGACATCGAGTTCCTGGACCTGGCTCCCTCCCAGAACGGGGAGTATTTGTTCTGGGCGCTCAATGTGTCAGGTATGTTCAGAGTTCGATTTCCCTATAGCTTCTGATACCCACTGGTGCAGCCGTCGCCGTCCAAGGGACATCAATAAATATCACACCTGGTACCAGTCTGGCAGGGTTCGACACTGCAAATGCTTTTATCGCCGGGCCCTCGGCGGATGTGAAGGCGATCTGGGCAGCCGCCCCAGGCTCCAATACTGCGAGCGGTGGGTTGTACCAATTCCGTACGGAATATTCCATCACATGAGGCCGCGTCGCTGATTTCCTTCTGTATTTATTCAGCTTGCACGACGGCTATAAATATCACGGTATCTTTCGGCGGGAAGGCATGGTCCATCAGCCCTGCAGACATGAATTTAGGGCCCGTATCGAGTGGCAGTGTCTCGGCGCCCTCGTCGAGGCGGCAGCGCCGAGCCTTTCAAACCCAGATTGGATTTTCGGCATCGCCTTCTTGGTGAGAGTTCTCTGGTGGGTATAATGGGCTTGGAGCTGATGTGCGTGGCAGAAAAATGTTTATTCCGTTCTCCAGCAGACCCCCGCCGCAGTCGGATTCGCAGAACTGTCTACAGTGGCAGGAGGAATCGGTTTGTGTTGGCCACTTCAACGTATTCTACTGTCTAAAAGATCCTGCTACCTGCAACAGGTACTGGCTCGCCCAAGACCAAGAAAAAATCAAACCTGGGTGCCATTGTGGGCGGCGTCATGGGAGGCGTTGCACTGATCATTCTCATTGCCGTACTTTTTTTCAACCGCTGGCGTCGGCAAAACAAGATCCACGCATCGCATGCAGATTCAGCTTCCAACAAGTTTCCAGCCGAAGCACTACACTTCCTTCATAAACAAGATACAATGTCGGTATCTGCTGCAACTCCCAGTTCGGCCAACCCCAGCCTGCCTTCCTCCCCGTTCCCACTGCACTCTGTATCGGATTTGGAACTGGTGCAGGTCGCGACAGTGCACCGGCACGGAGATACCTACACCGCGTCCGACGTGGTGGTTCAAACTCAGAGGGGTCTCCAACTCACACCTGGCAGAGCGCCGATCCACAATGATCATGTCGGGAGCGGGATTCCATCATCCTCTACATCACTCGTACCTTTCTCTTCTGTCGAGAAACAAGAGGTACCGGCTGCCGGCCATGGGAGTCTGTCCTACCCCTTCCCACTGCACTCGCATTCTCTATCGGATATGAAACGGGCCCAGGTAGCAGCGGTGCAGCGGTACGGAGCCATCCACACCGCTCAAACACAGTTGCCTTTGGGGGCACGGCCTCCTGCAGTGGCATCCTCAGATCCAGCTGTTCTGGAGGAGCTACAGAGTCTGCGGGAGGAGGTGAGGCGTTTGGCGGCAGAGCGCGAGCCAACGGACACACCCCCGAGTTCTCATCACGGCAGGAACGACTAGTCGTGTTTTCAATTAGTATGTACAGATTTTGCTTTCCGGTGGACTACCATCTCAAGTTCCCAGAGATACCCGCTGTCGAGACACATGATCCCAGTATGGTCATGAAATACGCCGTAGTATGTTTTCGGTGCGGGGGGGGACGAGGTTTACGTCGGGGAACAAATCTGCAAACCATTTAAATCTTTCACTGGTTTCATACTTCCGGGTGTCGCCAGGACGCCGAAAGTGCTACCGGGCCTTTTCGTATACCTATAGGGGGCGCGGACTTAAGAGAAACGAGCTAGAATCGATAACGTGTCTGTCAAGAGAGACTAGCAGAGACTCTAAGCGACGGAAAGAATCTGTCACCGCTTCTGTACGCTCCAGCCTTCATGCATACTCGAACACTTTTGAGTCTGTGATTATATCGCTGCGCCAGCGATACGTCTATCCGACTGTCGAACTCGAAATTTTCATGAACTCAGGATTCAGTCAGGATTCAACAATCAGGAGCATGCTTTAGTAGTAAAATCTCGCGACATTGAACTGAAACCGAACTCAACTACGCCAAAATCAACCGTGGGAGAGCACCATCAACAACTGATTCTTAGCTGGATAAACACGGAAGGAGTGTCTAAATTCGGAAGCGCCACTAGCGTATCGTCGGGGGGTGGAATCCAAATCCAGGGAGGCTAGCGGCAGCCCAAACGAGGACCGGACCTCTGGAGATGACGCCGAATGCAACTCGACGAGGTGACTCCGTGGCCCGCTGCCAACGCCGGCGAGTAAAGCTTTGGACCGAAGAATCCCATTTATGCAGAGTCTGCCCGCAGTCAATGTCTCTTCTTTGAGCGCCGAAGACAACCCGAGACAAATGTTTCATCCATGAATAGTCGCAGGACGTAAATTTTGAAGGGTGGAGCCACAACAATATTCGAATGTTCGCTCAGGCGCCGAACGACAACGAGATACTTGAGTGAAGCCACGCTACACAACGGTAAAACAGGGGGCAAGTAGAGGTATAGTATTGTTTGAGCAGGGAACACAGGATAACACAAGTACATGAGGGATAGGCAGAAATTTCAGACGCAAATATAACGGGTCGGCCATACGTTCAAACGGATGTAAGTATCAGCTGAATAACTTTAAAGATCCACCTCCGAATCCAGAGCTGGAGGCCCAATTCCGAGTCCAGGGATGGGACACACCCCGTCGTTGGGATCAATCCAGAACCGGAACGTCAACCCCGCGAACATACCGCTTCCACCCTGTTATCAAACATCTAAACGTCAGGACGAACTTTGCTGTAGTAGTAGCACGGAACCGTACCGGAAGGCATTCTGCGGCGACGGTGACCAGTGCGGTCTGGCAGTTAGCGACGTTGGGTGTGCCCGTGGCGTTCACCATGTTCGATGCAGTGAACGCGCCTGCGAAGTACAACGTAAGTTCCTAAACGAGGGCGATTGCATACAGCATAGGAATTCAAGACGTACACTGAGATCCGACAGGCGGGCCGTTGAAGCAGCGCGAGATTGTGTCGCCCGGCGCGATCTCCATCATCAGTCAGTCTCTGAGGCACCGATACGAAGCCTAAAATTGGAGCGGACCACTGACCGACGAGCTGCCGATGGAGTTGCAGAATGCGGGGATGAACTGGGAGCAGTCGAATGTCGGCCCGGCGGCGAAACAGCTGATTGAGAGCTGCGCGAGGCTGGGCGTCACGGCGACGGCGGCGACTACGAAGCTGAGAAGCTATAGGGATTTGAAAATTGAATGCACGGCGGACGATGATTCAGAAACTGGATGCCTACTGCGTGCATCTGCTGGAGTACTGGGCACTGGGAGGCTGGGAGGCTCTGGTCTGGAGTTCGAGCGCGGTGGGTTATATACAAAAGCAGTGGGGATGATTCTCGTCATTCAGGGCCAAGGGGTGATATAAGTCCCTCGCTGTTCAATTCAGTCTTCGTTGCCGCAACCGCGGCAGACGTATATAATATACGAGCAGAAGCAGCTAGGATGAACAGGCCCTGCCCTTCGCACGCAACACTCAAGTCAAAGAATGGACGTAGTGAATTGGTTGAGCAAGAAACCGACGACATCGGCAGGGGAATAGGAACTGATAGATTGATTTGAATTCGGTTTGAACCTATCAAACCCCGCAACAGGTGTTCCAAAGTCCGTTAGTTGTGGTACATCGATGAGAGAACACTGAAGACTGTCACCTAACACGTCTGCACTGCTGGCGGGGCGAGACACGGCACGGCATTTTTTGGAGTGTAGAAATGAGCTCGTGGATTATATGGGTCAGGTTTGGTCGTCTCACGAACAAGTATAGGACAAGAAAGCTTCAACTAGGTCACTCTCCCTCCAACGACAACTGCGAGTCGCTAGTGGTCTTTTTATTCGACTTTCATGGACACATCGCTAGGGCTGTCGTCAGGTGATACCTTCATGTATGTATTTGGCAGCCGCATATCTTCTTTGGGCACAAAAAGCGCACAGGAGACCCGAGTAACATGAGTTCCAACATGGAATGTAAGCTCAATGCCATGGCCGTGCCTGGTGAGAATCGTAGGAGCAATTCATCGATCCACTAAATCACCTACTGGTGATAAATCGATCTGCTCCTTGGGTCGCAAGCAGCTTATCTGGCAGTCGTGAAATTCAATTCTACTTGAGTGAAATTAAATGCTTGCGGTGGCCTCCGGAGCGTGAAGAGTGTTCGCTCAGTGGCGGGTGGGGAGCCGAACCGTGTTCGGATCGACGGAGTATTGGTGTATATCTTCATTCCGTCGCTGGGAGTCCGCGCCACCCGAGTATACGATAATACACACTTGCGGCTGCTTGGCGACACCTGAAAGTATAAAGCTTTGAACATTAATGGTGAAAGGAATTTACAACGGCGCTGGGTGCTCACCTTGAAATATTCAAGTCGACTCTCTCCTTCTTCCAAAAACCAGCGACACCTAGGGTTTATGTACTGGCTTCTAATACTGCTGCGCGCGTCTTGTACAGCTCATCCCATTCAGGAAGCTCGAGTATTCCTGGGAGTGCGGCCCAAAGCGACTCTTGAGCTTCGGTAGACAGCTCTGTCCAAAGCTGATGACAGGTATCACAGAGCTTGGTGGATATATCATTGGAAGCCCATGTCTCTAGGGGATGTGCGTCGTAGTTTCTGTCTGCACGATTTTCAAGGCGGTCGTGCGCCGCAGAAACGGCGATCTGGCAGGTGTCCACTGAAGAGCAATGCGGGGAGGGTAGGCGGCGAAAGAGTCGATAAGTCCGAGTCGTTGCTCGAATCAATTCAGCGCGTGAAGTTAGGCATATTTGCTGTTGGTCGGCGCCCAGAGTATTCCAGGGCTTCCCAGCGGACAGAATATCCTTGACGGAGAAGGTACATGCACAGTAGCAGGCAGCGGGAAGAATCCACACTGCACCGACTTCGGAAACAGCGCTGATAGTGATCAGGGAAACATTAACGTCTCCTAATGTGAATTCGACACTTGGTGGTGTGATGCGAGTAATGAGTGCGCCGATGAGATCCGTGAGAGTGGGCGAGAATACGGATTCCAGGTGACATAGAGCACGCCGAAAGAGATAGGGGACGTCATATTTATGTGCGAGGCGCATGATGCCAATGACGCTGTTGAACTCTGTAGGAGATGGGGGAGGCATGAAATAACTTGGGGGCGAGATTAGCGCCTCTGCGATTGGGCTTCTAACGTATACACACTTTGAGTCAAAGACAGCTCTCAAAAACACTTCCACCTCCGCCGCCGAGTCATGGAGATAGACGATAGGATGCCCGTCAAGGGTCTGGTCTTCCGGCTGGGCGGGTTGCGGAACCGATATCATATCGCTGAATACCGCGGAGCGCGCGCATATGATCCCGGTATGGACTCGAAATAGTGTGTTTTCGGCACGTAGGATGAGGTTTGCGTCGGGGAACCATAGATCTGCGACGCGTGTACATTCATCCAAGGAGCAGCCGCTCTGCGCATCGTCCTCTAGGTTTTGTTCTTGGGACATGGGGAGATTGCAAAAGATAAGTATGGGAAAGGGTTTTTATGGACGTTGGAGGCTGGAGCAAAATCGGATTACGGCAAGATTACGAGTCGGCCCGACTCCCGACAGCTTCCGACTCGGGGATGTCACGGTCGTCCTTGCGGTCGTTTGCTCTTGCCACTCTCACTGAGCAGCTTGCTCTTCTCCTATACCGAACCCACTGCTTGCGTTCTCCGATCCCATTCTCGACAGAGCATGGAGGAAAATGCGCAGACCGGCTGCTCTTTGGACCAATGTAGACGGGTTCCAGATTTGTGGTTCCCCGACGCAAACCTCGTCCTGCGTGCTGAAAACACGCTTTTTCGTGTTTATATCGCCCTTCTATGCGCGCGCTCTTCGGTATTCAGCGATATGATATCGGTTCCGCAACCCGCAGAACCAGGACAGACACTCGACGGACATCCTGTCGTTTATCTCTATGACTCGGCGGCAGAGGTGGAAGTGTTCTTGAGGGCCATCTTTGACTCAAAGTGTGTATTCACCAGAAACCCATTGAAGAGACACTAATCTCGCCAAGTTATCTCATGCCCCCTCCATCTCCTACGGAATTTGCCATCGTTATGGGTGTCATGCGACTCGCCCATAAATACGACGTGCCCTATCTCTTCCGGCGGGCCTTGGTTCACCTGGAGTCTAGCTACCCCGCCACCCTCTCCGAATTCATTGCCGGTATTACCAAGACCGCAGCAACTCATGTCAATTGCGACGAGGACGTCGCTGTGAATCTCATTACTATTCGCGCCCTTTTGGAAGTCGGTGCAGTGTGGCTTCTTCCCGCCGCATACTACAGCGCCTGCACCTTCTTGCCCGACGAACTTGTATCGGCCAGAAAGTCCTGGGATGCTCTGGGCGCCGAGCAGCAGCAACGATGCCTAACGGCACAGGCGGACTTGGTCCGGGCCACGACTCGGACTTATCGCTGGCTTCGACGCATACCCTCCTTGGATTGCGATTCACCAGACGGATGCCAGAGAGCCGTTTCCGTGGCGTACCAGGCCCTCGAAAGGCGGGCGGACAAGAAGCTTGACACAAATCCCTTGGCCGGATGGGCTGTGAATAAGCTGTCCGCCAAGCTCTGCGAAGACGGCTGCCGCCCGCTTTGGAACGCGCTGTGCACTGAAGCTCTAGAATCGCTTTGGCGCGAACTTCCAGGGCTGTTGGGGCTTCCTGAGTGGGAGGAGTTGTACAAGAGGCGCGCAGAAGTATTAGAGGCCACTACATGATCCGACACCAGGTTTTACCAGAGATTATACATGCGGACTTCTGGTGCTTCGCTGGTGTTGGAACAAGGTTTAGTTGAATGTTTCAAGGCGATGCATATGGTACCCATCGCCCTTGCAATTATTAGCATTATGATGTTCAGAACTAAAATCTATATACCAACACTTTCATCGCCGCCGCTTCTGTGAAAACTAGTATCTTTCAGACCCTCGCACTTTTGAGTCTTGGTCACATATATTATTGGTGCTGCGCCGCCGTGCGGGACGCGTTTATCCGACGGTCCAACTTGAAATTGAGATGATTTATTCTTCAGTCAGGAATCAGGAGTAATTTATAGCGCTAAAAATGTCGTGATGAAACACATACTATGTAAGCGAACTTGAATTTGTGAACATACTTACAACCGTGGGAAAACACCCATCACAACTAATTTTTAGCCTTCGGCGGCAGGACGCTATGAAAGAGCTGAGGGATAAACGCCACCAACTCGACCAGTATCACAGAATGGCGAAATATGGAAGCGCCACTAGAAGCGCCACTAGCGCATCGTCCGGCGGTGGAGTCGAGGTGACTCCGTGGCCCGCTGACGACACCGGCGAGTGAAGTCTCAGGGTCCCCGATTTGCACAATCTCCCCACAATTATTGCCTCTCCTTCCAGCGCCGAAGAACCTGAAGTAAATGGCTCACCCAGTAGTCGGAACACGCAATTTGAAACCTAATTTCGAAGGGTGGAGCTCCGTGTCCCGCAGCAAACTTGGAATGTTCGCTTGGTGGCATGCATAACCCCGGAACCAGTCACGAACGTTGACTCGAACTGAAAATCGTAGGGTGTCGAAACCTCGGAGAGTGCTTACAAAAGTAACCGCTTTTCTGTTCTTGTGTTTTATAATTGAAACATGCGTGCAGAGCTAGTGGGTGAAGGGATACTTAGTTCGCGTTGGAGGCCATACAAAGAACGACAAACTAAGGAGCAGTGTCTTGTATTGTCGAAGGAGCATATTCCGTATGATTCGCAGGGTGGAGAAATTCCGAGGACGCTCCCGCTGGTTGCTAAGGGAGAGAATGGGAACCCGATACCCATCTTTATGTCCCACAAAACGGCTAACTTGCTTTGCGAATGCTTCATATAAAGAAGTATAATATCGGTTCCCTGAACGGTTAGAACGATATTCGCAGGCTCGGAAAGACGGATCGAACTGACAGGCTGCATGAGCTGAGGAAATGGCCGATTCCAGTTGTCCTGGAGTGTTATCCACGAGAAGGCTAGAACTCTGAGATTCTCCACGGTATATTGGGGGAGGCGGTCAAATCGAGGACATGCAATCGTGGACTTCGTTCGAGTCGTGTCTAACACGGAGCTCCAGAAGCTAGGTTATCGTGGTAGGTCGTAAATGGACGAACACGTCTGATTTAAACCGTCAGGCTGACTTCGTGGGCCGCATTTGAAACGCACCATAAGCAGGGATAGGTGATCGGGTAATTCCAGGTGATGCATCGCCTCCAATATGGGTAGTCCAGAAAATAGAATAGGCATCGGGTCCAAGCGGTAACAAGATGTCCTGTAGGTTAACCGAAATCCGACTCGGACGGCGATGAATACAGCTATGTTTTTAGTCCGCTCTATTCGAGACTTGCTTTTACAGACTGCACTGAGTGGCGCCAGACAAGCGCCAGCTTGGCGCCGGTCCACGTCGCGTCGTCGGCGAACTTGAAGTTCCGAAGATATGAACCTTGAGGAACAGAACAGCCTCGATTCTGCTCTACAGCAGAGGCTGATGAAAGAGTAGCCTCCGGCGTTTGGAAATCGTCGGTGAAGGTTCAGGAGGCTCTAGCTGCGTGGAAGTTCGGAGGAGAAAATTTGGACCTTGTGTGCGCCTGTTTACTACGCTTACGTATCGAGCTTTTTCGTTCCTTTACGTTGAGCTCGTTCTTACCAAAAGGTTTTACTTTGTTTTGGCCAGCGTTTTTAGCAGAAATTGAAGCTCGCCCTTGGGGAGGAGATGGCGAACACGGCTATCCTGCCCGGATTTAAAACACTGCGCTTAGTCTGCGGGAAGTTTCGTCTAAGCAAATTTCAGCCTGGCGAATCGGAGGGGTCAGACCAATAGTCTGAATGAGGGCGGTGCAAATCCGCGTAAAACATCCTCGAGTTCTCCGGGTACTACTAGTCAGGTGGCAATGGAACCTTTGTTTGATTTTCAACATGAAAACGAATCCACGTTCGCCAGGAATATCCATCAAGCTACCTATCACCCCCACTTGAGATCTTTGTTTCTCAGATGTGTGGTCCAAATATCCCAAAATATCTCGGAAACATGAACACAGATAATCAGTACATGTACCCACATATCGCGTAGAACATTGGAAAAATGTCCCCTACAAACAGTGTTCTTAGAAACCCTCCAGGGATTGACTTCAAAATGTTGTAGGATGTCCAATATCCTGAGGATGTTTTTCACAAATGGTGGTGATACTTGTACGTACTATATATTGAAATCAAAGGTTATGGGCGATATACTAGTGTGCAAAAAGTTCCTTTGACACGTTCGGAGTTGACCCGAGAAAAATCGGCAACTTCGGCGGCAAACAGTGTGTATTGTTGAGTAGGCAGACTGAGTCTGCTACGTCATAAGCTTTCGTTTTTATATTTTTGCCTCGTCTCTGTGTCCCCATCTATGAGGACGGGCAGAACCTGAAAACCTAGTGTTCCAAGTAGAAGCCTTCAATTCCCCAAGCTCATTATTTTTTGAGCCAAAGAAATTCAACTAGCCGGTGCCCAGTCCTGTGGTCAGATTCCCCAGGTTACAAATTAATTTTAGAACGCTCATCGTCCTAATGCAGATGCTCTTCATACCCGGGAACGGCGACCTTCAAGCGAGCTGAAAACTAAGCGGAATTCCAGAACTGCGTTTTTGGTGTTCGGGATTGGTTTGGGCTTTGGAAATTCCGACTCAAACCACGGCATCCGTGTGGAGATACAACTCATGCGCTGTTCCGATTGGAGAGCTGCGCCGCAGAAAATAACGGCTTGGATACCATGAAATTTCTAAGCCCGAAGAAAATTCCGGGACTGCGTTTTCAGCGCTCACTTTAGTTCGAGCCACAGCACTTGCATAATCAACTCAATTCTGCACTGCTCCAGTTGGCGGGTTGCGCCGGGTGATACCAAGAAACTTTTCGAAATCCAAAGTAAACTCCGGAACTGTGATTTCACCGGGCTCGAGACGCACTATTTTCAGGATGACACTGAACACTTTCTCGGTTGCGGATTTGCGCCGGAAACAACTCCAGCCTGTGATCTTGCAAGTTCGAATTTCCTTATTTGGGACCATATCCGAGTCTGACGTAAACTGTTCTACAGCTGGCGCCACCCACAACACCTCTAGGCTGTATTCCTCCGTCACTGTGGCAACGGGCTACCTCCAGTCACCTCGGACTACCTTCTGGATCTTTCTATCTCGCTGCGGCTCCTAACTGCGGCTCCCCCGAGTACTTAACTCTCGATGACTCGACTGATTCCGCGGAGACGACGTCGTGATTGCGCTACAAGACCGAGCCTCGTGCAGATGAATTGACACATTGGAATGATACTGTGAACTTTGTTCTTCCTTTTGGGGATTGGAGGCATTGCCGGCGCCAAATTTGCCGTGCACCACGACAGTAAAAATTGGCGCCCGACCGGCGCTACTGCTGTTATGAACCGACTGCCCGTGCACTGAGTCACATTATTTCTGGGAAATAGGCCCTTCTGTGGAATGGAACGATCGGGTTATCTTACAGCTCGGTTCCCCAGATTTTCCCGGGGAAAAGTCTTGATTGAGGTCGGTGGCCGTTTCGTTGCACCGCCGCTCGAGTCACCGCGGAATATTGTCCTGTTTGGAGAATACAGCACATAACAGCAGCTCTTCCTCTTAAAAGGTTTGTGTCCGGAGCCGTTCAATACCAACTCACACCCCAGAGTCACTCGCCGTCTACACCTCTGCATTCGATTCAAATGCCTTCCACTACTTTGGAGCCATATACTGTCACGTACAACAGCGCGAGCGCGCTCCCTGACGCGGTCTGGGAAACCCTCCAGGCCCACCCCGAAAACTCGAACGTGATTCTCCCCGTCGCCCTCAAAACTCTTGCCCGGGAGAGGAATCACGAAACAGCGGGACGTGACCAATGCTGGATCGTCGTCTACTCTGCCGGCGCCATCGACTTTGTCCTGTCGGTGACCAACGGCGATATTGGCACATACCCCGTCTTTGTTTTCACCACCCACCCCATCCACCATCTCACTTCCGACTTCCTGCTCCCCCGGATAATCCGCCTTGCCGAAGCACTACGCGACGCGGTCCCTACTACGCGCGTGTACTCCTTCTTCGCGCCGGACGCCGTCACGAATATGTTCGTCGAGATTTGGCATTCGTTGACGGGCGTGCAGGGGTACCGCGACGCGTACTACCACGCCAAGCTTACCTATTGCACGAAAGATTCGTTCGCGCGCTCCGGAGGCGCTAAACGCCAGATGACCATCTTCCCCGGGCTCGTGTACGAGCTGCGCCCCGCCGTGGAGAGCGACCTCGAGGCGGTTGCGTCGCTCTGCTATCAGTTCGCCGCCGACTCGGAGCCGTTCGTGCTCACCCACGACGGTGCCCTCAAAGAGGCGACTACCCTGATCCGGAACAACCAGATCTGGGTGCACGGGATCCGCCGTGCGGGCGACGTGGTCGAGGACATCGCGTCGATCGTCGCCTTTACGCGCAACTCCGACGCGGTGGCGACTATTAGCAAGGTGTTCACCAACCCCGCGTGGCGGCGGCGGGGGTGTGCGGAGCGCCTCGTTCGGCGCGTTTGCAAGCACCTTCTTGCGACGAAACAGAGTGTCGCGCTCTATGTTGCCCACAACAACCCGGGCGCGACGCACGTCTACGACAAGGTCGGATTTTTGGGCCTCAAAGACGGGGCCGCGCCTGTGGAGGGCGTGGACTCGTGGCTCGAAATCGGGCTGGACCGCACAAAAATTGAGCTCGGGCACTGGTAGTTCCGAATTCAACTTCGGACTGGTTGGACTTTCTCTTGGATGGAAAAAGCGATCAAATGACCTACCATATGTATTATAATCAGCCCCAAACCCCTCCCACTGTACTTTAATTATTGTAGCACCTAGAGCCCCCCCTTGAACGAAAATGGTTTCCAGAGACTTACTTTCGTGTGACTGTTACTGATTGATGTTCGCGTGACGACTCTTTTCAGCTGCGACGACTCGGATGGCGCTCCCGATCCTGGACATTCTCCACAGAGGTGTGGTCTACTCTCTCCTGGGCATATCAGCGTACAGCATATTCGTTGGCGTGTATGGTCACGCAGGACGCAAAGCGGCGCTCGTTGAGAGAAACAAGGGTGCGCGGAACGTTCATCACCGCAAGCAGTAGCTGACTGACAGCACGCCCTATCCTGTAGAGGTATGCTATCCGAAGATCTATCAGAAACCTCTGTGCTGAAGCTGTACCGCAGCGAGCGACGACAGCGGAACTGCAGAAACAGGTAACCGCACGTTCTTTTCGTCGCGTCGACGCAGGCCTGGCTCACGCTCGGCTGGGCAGGAAGAGATCGCGTTGGCGCGCGCTGCACAGGGCGCCGTTCCGTCCAAGACGGCGTGAAACGCGCTGCGTGTGTCTGGCGCCCGCGGGTATTTCAGTCGTATGTACCGCAGTATTACCTCGGGCTCACGCAGTTGTAACCATCCATCCATACAGCAGCGCAACTATCTCAAATACATCCGGTCCAATCAAAGGCTGCCCTGCGGCGCAGAACTCCACTCCTTGCGCCCACACCGATGGTGGCTACTGCAACTCGGACAGCTTCGCATTCCCGTTTGTCTTCGCAGCGGCTACGCATCTCATCTCCCTACACCATACGCATGTCAAGAAGTATTATATCACTTGTATTACCCCACTGAGATCTCAGCGACAATACTCGCCTTCGAATCTCATCTGTGTTGAGCGATCTGGACAGCTCTTTAAGCCTCTGTTGCCGTCGATCAGGAAACGGATCACGGTCTTGCGCGCTCAATGCCGGTACGCACTGCACTGCACACGGCGTTTCGCACGACAGGCGGGCGCTTGCTCGGGGTTTTGGAAAGATTCAAAGAAGCAGCAAAAAAGCGGGATCTCGACTTGGTGCCGTTATCTCTATCTTTGACTCAGAACTAAGTTCCGGTCGTCTCGCTTAACCTGCTCGGAAGCCGACATAGACCGAGTCATTGCTTACCGCTGGTGGTAAGAACATCCTGGCAATCGCACCAACGCACCAATGCGACGTGGCGTTCTTCTGGAGACATCCGACTCGGTGGGCTTATTCAGGCACCGGTAACGTGCTGTGTTGAATCTACGCATATTATTATAGACGTCCTGGGATCCGCTGGATTCTCGGCGGGCTGTCTCTCACTGCGACGTTCCTCGAATTTGACACGTCAAGTTACAGAGGCTATTTCTCTTCGTTCCTGCTGAGGCATCGGTATGCATGCTCAGATGTATTCATTCATCCATACATCGGCGCAGTCAGATACTCGATTAAAGTCCATTCCGCGGCGCAGTACTCCACTGCGCCCACAACGATGGTGGTCCTACCTATCGGACAGCTTCACATTCCGCTGCCGCATTCGAATTCCCGTTCTTCAATCGGATCTCGCTGGCAGCAGGTATCCACACATCTCATCTCCCCACACCATCGCATGTCAAAAAATATCAGAGCACCCTCCGCTGCGCACGGTAATCGCGAGAATACTGGCCTTCGCATCTCATCGGTCTGGACAGCTCTTTCATGCTATTCTAAGCCTCTGGTATAAACGGACACGGATCGCGGTCTTCCGCGCTCAATGCCGGTATGCACTGCACACGGTGTTTCTGTTTCGACGACAGGCGGGCGCCTAGTTGAGTCGGAAAGATTCGAGGAAGCAAACAACAAACGCGGGATTTCGCGTTTGTGTGTGCTCTTATCTCTGACTCAGAGCTAAGTTCCGCGCTGCACTTGATCTGCTCGGAAACCGAGGTCGTGGAGCGAGTCATTTTCGTCATTTGGGTGGTAAGTGGTGGTAAGAGGAATCCCGTCGGTGGCGATAATCGCACCGGGACTCTGATGCGGGACCGCCCAGAGCACGCCATTCTAGTCCAATCCTGACGCCAAATCACCCGTCCATCTGTACTTCCTCGCGCGCGCTATCTGTCTCCTCAGCCCGCATTCACACCTTCCCTACACTTCCTCACAATCCAGTCCATCAACACGGAATTTCCCGACCAATGTCATGACTTGACGTGGTGCACGGACCGGGTGAATCCATGGCCCTTTCACCGGCGTCTCCCTTCGAATTTTCGATGTTAAGTCGCCGGCGAATCGACGCTGTCTCTCAGCAGTGCGACTCCTCGAATTTAACACGTCAAGTCACAGATGTCATGTCCGAGTCCCTTTCGTCGGACACCTGCTCAGGCATTGGTGGACCCAATTTAATGCAGCATCCCAGCTGGGCGGAGACTCCAGGCTAAGCGACCCAGACGCGGAGGCAATCAATTATCGGTTTTGATTCCGTTGCGGATCTCAGAATTAATCGAAGGCGGACTCAGGGCAGAGGCGGAGGTTATTTTGCAGCGTTGTCGATGTCTTGGGCAGAGTAATAAATCACCCGACGCGTCAAGCTTCAAGTCGTGTGTTGTACGCAGGTCCATGTCGCAAGTCAGGGGGCAGGTTTCTGGCTGGCAAGTCAGCGGTGTGGCGTATGTAGGCGTAACCTCGGCGCCCGGTCCGAGTGTAGCAACATCCAGAAAAAATATTGAAAAAATTGGGGAAAATTGGGAGAATTAGGAACCACAGCGAGGAGCACTGGGAAGGGTGGGGGCCGTAGTCCCCTGGTGAATTTTAAGACGCGAACGCGTTGGTAACGCGACCTTGTTCCCTCAATGTCTCATCGTTTGCCTTGTTCCTTTTTGATGGGAAACGCGTGACCTGCCTTGAGGAAGGTGAACAATGCGCAACACGACCTTTGTCTGCTTATCCCTTCAACCTACCTTCACCCTCAAGCCTTTATGATTAGACGAATGGCCGATAGACTCGGTCATATAGGGCACTCCTCCCAGCTCAGGGACTACCCCGACGCCCTGCATCCGCTCAGCAGTCCCACGTCCTCCCAGTCCGCCGTCTCCTCGTATCTCTCGCAGTCCAGCTATGACCACCGCGGGTCGATATCAACGCAGGCGACGTCGATGAGCGAGTGGAGCAGCGCTGGCACCGATAATAAGCGGGGGGGCTTCAGCATGGACTCGGACATGGACATCATCGAGGAGGACAGATCGCTCACCCGCCCCAAGCTCGTCAGGCGGCCGCGGGGCGTGTATCGGCTCAGCGATTTTATCATCCAACGTACGCTTGGGACCGGGAGCTTTGGACGAGTTCATCTAGGTAAGTATTCGACTGCTGATCTGCTTCGCCGTTGACTGACTATCGTGTAGTACGGAGTAAACATAACTTGCGCTTCTACGCGATCAAGGTGCTCAACAAGGAGCGCGTGGTCAAGATGAAGCAGGTCGAGCACACCAACAACGAACAGCGCATGCTCGAATGCGTGCAGCACTCCTTCATCATCAACCTCTGGGGCTACTTCCAGGACACGGCCAACCTCTACATGGTCATGGACTTTGTGCCCGGTGGGGAGCTGTTTACGCTGCTTCGCAGATCGAACGTGAGTTTCGCGAATACAACTTGGGACGATTCCTGACGTCGTGCAGCGATTCCCGGATCCGGTGGCGAAATTCTACGCTGCAGAGGTCGCGCTCGCGCTGAACCACCTGCATGGGCTCGGCATCATCTACCGGGATCTGAAGCCGGAGAACGTCCTGCTGAATGCCGATGGCCACATCAAGGTCGCGGACTTTGGCTTCGCGAAAGCGGTCGACACGACGACGTGGACGCTCTGCGGCACCCCCGACTATCTCGCACCCGAGGTACACCTTCCCCCCTCCCCCTCTATACGCGTTTATTGACTATGCACAGGTCATCGGCCAACAACGCTACAACAAATCCGTCGACTGGTACGCGCTGGGGATCCTCATCTACGAGATGCTCTTCGGGCTGCCGCCGTACCACCAGGCCGAGACGAACCACCTCATCCTGTACGACCGCATCCAGGCGGGCCCGGCGAAGGTGGCGTTCCCGCCTGCGGCGTTCTCCGACCAGGCGAAAGACCTGATCATGAAGCTCATGGAGGGCGACCCGTCGAAGCGGTTTGGGAATATGCGGCATGGGGCGGCGGATGTGTTTGCGCATGGGTGGTTCCGCGAGGTGGATTGGGCGCGGCTGGAGGCGCGGGAGATTACGGCGCCGTATTTGCCGCGGATTACGGGGGATGGGGATGCGAGCGCGTGAGTTCCTCGCTATCTTTCTGCGTGCGCCTGCTCAACATTTACTTGTGCAGGTTCGACAAGTACCCCGAGGACGACGTGTCCGCGACGTACGGGCTGCCGACCCCGGACCTCAACGGCTCACTGTTCCCCGACTTTGAGTACACCGCCATCTCATAGCGGCCGCTGTATTATCAGCCCGCCAAAAGCACGTATGGACCCTGTATCACCAAAAGGGCTTTGGGATATCGACGTGGCTGGTCCATGGGTTCTGGAAACGTGCGCCGACATGACTGGACTTGGACGCAATGACTGTGATGGCTTTTCTTATGAATTATTGTGTATAGTCGGATACGGTGTACTACAAAGCTTGTTGTAGACTTTCATTGCAACGCGTAAAACATCTGCCTTTGCCCTCGCGCGTTATGAGCTCGACGCGACCTCGCGTAGGCGCGTTTGCCGCCCAAACAAACCGTGATCAAGCCTGGAAAAATGACGTTTCTCCGTTTTGGACTCGACTACGAGCGCGGCGAGAACGCTCTCCTAGAATGTATTCATATAGGTACGTCTGTTTGCTAAACCACATCATAAAGATTTAACCAAAATTATAACATAAAAGAATGTTTAAGAACGGAAAAATGGCGCCCACCCCCGGCGACGAGATGCCCCCTGTCAACGAGATCCCTCTGAAGATCCGCGGGCAGCCGCAACGTTTGAGCGTACAGCAAGAACTCGGCCCGAGTAGGCACGGGGTGTGCCGCAGCATTGCGAGTGACCCCCTCCACTCTCTTGCTCAATTCGAGAGCTTCGATCAGGTCCCAATGGCGTGCGACATGGGCCATGTTCGATACGCGGTTGACCGCTATGGTCCAGCCTGTTGGGATCGGGGTGTGTTCCCCCAGTCGTCGGGCATTGTCGAGGCGGATTGTCCACTTGCTCCTCACATGGCGAATTGTTTAGACTGTTTCGTATTCGAAATGAGTGATGAGAACGAATGAAACCATGGATCCTACTCTTACAGTCTTCGATTCCATAACTCGCCAGCTCCGTCCGGTCTTGCTCGTTCAATGCCAAGAACAAGTGATCTTAGAGGGCTAGTAATAGCAAAGTAAGCGGACCGATGCACCCGACAAGATATAGGCTTACCGTCGAGGGTGCGCGTCGCCAATTCATATCGAAGGTCGTCTTGTCGACGAGTCTCAACCGCCTCCCTGTGCATCAGAACTTTCTCCTTCAGCGCCGGGTGCGCCGCCGTTCTCTCCGGGTTGTACGCATCCAGAAACTGAACGATCATGAGACCAGCCCGCTCTCGGGTGGACAAATCAACGTACAGGTTCAAGGTCGGAGAGTAGGAAGTGTCTACGGGTGTAGATGATGATGTTGCGAGACACAAGTACGTCCGTGACTAAGCTCGCGTTGCGGCCAAACAAACCGTGATCAAGCCTGGAAAAATGGCGTTTATCCGTTTTGGACCCGACTACGAGCGCGACGAGAACGCTCTCCTGCTTTTACGCCCCCGCACTAAAATCCTGCTCTGCACCCCACCCGGACTATCCAAAAATCAGCACGAACCGTGCGGGAAGTGAAAAGATCGCCAATTATCGCCTGATTTTGGCGTGCATTTGCCTTGTCGTCGCTGTCGACTGGCGCGTGCGCTGCTGGGCGCGGGAATAGTGCCGTATGGTCAAGACTGCTTCGGGGTCGGGTGCGGGAGGCAGTGGGACTGCCCGCGAGGGGGTCGTTTCCTCGGGTGACGGCAGCAAGGCGGGGAAGAGCAAGGGCAAGGGGAAGGCCAGCAAGGCTAAGAAAGCAAGGGCGCCTGCCGTGACGCCCGCGAAGATGGAGGCGGAGCGCGCGGCGCTGCTGGCGGAGAAGCAGACGCAGCTCGCGGCGGTGTTGGACCGACACGATGATCTGGTGCGTTTCCGCATTTTCTCGGAGAGCGTGTCGCTGAGCGGCTTTGCTCCAGATAAGAGAGAAGTTTCATATGGAGACTTTTCTTATGATGGTCGATTATAACCCAGAGGTACGTGTGCTCCGCGCCCTCTCAAAATCCGTTTCGTGTTGAGCCCATTTTCTTTCTTTTGTTTTAGGTCGCGAAGCAAGACGACTCGAAGGTGTTCCAAAATGTGCGTCGATTATATTCTGACGCGCTTGAAGAATTCTAACGTTTACATATGTACAGTACAAGGCCCGCTACGACCTCCTCGAAACCGCCGCACCCGTCTCCGCGAGCCCGGTCCGCAAGACGCGCTCCTCGCATGCGGGCGGCCTGCTCAGCATCGCGGGGCCCTCCGCCTCCGCCTCCTTCCCTGCCCTCGGATCCCCCAGCTCGCTTTCGCTTTCCGCGCCGCCCGCCCGCCCCTCGCCCGTAAAATCCCAACAAAGGCTCTTGCAAAGTCGAAAACCCTCGACCCCGTCGCGAACGGCCGGCTCCCTATATTCCAGGGCAGCACAAAAGGGAAGAGAAAGCCGTCGAGCTCGACGAGGACGAGTCGATATCGGTGGGGATGGCGCGTAGTCGGGTGGCGGAGCGGGAGCCCATGACGACGACCGCTGTGACGAGGCAGATGCGGAAACGACCGGGTGCCACGGATCCGGTAGACCCTGGGGGTGGCGCGGTCGAAATCGAGTCCATCAGCCACCCTCGTAAACGACGCAAGGTCGAAAGTGCGGATACGCCTGCTGAGGTTGGCGACGCGGCACTTCCCGACACGGCGTCGATATCTGCGCCGGTTAATGGGCGCGTTTTGAGAGGCAAACCGCGTCCTCCAGAACCTATAAAGCCTGCAGAACCTGAGCCTGAACCTGAACCCGAGCCGCGAGACCCAACGGTTGGAGGGAAGACTACGACTCAGGTGGGCAGGGTAATGCCCCACCGCACGGCCGCTAATCGTCCGACGGTATGCCATTCCTCGTCTCCCTATATATCTGCAACTAATGCTTACATCGCCCACCAGGTAAGCGCCCCGCCCCTGCCCAGCCGACGCGCGGTCGTCTCCGCGCCCTCGGGCGTCAAGCGCGTGAAGCTCCTCGTCCGCCGCCCCGCGCCCAAACACCTCTCCCACCCAGCCCAGCGCCCGCCCCTCCCGAAATTCAACTCGTCCCTCGCGACCTTCCTCGGCAGCTACGTCGACGTCGCCGGGCAGACGTTCGCCGTCGACTACGAGAGCGGGGTGCGCGACGCGGAGGTCGCGCGCTTGGCGGAGCGCGAGGCGGCGCTGTGGGAAAGGGTCGAGGGCATGAAGCGCGCGGGCAAGTGGTTCGGCTCGGATCTGTTCGACGCGTTTCGGGCGGGCGGAGGCGATGCTGCGGGGAGTATCAGCGGGGTCGGCACGCCGTTCGATGCGTCTGCGGCAGCGCTCGGGGCGCCGCCCGATCCGTCTGCGCCCGCGTCGACGTCGCGGCCGGACGATGCGTGGGCGGCGGTCGTGCGGTCTGTCATGGCGTACGGGCGGAGGAACCGCGCACACCAATCTTCGGCCGTCGTTAGCAACCCGAAGGCGAGGCGAAGCCGCGGGGCGCTGGTAGCAGCTCAGGTTGCGGCGAAGATACAGGCGTACTGGGACGGGGAGGCTGCGAAGCTCGAGAAGGGGCGGATGGTGGAGGAGAAGCGGTTGAGGGGGCTGGCGAAGACGGTGGTGAAGCTCGTTGCGGGGGAGTGGAAGAAGGCGGTGTTTGTACGTCCCGCTCTATTTTCTTTTTTTTGTGGCGGCTGCTAACGCTTGGTCAGCATATTCGCGAACAGGAAAGGCTGAAGCTCGAGGCGGAGGAGCTGAAGCGAGGGCACGAGCATCTCGACGCGATATTGGATCAGTCGGGGCATATTTTGGAGACGCAGCAGGGCGATTTGACGAGGGGCACTAGAAGCCGGAGTCGGTCGAGCAGCGTGTCTGCGACGGTGATGAGGTGGGGCGAAGTTGACGAAGATGAGGAGGAGGAGGAGAAGAAGAGGGGAGGAGGGGAGACGGGGGGGGGGGGGGAAGAGGAGGAGCCGGAACGAGTCGGCAACGACGACGTCAGCATGGCAGAGGGCGAAGCCGAAGAAGACGGGCCAGACTCGGAGGCTTTGCTCGGGGACTATCCACAGACGCCTGTCGTTGCGACCCCGAGCCTTCCTGATTCGGCCACCCCGGCCTCCGAACAGGCGACTCGGCGCTCTTCGTCTTTAATCCCCAGCGTCCGGGCGCAGTCCGAAGGTTATGACGATGAAGAAGCGGACGGGGCGTCCGCGCTCGCGGTGGAGGACATGATGAGCGAGCCAATGGATCCTAGTTCCCCGCTCCGGGCGCCGGAGCGCCTGCCTGGGCTGAACTTGACGGATTATCAGGACGGCGATTCTGAGCCGTCCGAAGGGCGCTCGTCTGTTCCTCCAGATGACAACGTTAATTCGGACGACCAACCCGCCGCCATCGATCGATCGCCCCCGCCGCCTTATATTGTTTCTGCGTCCCCGCCAGCTTCACGCGACTCCCCAGAGCTCCTAGATTCACCAGCATTGCCCGTCAATGCCCCGACGTTGGGTACCACGGCCGACGTTGACATGCCCGCTGAGGACGTCGACGCATCTCCTTCCGTCGCCAAGATAGAGTCCCAGACTCCTGTGAAGGAAGGCTCAACTGGTCCAGATTTGTCTGCCGATACTGCGCCCAATCGGAGTGCGGAGAAGGAGGAGGAGGAGGAAGATACAGAGGAAGATACAGAGGAAGAGTCGACGCCGGAGCCGGAAATCCCCGCGTATCTTCGACCGTACGCCGTGGCGCCGGTAGACTGGGACGCAACCAAGAGGGTCACGCCCCCGCTTCTGCTTCGAGGCCTGCTACGCCCGTACCAGCAGTCCGGCCTCGAGTGGCTTGCCAGTCTCCATCTCAACAATCTGAACGGGATCTTGGCGGACGAAATGGGGCTCGGGTTTGTTCAACCTCCTTTTGTCTCGAAACTCGCTAATCACTCGTTATTGCAGCAAGACGATCCAGACCATCTCGCTTCTAGCGCATCTCGCTTGCGACAGGGGTATCTGGGGTCCTCATCTTATTGTGGGTTATTTTTTTTTTGTAACTACGGACGTCTACTGATACCTGCATAGATTGTCCCGACCAGCGTCCTCCTCAACTGGGAGATGGAGTTCAAAAAGTTCCTTCCTGGATTCAAGATTCTGAGCTATCACGGCAGCACTAAACGCCGGCGGGAACTCCGCCAGGGTTGGAACGAAAAACACCACTTCAATGTCTGCATCACCTCGTATACGCTAGCCAGTCGGGACGCTATGATATTCAAGCGGAAGCCGTGGTATTACATGATCCTTGACGAGGCGCATATGATTAAGAACTTCAAGTCCCAGCGATGGAACACGTTGCTGATGTTTCGGTCGTTTCGACGGCTCCTTTTGACCGGGACACCGCTGCAGAATAACCTCACGGAGCTGTGGGCGCTGCTGCAGTTCCTGATGTCCGGCTCCGACTTTGTGAATCTGAAGGAATTCGGGGAGTGGTTCTCTAGTGAGTGCCCTCATTTTAGGTTGTCTGTATTTTTTGCTGATTTTCCCTAGATCCGTTGGAGAAGGCCATCGAGGCGGGGAGTGCGTTGGATGAGGACACGATGCAGCGCGTTACGAAACTGCACACTGTGTTGCGGCCGTATCTTCTCAGACGGCTCAAACGCGACGTCGAGAAGGAGCTTCCGAGCAAATACGAACATTTGGTTCTGTGCCCGCTGTCAAAGCGCCAACGGTTCTTGTACGACGAGTTCATGTCGAGAGCACACACTCGCGACGCTCTGCAGTCCGGTGTCTACCAGAAGATCGCCAACATCCTCATGCAGCTGCGCAAAGTCTGCAACCACCCGACCTGTTTGAGGTTCGCCCCATTGTAACTTCCTTCGCGATGGAGCGTTCCGCCGTCGCCGATTTCGAGATCAAGGAGCTTCTGCTCCGGCGGCGATTGCAGAACGACGAGGAGGAACGGTCAACATGGACCTGCTGGGCTTGCGCTTTATCGATCGGCAAGGGAGTTCGCTCATTGCTGCTCAGGAGACACGGCGCTTGGATGCGACCACCCGTCTTCCTTTCATCTCCGAAATCCCTGAAGCGCCTCCTCCGAAAGACACCCGGACAATCGCTGGCTTCCGCGCGTACAGAGCATACGAGCAACGCACGGCTACAATTTCTCGTTGGGCACATGTCGGATACCTAAATCGACTCCGCTGCAATGCCTTCCCTATTTACAGTCACGAGACCCTCAATATCGCAAAACGGTTCCACCATCAGCTCCTGCCCCTTTCCGTAGTCGACACCCGCTCGCAGTACTTCGACACGGTATACCGTATCAATGCCGCCGTCAAGTCTTACGCCGCCCGCGCACACGAGATGGCGAGCGTCGTGGACCGGTTTGCGTTCATAACGCCGGCCGTCGTCGCGCTGGACCTGCCGCGCATCGCTCTTGCTGGTCAGCCGCTCCCAGAAACGGCGCCAGGCTTCGACGACGTGCTGCACCGCGCCAGTGTGAAGCTGCAGATCGCGTTTCCCGATCCGTCGCTGCTGCAGTACGACTGTGGGAAGCTGCAGCAGCTCACGCAGCTCCTGAGGGAGAAGAAGGCTGGCGGGCATCGTATTCTCATCTTTACGCAAATGACGAAGATTCTCGATATTCTCGAGATATTCCTCAGCTTCCATGGGTACTTGTACCTGCGGCTCGATGGCGCGACGAAGATTGAGGACCGTCAGTACATCACCGAGCGTTTCAACGCCGACGCGCGAATATTTTGCTTCATCGCGTCGTCCAGATCGGGCGGTGTGGGTATCAAGTGCGTGTATATTCGATTTTTTTCTTCTCGGCTAACGAACTGCTTCGTCCTAGTCTGACTGGTGCGGACACCGTCGTCTTCTACGACAGCGATTTCAACCCTCAAATGGATCGCCAATGTGAAGATCGGTGCGCCCCTTTCTTTCCACATGATTCTCCTTTTTCCAATGCTGACAAACCACCCCTCTGCTTAGGGCACACCGCATCGGGCAGATCCGCGACGTGCATATTTACCGCTTCGTGTCGCAGCACACGGTCGAGGAGGCGATGCTGCGCAAGGCGAACCAGAAGCGCTCGCTGGACGACCTGGTCATCCAGCGGGGCGAGTTTGACTGGCGCTCGCTGTTTGCGGACGACGGCGCGTTGGCGCAGGCGTTGGGCGAGTTTGACGACACGGAGGACGCGCGGGCGGCGGCGGTGGCGGCGCGGGAGGAGGTCGTGCTCGAGGGGCAGGACAAGGCGGATTTTTTGGATGGGGAGGCGGCGGAGGGGGGCGCGCCACTACCTGTGCCTGTCGAGGGCCCGGGAGCAGTTTCGGACAATGTTGAGGAGGAGCCGCCGGAGGAGCCCGAGGACGAGGAGGGCGGGAGCATCGCGGACTACATGATCGCGTTCGTCCAACGCGACGCCGAGTTTTTCCGGGAGTGGAAGTTATAGTGTGTTTTTTTTGCAGCCCCTTTCCATCTTCTTGCTTTTTTCTGTTTTTTGTTTTTTGTTTTTTTTGGCTGCCTTTTTTTTGCTTCCCTCCCCACTCATTTGTACCCTCCGCACTTGTATGTAGACCCAAACTCTGTGCTTCGTTGTAACCTAAAATGTTGTATGCTAATAATGTAATGGGTCGTGATGGCAAGAAAAAGTGGTGTTGTGACAGTGCTTGCAAGGTGCTCTCTCTTCTTGAGGAAAATCATAGAATACCACAAGTCATCCTTGGGCCGAAACTAAAGGAAGATGAGCCGTGTGCGGGACATACAGTGCGCACAGAAGCTTACGTGGTTGCCGGTTCACGTTCTGCAGTTTTGCGAGGAGGGCTTCCATCTGGGCCTGCACCGGCTTGAAACTTGCTTCAAATTCTGCATAGTTTTTGGGGCACGCTATTTCGGGAGGGTGTAATTTTTTCGTCGTCCATGTCACGTTTGAGCTGTTCGAGGACGCGGAGGGCGAAGGACGGTTCGGGGGCGGGTTCGGGTTGGGGTTGGGGTGCGGGTTGGGATTGGGTGAGCACGGGCGCAGACGACGTTCTGCGTGGCTGAATCTTCAAACAGTGGCAATCGCAGATTGAATCGCGATCGGGGTGATTTGAAATGAGGGAGGGAAGGAATTTGAAATAAAGAGAGAGGGGGAGAAGAAAGGCATTTAGTGCTTGTTGTGCGTTTCGAGAGGGTACTTACGGGTACAGCGGATGTGGAGGCGACGGGTGGGAGGGGGACGACGGATCGCGGTGCGGAGACGGGGGACGTGGGGACGTAGGGGAGCGCGGGGGAGGTCGGGACGGCGGGGGAGAGCGCGGGCTCGGACTTGAGCGCGAGGGAGGGCGCGCGGGAGGAGGCGGAGGCGGAGGTGGAGGCGGAGGTGGAGGCGGCGGGCGTGGGCGGGTGGTACGCGTAGGGCTGGTAGGGCGGCTCGGGGGACGTCGTGTCACTCGGCGTGGGCATCCCGTACGGGTACGCGTCGGCGCGCGTGTCGACGCGCAGCGCGTCCGCGGGCGGGGCGCCGTCCATGTCCGTGTCTATGTCCATATCCATGTTCACGTCTTTATCCACGCCTGCGTCCGCGCGCGTGCGCTCGGCCGCCTCGAGCGCGATGCGCTCGACGAGCCACGCGCGGATGTCCGCCTGCGTCGCGTTCATCTCCGAGTAGAACTCGGAGCGCACCCAGCTCTCGAGCAGGCGCGGGCGCGCCTCGGGCGCCGCCGCGTTGTACATCGCGCGCAGCGCGCGCTGCGTGACGGGGCAGAGCGACGGGTAGGCGGCTGCAGCACAAACACAAGTCAGCGTGGGTTTGGGACGAAGAACGAGTGGAATGCTCACGGTTGCGGTCGTCCGCGGGCACGGAGGCGCGCTTCTGCGCCGCGATCTTGGTGTAGCGCGAGAACCACTTGCGCAGGTTGTCGAGTGTGAAGACCTGGTTCCCCACGCCAGGGAGCGCCTGAGGCCAAGAGCCAAGAAAAGTAAGTCAGCACAGTCCCTCAAAGTGCCTCAAAGACTGGAGTGCCTACATGAATCTGCTCGAGCAGTGCTCTGCACTGCACCGTCGAGGGGCTCTTCGACACGCCCTCGTAGAACGCTGCATCCTTGTCAGTATGTACGTCGTGCGGGACATTGGTATTGACGCCTATTGACGCGTCGGCGCGAACCTTTCATCAGGTGCACGGCATCGTTGCCGACGCGCGGCTTCTTTGGCTTTGCGGGAGCGGTGCTGCTTGTGCCTGTGCCACTTGTGCTTGTGCTTGGGACGGGCACTGAGGGAGGGAGAGGGGCGGGGAATGAGAGGGGGGAATGGGAGGTCATGATGGCATGGAAGAGGGAGGATTTTTTCCTGTGCCGGGCTTTATAGGGAAGAAGCTCTTTGTGCTGTGTTGTGCTGTCAGATCTGGGTGCTAATTCAGGGTTGGGCTATTTCAATTTGCAAAAAAAAAAAAAGGCAGGACTCCTGCCACTGCGCTGTTTGTTTTTATTCCGCAGACAGGTGACGTGGGCGTGGAATGCGCGCGGAAGGAGGCTCGAATGGGTGTTCGAGAAGGTTCGACGGCGCAAAATTTTGTCTTCAGCCGCAATTTTTTTTTTTCAGTGCTCAAAAAAATATCAACTCCTGGCTACGCGCTTTTAACGTGCTTTGGACGCGTCCGAGAGTACAATCGGCCAACCGTCGCTAGACGATTGACACACAATTTATGCAGATCACAAAACATTTGGCATGAAACTAGGGAAATCAATTCAGGAAAGTCTATCAGCCGACCGCGCGGTATCAGGGGTCCTCCGCGTGCCGCTGCGCGCCGTTCGGTGAGCTCGGTCAGCTGGCACCGCAGCCGCATGGGTAGTGGCAGGCATTTATTTGTCTTGCTGCCAGTTCTGTCTCTCACACAAGGCCTATGTCTGGGTTTTTTTCTCTTCCTTGTCTTTTTTTTTAGGACCAAGACACAATTTCATCAAGGGGTGGTCTAATTGGTGTTTCAGGAGCTGATTGTGCCTGGAGGAAAATGAAATTCCTGTAGAGGGGTGAACATATAAGCCTAGGAGCACAAGGAGAACAATCCTGGTTGTTGTCTTCATCGTTCCAAGCATGGAGAAAGCATGGAAATCGTCCAGGACAATGTGATATGTGTCTTGGGGTTGAGTGAGGTCTCTAGATTGGAGATTTCACTCTCTGTATTGGCTAAATCCGCCGAATCGCCCCGATAGCGGCAGGTCTCTTTGAAGTTTGATGCATGTCGCGATATCGGTGTCAGTCAGTCTGCCTTGCTTGTGGGGTGCAGCCTGCTGCTGCCTCGAGGCCTCGGGCGCGAGAGGGCGAGTCGAAATCGGGGCCATCGATGGTCGATAACCCAGCGGTCGACGTGGCAGGGAAGAAAGAAGGCTGCGGCCGTAGACCGTGCGAGCGCACACCGCCCTCGATCCACTGACAGTGATATGCGACCTCGGAGCAACAACCGTGATCCAGCCGCCGGCACACCGGGTATCCCCTCCCCGGGCCCGGCAATTCCACATTTGGCTCCTGAAAGCACCTCCTCCCCGTCATCCGCGAAAATCCTCCCCTTTTTGGCGGAGAAAGAGCGGGGATGCCATCGGGGGCGGCGGCGGACGACGTGGTGCACGTGCGGCGTTAGTAGCCAGCCCAGACGCCGCGGTGGCTTGAAGGCTGGGCTTGGTCTCGAAGGCGGAGCCCCGTTTCCCGCCATTTGTGGGGCCCCTATACCCCACAGCGCGGGTATGATCCCCCCTGATTCACATGCCTGGCCCTTTAAAGTACAGGCCTTCAGGTTGACGCGGAAGAATATACCCGGCCAACTACGACTACGACCATGTCGCGCGCAGGAAACAAGAAGCCGGTGGGGTTCGCGACGCACATTGCGGCGGGCGGAATCGCGGGCGCGTGCGAGGCGGTGGGTGTTTCGTTTTGTCGTCGTGTGGAATGCGGGGCTGACCGTGACGGGCGGGGTGCAGCTGGCGTGCCAGCCGCTCGACACCATCAAGGTGCGGATGCAGCTGTCCAAGTCGGGGCGCGCGCCGGGGGTACGTTTTTCGCTTGATTCCAGCGAGGAGCGCTCATTGGCGCACAGACGACGGCGCGCGGGTTCCTCGCGACGGGCGGGATGATCGTGCGCCGCGAGACGCCGCTCGCGCTGTACAAGGGGCTCGGCGCGGTGCTCTCCGGCATCGTGCCCAAGATGGCCATCCGCTTCGCGAGCTTCGAGAAGTACAAGGGCTGGCTCGCGGACGCGCGCACGGGCAAGACGTCCACGGGTGGGATATTCCTCGGTGCGCCCCCCTCCCCTTCTCACTCACATTGTCGCGGCTGAGGGCGGTGCGCAGCGGGGCTGGGCGCGGGGACGACGGAGGCGATCGCGGTGGTGACGCCGATGGAGGTCGTGAAGATCCGGCTGCAGGCGCAGATGCACTCGCTCGCGGACCCGCTCGAGACGCCCAGATACCGCAACGCGGGGCACGCGGTGTACACGATCGTCCGCGAGGAGGGCGTCGGCACGCTGTACCGTGGCGTGTCGCTCACCGCGCTCCGCCAGGCGACGAACCAGGGTGCGTTTCCATTGGCGTTTGCGTTTTCGCGCGCGGTTACAGGAGACGCGGCTGACGTGCGTGCAGGCGCGAACTTCACGGCGTACCAGGAGATCAAGAAGTTTGCGCATCGGATGCAGCCTGACCTCGCCGAGCTGCCGTCATACCAGCACATGCTCATCGGCCTCGTCTCCGGCGCCATGGGCCCCTTCTCCAACGCGCCCATCGACACCATCAAGACGCGTTAGTCTCTCCCTTCCCCCTTCCCTCGCTGTGCTGAATTTATATTTCGCAGGCCTGCAACGCGCGACCGCCATCCCGGGCACCTCGGCGTTCGAGCGCATCGCGGCGATCGCGCGCGCGATGTGGCGCGAGGAGGGCGTCGCGTCGTTCTACAAGGGCATCACGCCGCGCGTGCTGCGCGTCGCGCCGGGCCAGGCGATCGTGTTCGCCGTGTACGAGCGCGTGAGCGGCGCGATTGAGAAGATGGTGCCGAATGTGATTGAGGATGACGGGTATGCGGAGTAGGGGCGTCTTGTTGTCCCTTTTTTTTGTGGGCGGGGCGCGCGCGGACGCGGAGGGCGCTTACATGGAAGGATGGATCGGGCGGTAGAGGTAGATACGGTAAAATACAGCCACTGGACGCGACGCATATAATTCATGTGTATGTAGGCCTTGATACGTAATGTATTCCTTATTTTGGATAACGATGGCTCGACTTTGGGCTTGGGTTTTAAAATAAGCGTCATTTGCCTCATGTACTCTGCGGTCAGGCCTACACCTGCATAAGTACACTCAAGTTACAACGTAATTCTAACATGTGTTAAACTCGCGACCAGAATCCAGATGATCACATAAAGCCGTGTTTTCACGTGTCTCCGCTCGCCATGGCTTTGACGCCTTGATGCTGGAATCTCAGTCTGAACGAAACACAATCGTGGAAAGTGTCGGTAAAAGCCAAATAACACGCCTCGTCTGTGGTGCGTATATGTGCCGGTGTGTAGCCATTGATTTTTGGCCTCCGGGCTCGAGGACCCAAAAAAATGCTTAAAGCGCAGCGCCTCGCGGGCTCCTTGACGATTGATTACATTTAAAGATATAGACGGCCCAGTGCGAGTTTTTCGCAGGGAACCGCAGGGTTTGGGTGAATAAAGAAAAGAAAAGAAGGATTTGATTAGGAAATTCAAATTCAAATTCAAAATAGGTTGTGACACGTCTCGCGTGGAGGGGAAGGAGATTCATTTCTGAGATGGGGGAGGATGAAGGCGGGTTGCTTAGTCGTCAAAGTAAAAAATAAAAGTAAAAATAAAAGCTGGGCGTTGTTGGTGCAGAACTAGAAGGTTTGAAGGAGACACGGCGGACAATCAACTGTCATCCGCGGTCCGGAGGGCAACTGTCATCCGACAGCTAGCTGTACTGTCATTTGCATAAAGCCGGCCACTTACCCCTTTCAACAGGTTTCGGGCTGTTCCGTGGCCACGCTGCAGCCTCGCGTTTTAGAGGTTTTTTGTCCGAATTTTCTTTGTATGCACATTGACACAATAAATGAGATTGGCTTGTTCAATTTGTCCGAATCTTTTGAACAAAGCCTTAGATAAAATGTTATGTACTATATCAAAATTTTCTATGTTAATATATCGGACAGCTCCCCGCCGTCACACCGCCGCACCCCGCGCTCGAGGCAGCGGTCCTTGCGCCTCCGTCGGCACTCGACAAACCGGGCGCGCTTTATGTCTTTGACATCCCGGCGGATCAACTGAATCGTCGCACACGCCACGCCCTCGCACGGGCGCAGATATGGATGGCGAAAATTGGGCGCTCCAAGCATCCTTGGAAGCACCGGGCCCAGTGGTTATGGAAGTGTCGGGGCCAGCAACAGGATTGGTGGGCTTATTGTAACGTTCTGTATGCTGCAAAATTTGGTAAGTACAATCTCGCTAAAGTTTCAGGCAATTACTTACCTTTGCCCAGAGGCGCTGATCCACCTCCACTTCAAACTCCTGTGCAATGGGGGCATGGATGTTACCTTCGGAATGCCACTTTTGTGGCGTCTGTCATACCGAAAAATTTGGCTTTTGTGCTTGTGGGGGTCGGGCTGGAATTGCGCGCGTCGTCGTGTTTTATCTCCAGCGTTTGGGCTGGCCAGTGGACGAGTGAGTATCTTTTCTATTTTCTCTTACTTCTCACTGACATGCTGGCATCTACTCCAGAGTCGCGATGTAGTACATAATTCTTTTTTCTTGCTGTCGCCTCGTCGCAGATATTTGTTTTCCTATACAACGAACTTGGAAGACTACAATATATTAACATAAATAATTTTGATGTAGTACATAACATTTTATCTAAGGCTTTGTTCAAAAGATTCAGACAAATTGAACAAACCAATCTCATTTATTGTGTCAATGTGCATACAAAGAAAATTCAGACAAAAACCTCCAAAACGCGAGGCTGCAGCGTGGCCACGGTGGAGTGTGCCACTCCGATGTAGCGGGGGAGCAGGCAGGCAGATGGTCGTTGCTAGCGAAGGGACAACCTGATGCTATCTACGGAGGCTCCTGCCAAGCCCAACCAAACACCCTACCACATGTGCCCAACAGAAACAAGGCAACGTCCTCGTTGCCCCGGAAAACAAGAAACCAAGAAACTCGAAGCTCCACCTACAACCTAACCCATCCCAATGCTGCGAGCGCTTGACCTAAGTCACGAAGGCACGGGTCTTGATCCCAATCGAGCGGGAATTTCGCGGCTGGTTTGTTGGACGGCGGAAACGAAGTCGGGGCGGGGAAGGGAATGGACGGCGGTGAACGCGAATACAATAGTGGTGTTCTTCGGATTGTTCCGAATTTTTGCTGAGGTCGACGGATGGAATTGCGCTGTGGCGCGGGATTTTGTAGTGACGAAGTCGGAGGTCGCGGCGAGCATCGACGGCGCCGTTGTAAACTCGCGAACGGCTGCGGCGAGCTCGTATGAAGTGCGGAGAAGTTGCGTGGAGTCGATGGCGGTGGTGCGGAATGCAAGGGAAATATAGGCAGGGTTGCTGCGTCCTCGGCCCAGTCCAAGGGTGCGGGCAGAGGTGCAGGCACGGGTGCGGGCATGGGAGTGGGAGCAGCGGCGATGAAATGCACGACGGACACGGTGTCCGTTTGTGTGGCGGCAACGGATAGGGAACGGGGGGAAGGGTGAGGAGGTGGGACGACACTCGTCTGCGACGCGCACGACTGCAACTGCTCGAAACAAAGCTTCCACCCAACATCATACCCCCAAACCCGCTCCGCCTCTAATGCCTTCTCGTGATGCACGGCAGCTTCAGAAGCTTCCGGGGTCTGCCTTCCCGACTCGACACCTTCTTTGAATCCTGCTTCTTTTCCTTCACTAAACCCCTCCTCCCTGGTGTGCGCGAGATTCTTCTCCCCATAATTGAAGCCGATACTCACGGCCTTCTCCCACAAATCCCGCAGACAGTCCTGCAATAGACTCCCTCCCTCTTGCCTCGCCTCCCAAGGAACAATTTGCAGCAGTAGCCGCTCGATCTTCGGGTTGTGCGGCGGTGGTGGCGGAGCGGACATCGAGAAAACACAGGAAACAACAGTGGAGGCGGCGAAGCGGTGTGAAGATGACACGACGAATCGGCGGCAATGCGGGGCGCAACAACGGTCACGACACTAGCAAGTGCGCGGAGGGCAAGAGGACTACGGGCTGAAACGGCGGCGGCAGCGATGGCGACAACGAACACGGCGCGATATACGGCAGGCGGCAACGGGATGCACTTTTCTTCACGGGATGCACTTTTCTTCACGGGATGCACTTCTCTTCACGGTGGGCGCTTCTCTTCACGGTTTTCCACGGGTCTACGGATGTCGTCCAAGGTGGCTCTCGGGTGCTTCGGAGGTCGCGCGGGGGTACAAAGACCACTCCAATCACCAAGATGGAGTGTGCCACTCCGATGTAGCGGGGGAGCAGGCAGGCAGATGGTCGTTGCTAGCGAAGGGACAACCTGATGCTATCTACGGAGGCTCCTGCCAAGCCCAACCAAACACCCTACCACAACGGAACAGCCCGAAACCTGTTTAAATGGGTCAGTGGCCAGCTTTATGCAAATGAATTATGACAGTACAGCTAGCCGTCGGATGACAGTCGTCCTCCGGACCGCGGATGACAGTTGATTGTCCGCCGTGCTCATGAGATGGGAGGATGAAGGCGGGGGTTTAATCGTAAAAGTAAAAGTAAAAGCCGGGCGTTGTTGGTGCAGGACTCGTTCCGGATAGAGGTTTTGAAAATGGGAAGGTCATGCATCATTTGGATGATTTGGAGAATGGCAAAGCTGAGATAAAAGAGGCGCGGCGACAGTGCGCGAGGAGCCGTCATGATCAGAATTTCAAAGCACGAGTCGTCGGTAACAACCGAGCGGAGTTTCAATGTGCACGCAATTTCATAAGGAAGAAATAGAGTTTTGGACTTGTAGGGCACGCTCCATCAACTGATTCGTCTTTGAGAGCGAAACCGGGTCTTTCGGAGACCGTTTTGGCTTGAGCACATACATTTTGTGATTTATGCGAGGGTAGGAGATAGGGGAGTGAATAGAGAAAGGGAGACTAGCTTAGGAGATTCGAGATCAAGATGCAGGAATAAGGAATCAGATTTTTATCGTGTCCGCCCGGCGCCGGGGCCGTTGTGTGGGGTCAACGTTAGGTACGCGGATTCCTGATTTAGGAGGGCTGGTCGTAAACTGGAATGACTCATAATGACTGTCAGGGGCCCGCCTTTGCAGCCGACAAAGAGAGAGTCGGGAGCAATCACCGCGCCTTTGTTCTAGTTCCATAATTAAATGACTCGGGTACATATCGGTATCGATGGCGCATCAGATTGGCGATAGGAAATAGCTGCGTACGCTTGCGTAAGTAGACTCCGCCGACGAGCCATCGTGGTGCGTGGTCTTCGGAGAACCATAAGTAATGTCGTGCGTCGAACTCGAAGGGCAGAAGCACCGCGCGGAAGCTGATGGAATTGTTGTGCTGATTGCAACGAAAATGGAGGGTATCCTCGGCATGCCAGACTTTGTCTTGAACGGCGGCGAGGCGAGCCTAGTGGGACGGCGAGGTTGGCGCGACCCCACGTTTGCAGTCGCTTGTAAGATGGCCGCTGAGCTCCAATAGATTCGATCCGGAAGGGGAACGGGAAGATGCGAATCATGATGGGTGTAGGCGCCGAGGCTGAATGGATTGTGTCGAGCACGGAGATATTTTGTGTGGGCAGGTCTGGGCAGGTCGGATGGTTTGTTGGTACGAAGGGTAACGCAGAGTACTCGTAGGGTCGTAGGCGTACAAAAGCACAAAGAGGTTCAGTGACTGATGTGACTTTTTTGGGACAACAAGGCGCCAAACAAGCTTGGTGTTTCTTGTTCTTCGACTTACGCGTCTCCCAGCATGGCTTCATGGGTTCCTCAGCCGCAGGGCCTCCAGGAGGTCCTCCAGACTCTCCACGAGTCCACCGATATGAATGTCGCCGTGCAGCGGGCCATCACCCAGGTCCGTGCGCCTCCGCGAGCGCTGTAGTCGAGACTCTGACTCCGTCTGACGCAGAAACTAAACAACTTCACGCGCGCCCCAGAGTACATCGCATATCTCGCCTACATCCTCACCGCGATGCCCCAGGAGGAGGACAGAATTCGCACAATTGCAGGCTACTTGCTCAAGAACAATGCCCGCCTCATCCTCACCGCCGCCCCCGAGGTCGGCGCGTACGTCAAGGCCGCCGTCCTCCAGGCCTTCAACGACGAATCCATCATGATCCGCAACGCCGCTGGCCAGGACGTCGTCGCCTTTCTCGGCCAGCTCGAGCCCCGCAACTGGCCCGAGTGTCTCCAGCAGCTCATGAATACCCTCGATTCATCTGATTTGGACCGCCAGGAGGTGCGTGCGCTCAGGAACTGTGCGTTCTGGTGTAACTGACCCCCGCAGGCCGCCTTCAACGTCCTGGAAAAGGCCTGCGAGGACTATCCCAGAAAAATGGACGTCGAGATCAACGGCACCAGGCCGCTCGATTTCATGATCCCCAAGTTCCTCATGCTCGCCGAGCACCCGTCCGCCAAGATGCGCTCCCATGCCATCGCCTGTCTCTCCTATTTTGTCCCCGTCGGCTCCCAGTCCCTCTTTGTCCACATCGATAACTTCATCGCCACCCTCTTCAAGCTCGCCTCGGACGACGACCCCTCCGTGCGCCGCCATGTCTGCCAGGCCCTCGTCCTCCTCCTCGCCGCGCGCCCCGAGAAGCTCATGCCCGAGATGGCCAACGTCGCAGAGTACATGCTCTACTCGACAAAAGACAAGAACGAGAACGTCGCGCTCGAGGCGTGCGAGTTCTGGCTCACCTTTGCCGAGGACGCCGATCTCGCCGTCCACCTCCACCCGCTGCTCGGCAAGGTCGCGCCCGTGCTCCTCGACTGCATGATCTACGGCGAGGACGACCTCCTCTGGCTCGAGGGCGACGCGGAGGACGCCGCCGTGCCCGACAAGGACACCGACATCAAGCCGCGCCATTACGGCGGCGGCAAGTCGCACGGCCTCGAGCGCGACGCCAACGGGAACGCCCCGAAATCGCGCATCGGCGCCTATGGCGAGGAGACAATCGACTCTGACGAGGAGGACGACTACGATCTCGACGACGAGGACTTTGCGGACGAGATGTCGACCGAGTGGAACCTGCGCAAGTGCGCCGCGGCGGCACTCGACGTGCTCGCGGTGCGCTTCAGCGGCGATCTGCTCAACGTGCTCCTCGGCCCGCTGAAGGAGAAGCTGTGGAGCAACGACTGGCTCCAGCGGGAGAGCGGGATTCTGGCGCTGGGAGCGATGGCGGAAGGTGCGTTTTTTCATTGCATGCATCGGCCTTTGTATCTGCGCGGCTGAGACACGGGGGCAGGATGCATCGAGGCGATCGAGCCTCATCTGACGACGCTCGTTCCGTACCTTATCAATACCCTTTCGGACCCCAAGGTAAACTTCGTGCCCCTGATGCCCCGTGGATTGCTTGTGTTGATCGCGCTCTATTTTATCTAGCCACTCGTCCGCTCCATCACCTGCTGGACGCTCGGACGCTATGCGAGCTGGACGACGCAGCCCATTTCGGAGGAGCACAAGAACCAGTACTTTGTTCCTACCATGGAGGGCGTGAGTGCGCTGCCAACTCTTTGTGCGCTGGCTCACTTTTATTTTTATTTTCCAGCTCCTTCGGATGGTCCTCGACAACAACAAGCGCGTGCAAGAGGCGGGGTGCAGCGCGTTTGCGACGCTCGAGAGGACGCGGGGCTCGAGCTCGCGCCGTACCTCGAGCCGGTGCTGCAGAACCTCGTTATTGCTTCGACAAGTATCAGCACAAGAACATGCTCATTCTGTACGACGCCGTCGGCACGCTGGCCGACGCGGTCGGACGGGCGCTGCAGGATCCGAGATATGTCGAGATCCTCATGCCCCCGCTCACCAACCGGTGGGCGCGGCTAAAGGACGACGACGAGGACTTGATTCCTTTGCTGGAGGTGCGCTTTGCTTTCTGTCCTCGTTTCCTTTTGTTGATTGTGTTATTCTTTAGTGCCTCGCGTCGGTCACCATCGCCATCGGCGTCTCTTCCTGCCGTACGCGCCGCCCGTCTTCGAGCGCTGCAACAACATCATCCACACCGCGCTGCTCAAGTACCAAGCCTTCCAGCAGAACCCCGAGCTCGAGGAGCCGGACAAGTCCTTCCTCGTCGTCGCGCTCGACCTGCTCTCCGGGCTCACGCAGGGGCTCGGCATGGATCTGCAGCCGCTCATCGCGCAGAGCAACCCGAACCTGCTCTCGCTGCTCACCGTGTGCCTCAAGCACCCGCAGGCGCCCGTGCGGCAGTCGGCGTACGCGCTCGTCGGGGACATGGCGATGGGGTGCTTCGTGCTGCTGCGCCCGCATATGCCGGGCATCATGGCGGAGCTGACGCTGCAGCTCGACCCGGAGCCGAAGTACGATTTTATCAGCGCGTCGAATAATGCGGCGTGGTCCGTAGGCGAGGTCGCGTTGCGTTATGGGCGGGGTGCGTTCCGTCCCTCCGTCTTCTTCCCATGCATATACTGACATGTGATATTGCACAGACGACCCCGAATTCAAACAATGGGTGAACCCGCTGATCGCGCGGCTCATCCCGATCCTGCTGCACCCCAAGGCGCCGCGCAGCCTGCACGAGAACGCGGCGGTCTCGATCGGGCGCATCGGGCTGACGCACCCGGACCTCGTCGCGCCGCACCTGCCCGAGTTTGCGCAGGCGTGGTGCCAGGCGCTGTATGAGATCCGCGATAACGAGGAGAAGGACTCGGCGTTTAGAGGCTTCTGCACGCTTGTGCAGGCGAATCCCCGGGGATCGCAAGGTGCGTTGCATTCTCATCCAAAACAAAAAAGGAATAGTGGCTGACGCGTGCCCGCAGAGCCTGCTGTGGTTCTGCAACTCGATCGTGCGGTGGAACCAGCCGTCGCCGGAGCTGAATGAGATGTTCCAGACGCTGCTGCAGGGGTTCAAGCAGCACGACCCGGCCGCGTGGGCGGCGCAGATCGCGCTCTTCCCGCAGCCCATCCAGGAGCGCCTCGCTACGCGCTACGGCGTCTAGAGCTCGGTCTAGAATCTGCTGCGTGGCGCCCGCGTCCCGTTGGCAGCAGCATGGCGTCTAGATTCTCCCCGCGCCCGCTTCCGAAGAAACACGATGTATGAATAGCTTTTATTTTTTTCCGCCCTCGCCCGAGGGCGTGCTCTGTGTCCCTATTCCCTCTCGTCTCTTGCATCTGGATCTTTTCGTAGCAGTAGTATCCCCCTTTCGTAGTGTAGTATTCTCGTCCTGCTCCGCTTTTATCTCTGTGTTTTACCGTTACGCCTTGCCGTTATGCCCCACCCATGCCACAACCGGCCGGCGGGGGTGCCGTTCATGCATCATCTATTGCACAGTCACGCCCCCGCCGCGCCTTTTCCCTCTGTCTTTTTTGCATATCTCATCCATCCACGCCCCCTCATTTTACGTAGCATTAGCCATTAGTAGTCAGTAGCATAGGTAGTCAGTAGTATAGCATTTCTCACATCCCTGCAAGTAGATACATCTCAATCCGACTGAAGTGATTTAACCCGCTCCGAGTTATTCAGTAGAGGTGCGGGAGCAGAAGTGATTCAAAAGTAGTCTCTTGACGGACGCTTTACCAATTAATATGCTACTATAGGTGCTTGATAAAAGCGCGGCTCGGATGTTTGGGAACACAAACAATTGCTCTTGTTCTCGACGTACTCAATGAAAAAAACGAAGGTATTGATGTTGTCTAGCACTCACCACGGTCTGATTCTTGTATGCCCAGGGAGTTAGACGCGTCAAGCGGTGCGTGCGGTTTTCCGGGAGGGATGATTGGAACTCTGAATCCGTCCAGCAAACCATAAAATGGTCCTCGAACTGTCGTATAACACTCTCGATGTACCTCCCGAAATCTGGGAGCATATCGCGACCTTTGCATCCCGCCAATCGGTGGCCCGCCTCTGCTCACTCTCCCATGCATTTTGCTCTGTATTCTCGGTCCTTCTCTATTCCAGCCTAGTCAATCCTCCGCTTACCGCATCTCAATCGTCTCGGCTTATCGAAACCCTAACCGACGGACAGACATCCCGACCCGACTGGAAACCCCATCCGGCGACACTAATCCGCCAGCTGCGTTTGACGGGCGGCAGTCGGCTTTCGCATTTTGAAAAAACTCCGGTTTCGATCAATGCGCTCAGGACGCTCGCGCGTGCGCCCCTGGGATCGGCGTTGCGCGTTTTACATTGGAATCTGGCGGCTGGCATAGACGAACTGGGGAGAACTTTGGGAGTCCCAGGGAACTTTCCGAATGTAAAAGAAATCGTCGTCTCGTCTAAAGGGTTTAACACCAACTTCAATGCGAGTGTCTGTTTTATACTTCAATTTTTTCCACTTTAGCTGACAAAAACATATAGTTCGTCCAAATCCGAGGGCTCGAAGTGCTAGGCCTTGATCTCGATCTTTCTTTCCATGAGATCGGCAAGTTTTGAGTTGAAAATGCGTCTAAGTGTGTACTAATGGGCGTGTCCGATAGAAGATAACTATTCTGCGATTGGCAACAAGCTGTGTTACAAACTTGCAGAAGTTCTGCAAATGCTGCCGTCGGCTTCTCCTCTCCTCCACACCTTGCGTTTGGATCTCATTATTCCCTTGAACGACGAAGCTGAATGTCCATGGAAGGGATACGAAGATCTCATTAGCGATATAAATCTGCTCCATCTTCCCGCCCTCACAACTTTGGACCTTGCCGTCAATCTGGATCCAACTGAGGAGAATGAAATGGATCCGGACGACATGGCAGACGCCGACTTCTTCCCTTTCTTGAGCTTGCACCCCAAACTCTTGGACTTGACGCTCGACGCGCCTGGGACGGCGCTGACGAATGACCCCACATTCTTACCCTGTCTTCGCTTCTTCAAAGGCTCATTGGATGATGCCGCAGTCGTATGTGCCTGTCGACGGCAACTGAATGAGATCGTCCTCAAATTCGTCGAACGAGACGGTGGATATACCAATTTTGACACCCTACCGCTGCCAACTCATTTGTCGCTGACCAAACTCCGCGTCCAAGCTGTTTATGCTGACGGCAAGGTGGTAAAAAATACGGATGAATTGCGTCCCGCATCCCTTGCGCAGCTGGTATCATCTTTTCCCAACCTCACGCATCTCGATATCTGCATCGAAAGCCCGATAGTAAGTGATCAAAATTCCGTCGTAGCCTTGGGTTTGCTGACAACCGAACAGCCAGAATATCGCCACAGCTTAGTTTTGTTAACGAAGCTCCAGAGTCTTCGTTTCCAAGAGTACCGTGAAACGAACGGTGCGCCGAGAACGTTGGATGTCAAGAAACTCTTCCCGCCCAGCGGCTATATTGAGGAATTCAGTTCTTTCCTGCCATCCCTACCGCAGCTGGCGCACATCGAGATCTGTGTCATGGTGGATACTGTTCAATTCTTTGACCGCAGCTCGCCACAGATGACCGGGTACTACAACTTTGCCGTCAGAGCGGGGAAGGCTTTTTCGGAAACGGCTCGGGGGCTGGTCAGGAAGACCAAAAGTGTTGCATCAACTCAGCCGTAACACTATTCTGAACGCTCAACGATGTACTGTAGTTTCTTGCTAATTTTGTAGCTCATCCTCGTCCCCGCGAGTAAAAGTCACTCCAAGTTTTAGGACGACCGACTCTCACAACAATAATGAGCCACTTGTCGACGCCCAGATGGTGAAACGTAGGGCTCCGATCCTAGACTTCAGGACTTAAAAATTCACTCGCGGCGTGCGATGGGATCAAGGATATTATATATTACCTCAGCAAATAAACCAGCCATGTCGGATGCGGCGCCCAGCTGAGTCAGTACTTCTACAGTGCGAGCCGCCAGCAATGTCGATACATATGGGAAACGATGTAACCAAGCCCATGGCGTGGATTGATAGACAGCACAATTCGACCGAAAGAAGAGATGTGGGAGTTGCAACAACTGGCAAGCAGCAAGTATAATTTACATGAGAATCGGCAGTAGATTGAGTGACCCCATCACACACGGTCCGAGCCTTAATAAAATTAAAAATTGACCGGCCTCTAGAGGTATCGTATCCACAGTACCTCTAGTAGCGTTTATCATACATGCCCCCGCCTCCGTACCCGCCGTACCCCCCGCCTCCTCCCATCATGGGCCCCCCAAAGTTCCCCCCGCCCGTATACCTGTTCCGTCGCTTGTACTCCTCGTACCCGTAATATCCCCCCGCACAGACGCCCGCAAAGAGGGCGAGCTTGATGAAGAAGCCGAACCACGTCCCCTTGCCGTCGGGCGCGCGGGAGAAGAAGGTCGTGCCCGGTTTGTCCCGTTGGGCGCCTGCGGGCGACAGGACGGCGGAGTACGTCGTTACGGACACGATACTGAGGAGGAGGGACGACCATTAGACACGGCGAAAGGGTGACGGTGAAGGAGGGGGAGATTGGGCACGCACTCGTGGTTGTCAGAGACGTCACCGGTCATGGCAGAGAACCCGAGGAAGGGCGCATTTATCAAATTGACCTTTTCCTGGCGGAAACAGTCGGTCCACTCATCCCCTAAAGGTGCCAATTATTTAGCGTCTGCTGGGTCTATTCTGTTCTCGAGGCTTACACGCTCTGAATTGTATTTTGACCTGAGAAACAATCAGCACGAAGTTCAGTCGCAGAGGGAGAAAGGATGAGTTCACATCAAGGAAACCGTCCTTCACGTATGTTATTTTCACCTTCGTGGCAACGTTCGTCTGCCTAAAGTTGGCCTGCCGATCTGTCAACATTTATATCGCATAAGAGGATCTCCACGTACCGAACACGCCCCGATGTCCTGACCATCACCATCGTTCCCAAAGTTGTAGCTCGTCTTCCCGTCGCCCAGCATGGAACTTATCCGCGGGAACGAGTAGCCGTGACGAGTATTCGCGTATCTATAATCGTGGTCAAAGGCAGCATCAGAGGGGATTCCCTCAAGTGACTTACGTGTCCAGGAAGACCGCGAGGCCCTCAAACTCGTCTAGGAAGAGCTAATGTCAAAGCCGCAAGCAGCAGAGATGTAGAATAGGAACCTTTGCTCCCGAAGACTGGCCCTGGCTGTGCGCGATCTCTCGTTAACCAGATAGCCATTCCATCCCCGAACAGATGTCCCCCGTCGCCCGAAACCTGGAAAGGAGGGAGAAGGGCTCAGCACAAGGCCGACGGAGCAATGGTAGGGGCTACCTTGAATTCCACCTCGATAACAAAATTGGTGGCGGTAAGGGGCAGACGCGACCACAGCCATCCCTTGGATGAATGAGCCCTCAGGCGAGCAGTGCGTGAACAGGCTTGGCTTACCATCTGAGATGGCTTCTGCTGCGTTAGCCGGACGTGCTTGTTTGTGTTCTAAGCCCCTTCAGATGTGAACCGAAGGGGGGATAGGAAGCACAACGCACCACGTATGAATCCGCCCCGAAATCCCACCACCTGTATCCATCTTCAGCACCGTATGATTGACTGAAGTCGCAGCGACATACCGGTTTTGGAGGTCTTGGTCTATGAAGGGTGCGTACAGCGAGTGCGTCCGGAGTTGTACCGTCTGCGCAAAGAGTATGAGCGCCGTGCGGTCTTGTGCTCGGCCGCCAAGGCAAGCTTTGTGGGTGTCCCGTCGTTTCGGAACGACGCATAAATGCGGGGAAGCGGTAGAGGACTACCGAAGGCGGCGAATTTCAATATGTAAAAGGGTACTCACCCGGTCGATGGTGCTGTTTCCTATCTTCGTTTTATCATCGCTCGCGGCGTGTGCGAATCCCAGGAAAAGCGAAAAAGTCAAGAGAAGAGCGACAAGAAATTGCAGCGTGATAGCATTTGAAGCGGCCCCGTGTGGTATCCAGCCAGAGGCACCAAGGGCGAGCAATACACAAATTAGAGTCGTGAAGTTCCAGCAGTGGTGTCACGGACTGATGTGATCGTACACGACAGTCGTGACGATGTGACTGGACACGGTCATGTGCGTGCGTGGTTCACGAATCATCGGTTTCGCGCCGCACGATGCGATGGACTGCAGCCGGGAGCGAAATTCAAGTGTATTTCCGTCGCATTTATATCCCGTTTAGCTTAACTCTGTTCATGTGAAATTTTGACGATAATCGCAGAAAGAACGTGAGCCCAAAAGTATATGAGATCTGAGAGACTTTGGTATATCCCGTAGACCTGGTATACTTTCAGGTAGTCCCGGGTATACCAGTGATATACCTCCGGGTCTGTAGGCTGGCTTACCAAATATGACCCCGTTTAGGACCTCGTAGACTTTCGAACGAGATTACTCAGTGTCACACATCTTTGTTTGCATCCTCGGATCAGAAGCCGATGATTTCAAAGTCCGCGACGCGTCAATTAACATATGATTTTAACTTATACCAACGCGTCGTGTCCACGGTAGCCCAACGATGGACACCTTTAATGAAATATACATGCAGCTCAACAGCATCCCCAGTCTCTTTGACACAATAGGCATGGAGAAAGGGATGTAATTCATCCGGTTTGCAGCTCGCCTGAAAGACACCATTATCACCGCCCAGCCGACGTCCCATGATGCAAACAAGCCTCCAGAAGGACTCCCCAATGACATTCAAATATTTCTTGGTGGCGCTTCGGTTAATAGACTCAGTACTCACACGACGAAACCATAGTCCTTCGTGGGCAGGCTCGACAGTCCCGACAGCCTGCGGCAACGCGGCCTCGCAGGGATGTGCTGGTCACATTTTGGACAGTCAACATATAGTAGGCACATTTTTCAGAAGTTTGGTACTGAGCAGGAGGAGCCTGGACGAGCACTGAGGGTCGGATGAGGGCGGGAAGAGCGTGGGATGGTCACGCAAACACGCCCAGTCACGAATTGCTGCCATCATGTTTGGTCGTGACCAAACTAAGTCACTAAGTATACCGTGTCTACCAGGTATCCGAGGTATATTCAAGTCTCTCCGGTATACTAAACTACCCAAAGTATACGAGGTATACCAAGGTCTCTCAGGTCTCTCAGGTCTCCCGTATACCTACGTATACTTCTGTATTCACGTATGTTCTCGATAATCAGATGTAGATACTAGTTCGGTAAGTCCAGCCAGTACTACGGGAGGACCAACAACCCACCCGAGAACTGAACTCGCGAGTTGTTCCGTGACGGTCAAAAAAAAATCCGGGTTTGCACAACATGCTGTGCTAACACCCACCACCACGTTCAGATATGGGCCACATCCACACCTCTGTCACCACTCCAGCCAAGAGCTGACTGGCAGAGGTGCTGGGAAGTAGGAAACCGCGGACTCCAAGTTTACATGCATCAACGATGCAAAACACCGAATAGGTAAAGCATGCCAACAAGGTCCGGAAGGGCCTGCAACACCGTGACAGGCATACTCACCTGTCACATCGGAGGCTCGTATGTGGGACCCGGGTGCAGGCGGATGTGGGCTTGCAGTAGCGGTCCGTGACAAAGAAGATCCTGTTCAGAATGATCGCTGGATTGCCTGTGCAGCCCATATTGCTGATCCCTTTATGGTGTTTGAACCAAGCCATAAAGGAAGGGCAGGTAAGAGCTCAATCGATCTGGAAGGGGCTGAGGCACAGAGTGTATAGGAATGGAAACAGTTTGTTGGTGAGAGGGCGCATACGTCAAGTGGAGCAGCAAATTTTAATCCCAGCATCCCGCTCGCTAACACACCCGCACCCGGCCCCCGTTGGAGTCAAAGCTATGTACATCCTTGTACTCATCAACCTCCTCCGGAAATCAGATGGAATCTTGCCAGTGTGAAACATGCACTGTGATGCGGATCGCAGTGCTACAATGTGAAATAGATGGTATTCGCTTTGTAGCTCGTTCAGCCACTAGGGGGTTAATACGAGATGGACACCAGTGGCGTAGGTGGCTGTCACGCAGATGTGGTGTGTTCCATGGGTTGTGTGTGTGTGCGAGGTGTCTCGCAAGAGACGAGAAGATGGTCAATAAACGGTGCGGTCAATGAATGTGGATGCCTTGGCGAAGGGACAATGTGTCTAGGTGGGGTGTACCGCGGAGAGGGGCACAGGAAGAACGAGAGCGAGCCTTGGACAGGAGGCTGCAGCAGGGAACGTTAGATGTGGTGGTGGTGGTGGTGGTAAACCGAGCATGGTTACTACTGACTAAAGATCCAAAAACCTTGCCCTTTTATACCTTTGCTGCCTGTACAGCCTCCAGCGTCTGGTATCACATGCTCCTTCCACAAAGGGAAGCTAGGCCCACTGGAATCGGGGAAATTGTGTGATTCCGAGGTCTAAGAGGGTGATTTTGGGGCTCCAAGGTTGAAATATCGAGTGATTTTATAGAGGACTCGCTCCCTTGTTTCAGGTCAGGCCCAATGGAGGCAGAACATCCTGTGATACGTCGGTGGCCTCGGGTCCAGGGTCTGTAGGGAGGGCAACAGACGGGCAACAATGCCCGCACTCCAAAACAGGTGTCCAATGCTAGGAAATCAAGTGATTTTACAGGCACGGTCGTTAGAGTCGCTTATTGGTTGGTGAGAATCAAGCAATTTCTGGTGACCAGGGAGTTCTTGGTGCGATGTCGCATGGGCAATGGATGAGGAGCGCTGCTGGTGCTGGGGCGTTTAGTGCACATTGAAGGATTTTGGCCGAGTCGGGGAGTGGACAGAAAATTGTGTGATTCTGGACCAGGAGTCAGGCTGAAAGGCTTGGTGGGGCTCGAATTGATGGTGTCTGCAGTGGATTATTGGTCTTAGTTCATGTCCCAGTCGATGCCCTAGGTCGAGGAGCGTGTTTGTGAGAAGTCTGAATGCGGTTTCCAGGTGTGTCCCAATCTGGTGATATAGCTGTGCTGTGCTTCTTCATCCCTGTTGTGCCAGCGATGCTACGCAAGGGCATATGCAGAGCATATACAGCCCTCACAGCACTGGACAAACATCACTCCTGCGGCGATGATTCATCCTCAGGCCGTATCTGGCAATAAATAAATTCAAGTGTCTCCGCAAAAGCCTCTTCAAATTGAGCGCCCCTCTTACGACCCCCTACACTCCATGACTTCCAGCGACCCCACAGTTTCTGCAACGACAGTCGCATTCGTGAGTCACTCTGGCTGTCATGATAATATTCTTAACCATGTTCCATTGGCCACAGTATCCCATCCCAGCTGTTCTATACTTCTCCTACTTTATGTCTCTGCCAAGATTACAGAGCTGTGCCTATCACAATTTTCCATAGGCTTTACCCAGCTCTCCTTTGACCACAAATGCAACACCGTGGCCTGTGAGGGATTTCCATTTCCCACTACCTCATGTTAAATGATTTGCATTTAGATTTCCTGAACACCTTCTGGACGACTGTCACCCTCGTATTTCTGAATCAACTATGCGCTAGCCCGTTACTGGCAGAACACTACATGTTTGACCGCATAGACATGGTCAAGCTGGCAAGTCTCCTCGTCTCTGGTTTATGTGTGTATCTATATCCCCCGCTTCATTTAAATCTGGCCGCCTCAGAGCTCCCCTGTAACAGACATCTTCTAGTTGACATACTGCTCCAGGCTGCGCCTTCCCATTCTCATCCACCACTTCTGTGTCTGTTGTCTTTCTCGTCAGGGACCATGACTGTGTCTAACCCTCCAACAGACATTATTTGCCAGCATTTTAATCATCTGTACCCTGCAGAAGGCACAACACCCTGCCCTTGCTGTATTGGGACTGCTGTGGATATTCCACGCAACGACAGAACAGTCCATCTTCATTGGGTTGATAATGTGTGCATGGTGTCAAATTCTCTCAACCTACATGGCCTCATACATATTTCATTTCAGACCAATTCCGATATTCTAAACCCCCTCGTGCAAGCAGTCCTGTATTTTTCAGCTGTTCAGTCATTGTGCGTTCCATTTCCATCATCATTCGACAGTGTTCGCAATGTTTTAAACTGCCATTTCCGACAGCTTGTTCAAATTCGTGTTCTCTATATATTTATATGTCTGGTAGAGCCTCAAGCTGGCGCGCAACCAAGAGGAGGCGATCAATGTTGTGTTTAGCGTCTTGTTCATTCTCACACTCACATGTCTCATAATTACCCAAGGGTGGCTCAATTACGGGGGGATATTCGACCATTGATACTAACCGATAAATAAATGTTTAGATACAGTTCTTGGGTGGCATGGTTGATTGCTCAGCAGATGAACAAGAAAACCAACAACAAAGGCTCAGAGTAAGCGAATTCTTTCGCTCGGCATACTTCTTGTGCTAACTGAGTTGCAGGAAAGAATCACAGTTGACCTCGGATTCTGCCATTACGGTAACCATGACATTGAACAGTGCACATTAGGTCCTGGAGGACGCAAATTCTGCTCAGGCATCTTCTTGCCAGCTGCGCTGTTATTTAATGTTCAACTTGTCTTGAATGAATGGGATTTTCTTTTAAGGCAAGGTGCGCAATGCAGGGGTTGGGCCGTAATATTGGCCACTGATATGGCACGTCTGACGCTAACCATGAAATCCCGCTATTTTGCGAGTCCTAGGGCTACCTTGCCCGGTGCTATACAATTAGGATCAGAGCTGAGCTTGTGAATTCAAGAAACGGGAGAAATTGGACGTTGTGGGAGGGCTGGGACCGGCGTCAGCTGAATCCGGGCTTAAGGAAAGGTCTAGGGTCACGAAGGTGGGAAAGTGGATCAAATTTATATTATTGACGAGGTCATGATATCCATTCCATGGAGAGTCAAAATCATCCAAGGGAATTGCGAGATTCAAACCGCAAAGTGTGGAGAAGGGGTGAAGCCAAGGGCAGAATTTGCAAAGCTTCTGCAAGTTTGTAATACAGTTGTTGCCAATCGAACAATAGTTAGATTCTATTGAACTTGCCCAATTAGGACATGCTCTGACATAATTGCTGAAAACTTGCCAAACTCATGGAAAGAAAGATCGAGATTAAGCCCTAGTACTTCGAGCCCTCGGATCTGAACAAACTTTTTTTTTGTCAGCTTATTAGTGCAGAGGAAACTATCGCACATCGAAGTTGGTGTTAAATCCTGTGGACGAGACAACAACTTCTTTTATATCCGGAAAGTTCTTTGGGGCCTAGAATCTTCCCTAGCTCTCTATACCAGCCGCCAAGTTCCAGTGTAAAGCACATAACACCGATCCCTTCGTAGGCGCACCCAGGATGGGCTTGTAAAATTTGTTGAGCGCATTTATCAACGTCGATGTTTCAGCCTTCCTCCTCTGCGGGTTGGCAGAGTGTCCACCCTCAAATGCAGCCGCGGATCAACGTCGCTGGATGCGGTTTACCAGCGGATGTCTGTCCGTCGCTCAGAGTTTGGATGAGCCGGAAAGATTGGGACGTGGTGAGCAAAGGATTCATGAGGTTTGAATAGAGAAGAGTTGAGAATATAGAGTAGAATTGTAGGGATTGCGGCTGTCGGCCCCGGCCGACCGCTGCACTGCTTTACTGATGGACTATATAAGACTCGAGAGTAGCTAGTCGTAGCTACAAGATTCCTTTTCGCAATAAGAGAACATCCCTGTTCTTCTCGCGCGACTCTGAGTCTTCTCGTGGCTAGACTGCTCTGTCAATCAGAGCCTCTACGCTTACACTTTTTGAACAGTAAGCGTAGAGGCTCTGATTGACAGAGCAGTCTAGCCACGAGAAGACTCAGAGTCGCGCGAGAAGAACAGGGATGTTCTCTTATTGCGAAAAGGAATCTTGTAGCTACGACTAGCTACTCTCGAGTCTTATATAGTCCATCAGTAAAGCAGTGCAGCGGTCGGCCGGGGCCGACAGCCGCAATCCCTACATACGCCCTCCCGCGCTATCGAAGAAAGTGCGTAAAAAAAACAAGTACTGTAGGTAGATAGTAAGTAAAATATTTAGTGTGTTTTCTAATCGTTCATAAAGGAAAATTAACTAGCAAACCGTTTCCCAACGCCACTTTGTCCACTTCCCTCGCGTCGATCGTGAGTTTAAAACTCGTCGCCATCGCCCGGAGAAGGAAGTGGAGGGAGAAAGTTCCCATCGTTGTCCAACGCCCAATTCAAGTCCAAGAACTCGATCCCGGCGTTATCGGCCTCCACGCTCCCAGAGCCTGACGCGCTCTCGCCCCCGAGTCCCTTTCCCTCGGCAGGATCCTTCGCTTTGCCCTTGTCGGATGTCTTGTGGTTGGAAGAGCCCGTGGCGTCGCGCTGGATCTCGGGGGCAGGCGTCATCTCGACGTCCTCGGAGTGTTGTTTAGCCGCCTTCTCCTGAGCATCAAGCGCGCGCTTCTCTTTAATCGCGTCATTTTCGACGAGTCGCGCGGCCTGGAACTTCTGGAACTGACGCTCCATCGAGCGTCTAGCGACGGCGTCCATCGACCTCGAGCTCGGGCGGCGGGACGGGGAGCGGGAAAGGCGTTGGCCTCTCGGGGTACGGTCTCCGGGCGACGTCGAACGGACAGTCGTTTTCGAAGTGGAGCGGCCGTGTGTGTTCAACGCGCTGTGGTAGGCCGAATCCGAGTCGCGGGACACGGAGCGGTAGTAGCGAGCTGATTCGCAAGAACGCGAACACAAATATGATCGAGATCCGTGGCGAGCACGAGTCCTGCGTGCATAAGCAGAACGAGAGCGCGACCGCTTGCGCGCGCCTCCTCCGTAGTAGGTGTCGACCTTGCGGGCTCCACGTCCCGAGTGAAAACGGCCGTGTCGTCCGCGGTTCCGTTGCTCCATTTGGCGCAAAATTACCTCGTTGGAGCGCTCGGAGAATGAGATATGGCTCTCCGCGAGCTTGTTGACAATTTTTAGCGCCACCGAGTCCCCAGTGCCGGTTTCGACCGGGTTACTCGGTACAGCGACGCCTGGAACGGCCCCGACATAGTCGGGAGAAAAACGGGGCACGGACGGGTGGCCGTTTCCGTACTTCTCGCGGAGCTCGTACACCCAAGCGTTGTACATGTTGGGTGTGGGCTGCTGTGGGTCCGCGGCAGTTCGAACCCGAAGATGAAGTCGGTAGTCACGAAACAACGTAAGATGGCCTTCCGTGTACAGGTTCGTGGGGTTCTCGTTGAAGGGATCTGCCATTGGAGGTATGTGTTGATTGTCGCTGGTCCCTTCCCAATTTAAGGAAATTGCCCCGATAAAGATATCAAAATCCTTATCGTCTGCTCGCACATTTCCACCTGGCAGCTGAGCAATATTTGCAATTCCATATGCTTCGAAATAAGCCAACAGAGCCTTCAAGTGTGATACTTGTGAGTACGGGAACCAGGCTTTGTCGCCCGCCTTCCAAAGTACTTCGAATTTCGCGTTGCTGCCTTTGCCGGAGTGCGCCACGATTTTGTCGACTGCCCACTCTTCGGTACCCTCACCGATGCCCGTAATCTGGGGGATTTGCCTTCCGGGGAAGCGTCGGTCATCATTGGGATGGTGGATCCGCAGCAGAGATGAGTGGAAAGCGGGATGATTTCTGCGCCGTTTCAGGTCAGCTGGCAGTTGCAATTTGAATGTCCCATTGCCGTAGTCTTCCAGAATGCGATAAGGCCCAATGTACTTCGGTACGAGCTTGCGAGACCTGTTCTTTGGAATGGACAGGTTCTTAGTTGAAAGATAGACTAGGTCGTCCTTCGAGAAGGGTGAAGCCTTTCGGTGCTTGTTCGCTTGCTTCGTCTGCTTGACGCGGGCTTCGATGATGGCGTTATGAGCCACCATGATCGCCTCCTTCATTCGCTGCGCGAACACGCGAACTCCGGGATATTCGGACTGAGCGTCCCAAATCATCGGCGGCGGCATACGTCCAGTATTGAGAAAGAACGGGCTGAACCCGGTGGTCTCCGAACGTGCCGAGTTCATCGCAAATTCAATTCCGGGCAGTTTTGTCACCCAGTCTTTTTGGTTCGGAGAAATGCATGATCGTAGCATCTGGCCCATAGTTCTATTGGCACGTTCCGTAGCACCATCAGTCTGAGGGTGAAATGCGGAGGACATCCGAAGCTTCGTGCCGATTAACGCGTGCAACCTGTCCAGAATATGCTGGTGAACAGGGAATCACGGTCACTGACTATTATTTCGGGCAATCCGTGCTTGGAGTAAACGTGCTCAAATATGACTTCAGCGATGTCCTTTGCCTTATAATTGCTCTGATAGCGACCAGGTGAACCATAGATGACAGATGGTCAATAATTACCATTATCATGTCAAATTCCCCGTGCCTGTTCCTGGAGGTTGTCAACGGGCCGACGAAATCGATTCCGATTGACTGCCAAGGTCGCGATGGTACGGGTAGCGGATTCAGCAAGCCATATGGCTTCTGAGTGCTAGTCTTAGCCGTCGCACAAATGGAGCATGACTTGCAGTAGGACTTGACGTCGTCAACCATGGTTTTCCACCAGACATTATCCTTCAGATAATACAGAGTTTTTCGCGCGCCAAGGTGAGCCAATATGGAATGCGCGTGAGAGATGACTATCTCCCGAGTGCTATGACCACCAATTAGAACATCGGGTATGCAGAGTATCCGCCTCTCGCTGTCGCGTAGAAAAATCAGGCCATCCGCGAGCTCAAAGTTCTTGTAGTGCGCGGGGTCCGCAAGAATGAGTTTGAAAAACGGGTCCTCAGAGTATCGGTCCTTCAGAGACTCCGGGAGGTCCACAGATGGATCGCCTTGTGAGATAAGCTCAGTTAAACGTGGTGCGACAGCGGCGAGCAGTTCCTCTTCAGGAGTTTGCATCACATGTGGGTCCATGTTTGGGGATTGATGCCTCAGATCCACCTCGGGCGGATTTCCGGACGCCCTCGCCTCATCTTTCCTCAAGACCTCTGGCACTGGCAACGATTCTGGAGCTGTTATAACTGCCTCTGTTGCCACTGGGATGTCCTCGGCAGAGTTCTTCAATTCCACATGGACTGCCGACCTCACGCCCTCCGGAATCGCTCCAGGAGTGAAAATTTCGCCGGTCTTGCTGTTTCGGACACGCAGAATGACCTTCGGAGAAGGTTTCACGACCTTGCTCTTCTGTACTTTTGGTTTGGGAACTGTTGCGGCCACCGAAATTTCGTTGGCGGCTACTTCCGGAAGTAAGTCCAATACCGCAAATACTTCGTCACCAGTCTTGACCGGATGTGTTATAGTGTGCATCGCGGCATACACGGCGCCTGTATTGACCTCCTCCTCATCATACGGGACGAATTCACTCTCAGCACGGACCGTACTAGGTCCATCCGCACTATAAATACGGGATAGTGCATCGGCAAGAGTGTTCGTTGTCCCTGGGATGTACCGGATGGTAAAATCGAATTCACTCAGTGTCTCCAGCCATCGAGCTTGACGCGGACTCAGTTTCTTCTGCGTCATGAAGTACTCTAGTGCACGGTGGTCCGTGAGAATCGTGAATTTTGTGCCTAACAACAAGGTACGAAACTTTTTCAAAGATTCTACGATCGCTAACAGCTCTATGTCGTGAACAGGATAGTTCTGCTGTGCAGCGTTGAATTTCCCCGACCAGAATGCGATTACATGTGCCGACTGGAGGTCTTTTCCTTGGCAGATTACGCCGCTAGCACCCGTCAAACAACCGTCATTGACCAGGAATATTTCGGGAGCTCTAGGTGAGTAGTCCAGGGTCTTCCTGTGATGATTGCGCCATCTGACTACGGTGTCCTTTACAGCATCGAATGCGCGTTGTTCCGTGTGTGACCAGCGCCATGGCACCAACCCAGTCAGCAGGGTCAGTACACCCATGGGAATTCGAATGCCCTCGCAGTCCGGGGCCAGAAACCCGACCGCTCCGATAAAGCCACTGGTCAAAGTCGCATTTGTCGGTACTGGCCATTTTGCGACACTGTCAACCTTGTGTGGGTCCATCATGATTCCATCGGAGTCTACAATATGGCCCAGAATGCGAACTGATTCCACGAAGAACTGGATCTTGTCCCCATTGAGGTATAGTTTCTCCCGCCGTAGGATGTCAATTATGATTTTGACATGTTTTACGTGGTCCTCAACAGTGTCGGAATAAATGAATATGTCGTCAAGGTAAACATCCATGAATTTCCCGATGTACGAGCTGAATAGATGGTTCATCAGTGCTTGGTAAGTTGCGCCTCCATTGCAAGCCCTGCTGAATTACGAGACTAGCCATTGTGCCGTCCGGAGTATTGAATAGAGTGCGATCGACATGATCAGGCTCAACACGTATCTGTTTGTACGCCTCCTTGTTGTCGAGCGTGGATTTGAACTTATGCCGTGCAACGTTCCGCAGAATCTCCTCGATGTCGGGCAGCGGAGAGGCCATCTTTTTCGTGTTCGCATTACGTTCACGGCAGTCAAACACGGTACGAAGGTGAACTCCTGATTTGCCCGGCTTATTCGGCTTCTGAAGAATCAGCATCGGCACTGCGTTAGGCCCTGCCTGCATCCGCCAACGGCCTGTGTCAAGATATGCATTCTTCTTTGTGCGCCAGACATCCTTGAGTGGATCTGGGCACTTCGAAGGTCGGTACGAGTAGCTCTTTGCCTCGTCAATGAGCGGAATCTTATGGTTAATTGCTCGCAGGGGTGGAAGTGGCGTTCGCGAAGCATCAACGCAAATATCCGCGGCGTATTCCCGAAGCTCTCGGCGGAATATTTCGAGTTTATCCTGAAGCAAGTCAACCGCCAGTGAAGACAGTGTGGTAACTTGGTCACCGCGGACCGGTTGTGCGCGCGTGCTGCCTATACCGATCTGCGGAGGGTCTAAACCAAACACCACTTGATGCTGAAAGAGGAAAGGAGTCCCCAAAATAATGCAAGGTTCATTACATCGAATCTATGATCCTCGTCGATGCCGTGGTACTGTAAATGGATATCGCAACTGTAGTTAACCACCGTGCGTGATCCGCTCGATGCCATTGACACCATCAGGGGCTTCCCGAGCGTGTCCGCCTTCAGCTTCAGTTGATCCACGATCGTCGTTGAAACGAAGTCGCCCAATGACCCCGAATCTAACAGGGCTGTAACAGGTTCACCATTCAGCTAAATGACAATAATCATTGGCCGGGGGACCAACCTCGAGAAGTCTCGGACCCGCGAAGCATTGCGCTGGTAAGCTACTCCCCCTTGTTCACTCGATTTACGAGATTTTGAAGGTGTTGCGCGCAAACTTGTATGGAGTGCATCCGAGAGTGGTCATTCCCGGTTTCTGCATCGGTGCATATCTGTGTTGCCCTGCAGTGGATTTTTTGCACTGCAGGCAGTATCCGCGTTCCGCACAATCCAAGCAAAACCCGTTGTCGCAGGGTCCGTCGCCGTGTGAGCCATCTGATTCATCATCGGATCCGGACTCGGACTCGGGTACATCTGCAAGTCTGGGATACGGTCACCTTCTGAGTCGTAGTCCGACCACGAACCACTCTCATCGTCGACGTCAAACTCGGACTCCGTGTCGGACACATCCTGCAAATGTGGGATCCGGTCACCATCCGAGTCGAACTCCGAATCGGAATCACAGCCGTCAAATGCGATCGCAGCTGCGCCGCTCGCTGGCGGTGGCGGTGGCGGAGAAGGGGGAGTGTCATCTCCCGAGGAGGTAAATCCGCAGTTTGACCAACTGGTCTCGGTGTCTGACTCTTCCTCAGTCCATTCTTCCATATCCATGTCGATTTCGGTGTCGGTCATGAGCAGCTCATTCCGGTTATCACGTTCAGCAGCTTGGGTTGCTGCGTGTTCGAATGCAGCGGTCAGCTCGGCGTGTTCGCACTCCAAGAATGTCCGCGGATCCCATCTCTCCCACAGTATTGTGGAGTATGGTAATTCATATCCGTGGTTGTGGTAGGTGTCCGTTAGCAACAAGAATTCCCGTTCCGAGTATTCTAACATGAACCGGTGTTCATCGTAGGTAATCGGATGGTCTATAATCGGCGCCGGGTCGAACAAGTACGGCACAAAATTCCAGAAGTCTTGCTCGAGGCTCTGGATCAGGTCCTCGGCGGCTCCTGGGATGTCAGGTACTCTTCCCATTTGAAGCATAAACATTCTAAATGTGTGTGGAAGGTCGTGTTGATGGAACGATTCATCCATCCAATCTGGCGGCGCTGGGGACTCGAGGCATGACAGCGGGATCATTGGAGGTAATTTCGCACAATATTCGTCCAATGCTTCCTGTTGTTCCTGACGCTTTCGTACTCGAACAGGGTGGTTCTCCGTACACAACTCATCTTCGATCTTGCATTTCTCATTGTATAGGAACATGATAAAATCGAAATTCAGGTGTAAAGGTTGTGTCCGAAGCACCTCATGATGGTCGTTCGTATGATGGTCGCATACTAGCCAACCTTGCTGAGTAGGAATGATATTCCACCTGTCCTCCGCAAAAGGATCATCCTCAGGGTCATCAAAGTAATCAAAGACAAAAGGCACTGCGTGTCGAAGGTCTGCGTGCATTTTCGCAACAAGCACTTCGTCAACCGCCTGCATATGCTTGGCCGTAACCTCGATTTGCTCGATGCTGATCGTACAAAGTCCCAGGCATTGAGCCTCCTTGAGGTCATGCAGGCGTTCCACTTCCGCGAAAGAAACTGCGTTGGCGCCGACACGATGCTTTGGCGGCCGGAGTTCGTTGTTTCGCGGGCAGTCCTTGCTCAAATGACCGGTCTCGCTGCATGTAAAGCATTTGCCCTGTGCGCGATATTCATTCATTTCCTCTTTGGATAGTTTACGGCTCTGATTACCGCCAGTGTTCAGTCTTCTGTCGCTGCGGGGTTTATCGCTTCGCGGTCCGCGCAACCCCGAAGGCTCCTGGCGATTACCCCTGTACTGCTCCTTCCGGTCGCTGCTGCGATTGTTGCTCCCGCCCTCCTGTCGAGGTTTACGGGAGTCCTTTGAATCGTTTGGCTTCGGGTCCCTGGGCTTAGAATTTGACTGCTCGTATTTCTTCCCTTGCCCGCCAGGCTGTTTCTGACTGTTCTTGACCTTGATTGCATGCTCATAGTTTATTGCGACGGCTTCAAGTTCACTCAGATTCGAGGTTTCAGGGTCGAAGCCGTCGCTGGCCCATCTATGGCGCATCTCGAAATCCGCGCCGTCCCAGAATTGAACGATTAGCGTGCGGGGGGTTATGTCCCCAATGCTATTTGCTAGGACTTCAAGGTCTGTCCGATACTCTTTGATGGTGTGTCCGCGCTGCTCAAAGCTCTGGAATTTCTTCCGCTGGATACTACGGAAGTCGACAGGGAAGCAATAATTAAATAGAGCCTCAAAGAATTTATTCAAGGTCCATTTCTTAGGGTTCCGTGAAACTTCTCGCATGTACCAGTTCAATGCTCGGCCGCCTAAGTACTTCGATATCCATGACACGCGCATGCTCGGCCAAATATAGCTCTGTTTGCACCAAGCGCGAGCTTCGTACGTCCACCGTTCGACCTTGCTAAAGACTGGGTCGCCGTTATACACGAAAGGTGGGTCGGGCTTTGCGTTGGATTGTTCAAGTCGAAGCCGGAATAGCTTCATATTCCAATTGCTCTTGGCCCGTTTCTTGGCCCGTTTTGTCCGCTTGGAGTCGTCCGTATTAGCTTCCGAGGGCGCGGAGCCCAGGGAGCTCCAGTCGGAATCAAAACCATCTGAAGAACTCGAATCCGAACTTGAGCTGTCGCTGGGAGGCGGTGAGCCATTCGCCTTCGACTTTTTCTTCGGTTTCTTGGATTTCTTCCTCTTGGATTTGCGGGACTTCTTCAAGTACTCCGGGAGGCTATCGTCCGAGTCCGAACTTGACGAGCTGCTGTCGTTGCTCGGAGGTGGCGAGGATTTAGACTTGGATTTCCGCTTCTGGCCGGTCGGTTTCAAGTCATCGACACCGTTGATCTCAGTGAAGAGTACGCTCGATTTAGGCACCTGTTTCATCGGAGTAGGCTTTGCCCGTGGAGCGTAATTTTACGACCAGCCTCCTCTCGACGCCGTTGCAATGTTGCCGGGTCGTCCGAGACATCATGACCAGCAGCTTGCAATTTGCGGATTCGTTCGTAGTGTTCGTTGAACATCTTCTGCAAGTTCATTGCCATCTCGTGGTTGCCGTTGACCTGCGCCGAGATATGAGAATTGAAATCCTTTGCCGTTCCCGAGGGTCCAGCCGCCGGGGCGTGCTTTGCGTTCAACAGCGGCACTACCGGGTCCTGCGATTCCGAATTCATTTGCTTCTGCAGTTTCATAGCCAGTAGAGCATCAGCTTCCAGCTGGTGCAGCCTCGCTGCGTTGTCAGCGGCTTCCTCGTCCGATATGTATTGGTCATTATATTCAATGCTGGGTGCCGTCGTGAAGTCTCTCCCTTTCCCTTTTGCAGCCGCCGAAATACGAGGTGTACTGTTGGTAGTGCGAGAAGATTGAGACTTGTGCGAAGCTTCCGTTGTATATCCCTGGTTATGACCTGAAGGTATCGAAGTGCGAGGAGTCGGTGGGTTTTCCGTCGTGGTTGTGGACACAGATTCGGTGGGGTTGAAGTGCGCATTCCTCATCTTAGCATTACGGCGAAGGATCTTCTCCTTGTCCTCAGGAGTCATCTTAGCCGCTGCTTCCCGCATGAGATTTTCAAAAGAAAGATCTATATTGTCCTCGACGGGGGACCAAGGTAATTCTACCGATACCGGCTCCTTTTTAATCCAATCAGGAGGGATCTCGCCTGGCCCGTCGTCGTCCGTGGAGTCTGCCCATCTACGGGGCCCTCTGTCAAGGGCGTCCGAAGCATTGGTCGCTTCGTCCTTTAAGAACCACTTGCCGAAGAACTGCGTGGATGTATCCAACGCCGGCGAGGCGCTCCGCATGCTAGAGGCACACAAAACCCTCTTCGGCGTCGAAAAGCCTGCGTGGAAGGCTGCCTCATCCCCTGGGAGGGTGGCGAGGTTGAAGGCCGTGAGGTCATCTGCTGTAGCGCCACCGTCTTGGGGGGTGACGCCATGGGAGGCCGACGCAACATCCGTGTTCAAACGGGAGTGGTCATTTCCGCCGGAGCGGTGCCCAGTCTTGACAGCATCGTCTTGGCTGCTGGAGTGGGACTTGGCGCTGTGGCCCAGATTGCCTGAAGCAGAAGGGGTCAGCGCAGATGGCGGCGACGAGGACTCACCTTGTTCATTGCCGTTGCTGGTTGAGGTGCCCACGGGGGCATCCATCTCAACGTTTCCTACGGGCGAATCGTCGTCCGAGGAAGGGGTTGGTACCATGTTTCTAGTTGTCGAACGAAGTTGCATCAGCATCTTCGTTGGCGTTGTCGAGCGGGTGATCAGTCCGAGACGTCGCCAAGAGAGAGAGAGTTTAGAATAAGAGAGAGAGAAAGTTCAAAAAGTGTAAGCATAGAGGCTCTGATTGACAGAGCAGTCTAGCCACGAGAAGACTCAGAGTCGCGCTAGAAGAACAGGGATGTTCTCTTATTGCGAAAAGGAATCTTGTAGCTACTCTCGAGTCTTATATAGTCTATCAGTAAAGCAGTGCAGCGGTCGGTCGGGGCCGACAGCCGCAATCCCTACATCCAAATACGGACGTCGGAAACCGCTCTCTCAAATTGCCATCATGGCCGTCTCAGTCTACAACTTCATCGTTTTTCTCCAGGTCTTCTTTCCAGGCGGACTATCGTTGCAACGGACACTATACGCAATTGCTATAGTAGCATCACTCTATCCACTCTTCAAATCGCACGCAAACCAGCGCCGCGAGCCTCGGCAACCACTTGCAACGGGGTGGTATCGGAGTATAGGTTTCCTGCTGAAGGGGGCATTCCATCCGGAGCACCAGGAGAGACAAGTATGGCTTCATGACGGGCCAGGAGACAAATATGCAGAACGCATGTGCGATGATCTCGAACAGCTTTACGATTTTCTCGGTGTCACAGGGTCTCCGGACGACACTGATTTTTTCCCTCAACCTCGACCAATCCTCGTGACTTCCTACCTCACTTGCATCTTTTGCTCCCCTTCGAACGGGCTTCACACCCTTTGAAGACGGCGAAAGGTGCAGATTGTCTGCTTGCTTGATAGCAATTTTCGATGGGTGAAAGCAGAATTGTTCCTTGCCTACTGCAACTCTTGCCATGCGGAATATCATCCCGATCGAATAACCTACCACACCCCGAACGAGCCTGCTACACGAAAAAACCGGCTGCAGAAGCCAGAATATGATGCAAAATTTATACGGGTATCCAAGCACGGAGTTTGGATGGATCGCAGAATTGCTATCGCCCAAGACAACGCGATTCTAAACTTCCGCTCTGGATGGTCCAACTTTGCTCAATGGCTTAGTGATACAATCACCGAGAAACCTGGCGTCACCATTCGCCAATCTCAGCGGCTCTACTTCGAGCATTTTTCACGGAGATTAATTGTCGCCCATGATCTTACCAGCACCTTTTATTTTCCCTCCAACACGAGCTCCCAAGTCATTGCGGAAGAGGTCCGAAAGCACATAGGAACTAATGGAGGGATTGTACCGGGGGCAATGATGCACGGTCGCATGGACTGCACTCATCTTAAACGCTATAAATCCGACTTACTGGCAACGGGTGCCGCTCTGGGAGATCGGATTGACGGTGTTGCCAATGATCCATCCGGGGGCAATAATGTAATGGCAAGCCTTTCAGTTATATTGTGTTTCTTTATTTGAATTGTATTTGCCAGTAGGATGTCGTCGCTGATGCAGCTGTGGGTGTGCCACCTGATATTTCGGTTGAGCCTCAGCAAGAGTCCCCTTCAGCGGATGGACGGCGCAGGTATTCTCAGCTTGCAGTCATGGACGGGAAGACAATCGACCACAAAGTCAGTCAGAATTTATTTATCAGAACCTCGTATTAACATACTCCAGATCTGTGCAGTCACTATATGCAAAGGCAACCTCGTCAACTACAAAAATGGTCGGTTTTGTGAAGAGCACTTGAATATGTGTGATATATGTGGTATCATCCCATGCGGACGTCCAATCCACTCACCCGGAGCGCTTACTTGTGATGATCAAACACACAAGGACTAGCATTCTCAGTATCTCGACCGTTTCTCTCGCCTATCCTTCCCGGGAGTCCAACGGGTTATCCGGAAACAGCTCGGAGGACAGTCCAGATTCGACGCACCGCAGACGGAACCCGGAGATGGACCCAGTCTTCGCCCCACATTTCCTCCTCTTAATGGTGTCCCGGGAGCTGAAATCAGCCATACCTTCAGAGCCCGCACGACATATTGCCTGCAGACTATCCAATGGGCTTGTGGATGTCCAATTAGATGGGGTAAATGTTACACATCAGAAAGCTCTTCACAAGTCCTCAGTTTTATTAACCGTGTCTGGGAAAATCATGCAGATTCGAAACCGAGCTTCATCGCATATGACGATGCTTGTAATTTGTTGGGGCACATCGTAACGCAAGACCCACACAGTCATTGGATCCGGACTACAAAATTCATCGTCGACTCATGGCACTACATTGGACATCAAGCCACAGATGTACTGTGCCGCTTATGGTGCAACCCAGCTCCGACAAACGGTTCTCAGCCTGATCTCGTCACCGTTGAAGTCGATGATAGTGGGCGGACACATACTACCCGCGCCTTTAATACAGAAACAGCAGAGCAACTTAATGCTTGGATGGGCGGGTTCGAAGCTCAACTTCGACAAATGTCTGCGACCAATTATGATTTCTGTGTGCATGTGATAATGCTGCTATACAAGGAGAAGGTGGATCGCAGGGTTATTGAGAAGGACACAGGCCTATCAGACGAATTTTGGGATGTGTGGAGGGGATAACACCCACGGGGACTGATGAGTAGTTAACTTTTGTATGGCCCGTGCGGGCTGTTTAAAATATTAATATCGGAGAGCCATAGCTTATAAATTAGTGAATACTTGATATAACTGCCATGTCCTCGAATCTCCGAGTGCGACCGGTAATCACTGCAAGATTTGGTGCTACATAGTTAAATGCATTTTGCTTCGATTTAAGGCTCTTTTAGACGTGAGCTGTGTATTTTTAGCTCGCCCTTATATTGACTGTGCGCGTAAAATCTGGTTAACTGTAAGGACACACAATTTTTGGTGTGATTTTATTTTAGAGCCCTCGTACTATATGCATGTTTCGAATTCGACTCGAAATAAGTGCACTGCCACTAGAATGTGCTTTGAAAGTGCATTCTAGATCAATTCTACTCAATATCTTACGAGCTTCGCACTCGAGTGATGTATGTACTGACTGACTGATTGTGCAGAAGTTCTACCTACGCCCTTTGCAAAAAAAACCACTGTAATATTCAAAAATCCGGCAGCCTCCGCCGGATGATGGCAGCAAAATCTGGCACCTCACGGCCACGAAATCTGGCGACCTCCGCCGAATAATGTCGGGAACTCCAGCGGATGCCGCTAGATAATGACTGAACTTCGTCGGCATCCGCTGGACAGGCTCCCGAGAACTCCAGCGGTGTCCGCCGGATGTGGGCGAGAATTCCAGCGATATCCGCTAGATGTGCCACTAAATCCGGCGGAGTTCCGCATAAAGTCTGCTGGAGGACGGTGGACGACTCAAAAATCCAGTTGACAACCAGGGATATATGTAGTGCAATATATTGTGAAATCTACATCAGGGGGTACAAAGTACAATTCATGCCAAAAAAATGTGGATAACAAATTTATCGAGCTCTGCGGTGGACTCCACCGGATGCAAGGTGTCTCCGGCGGATGGCAGCGGATAGGCATCCATCCGGTGGACGATGGCGGATGCACCATATGCATCCGCCGGAAGTCGCCGGATGTCCGCTGGACTCTGGCGGATGGCACCGCCTGTGGCGGTGCGCGTTTATTACTGCCATGAGCCCTTGTTATTGTTTCAAGGCTTTTAAAACTCAGTGTTGTTTGATCTGTGATCCGAGCTGTTCAGCCTGCCGCACGCTCGGCAAAGTGCCGACTGTGACTTACGTCACTGAATCTGTGATCCGGGCGATCTTTGCCGTTGGATACGTAACGAGCTTTGTTGTCGTGGGACATGATGCCGTCACACTGATCTGGCGGGACAGATCACGTGCTCCATGTCCCGGGACATGATGGCAGTGCGCCTCGGGCACAGCCGTGCTCTGGACTCCGAACACCGCTCCCTCCACACCGATCCGATCGAACAATTATTCGTCACCGGGTTTATCTGTCACATTTTATTGTATTTATCCCTGCGCCCCGGTATATGAGGTTGCCCGCTCGCTCACATGCGAAGTGATGTGGACGTTGACGTGAGTGATGCGCCTCCCCCAATAAACATGAGATTTACGGTAAGCCGAGGCTCCGCGAGAGAGGCCGTCATCGGCCGAGGCTCGGCTGATTTGACAGCGTAGCGACACATGCGAAACAGACAAAAGCGGTAACTTCTTTCCTCCTTTTGGTGTCTCAAAGCAGCTCGCTAGTGTCGCTGACCACATCGATTCCCGTCCCTCTTCGTAATGGCAGTGTCTGCATCCGAAATCAATGCCTTAACTCTCGGCAGCGCCACCGGGGAGCTTCTAAAATTTTGGATCACCGAAGCCAATAAAAATCGCCGAGAAGTTGCAGCGCCTCACGAAGACGGGGAGAGTCGATGACCTCTGCCGAAGACTAGCTGAATCACAAAATTGACCTGTCTTTGGGGCCAGATCTATCAGAGCCTATGGTTTCCTTGTCCATTGATGAAGGGATTCAGAAACGGCAATGGGACGGCTTACGAGCTCTCGGCCGTGAATGGCAAGAAGATGTAGCAGCTGGGCGCATCTTCCGACTCAAAAAATTATCTGGTATGCCCTGGTATGCCCCATTGGGCCCTAATCTTCCGTAGGCGCTTATAATTTCATTCATGTAGGCCTCGTATTGCCGCTGGCAGTTCATTCGGCTCTACGTGACCTACCTGAAGTTGAACCACAAGAGCTAGTTGCACTTCCACCCCTTGATAACACGTCAATAAGCGAGGAGATGGTGTACGCTTGGCTCGGCTCTCATTCCATCGGCAATCGGACAGTGCTTCTTCGCCTACACCTACTAAAGAATATGCTCGCGGCCGTCGAAATATCGCGGGAGAGTCCCAGGGATTGTAAGATGGTGTAAACCAGTACTTATATAGATATAGAGCTCTTAGGCTGCAGAAGTTGCGATTTAGAACAAGGTGTGGCCTTTATAAGAAGCAGGGAAAGAAAAACAGCAAGATTTAATGAGCTTGATGGCACAAACTAAACTTGATGGTGCTACGCTGTGTCGAGTGCGACAGGAACACGTCGGAGAGCCGTGAACACGTAAGGTGGTGATTGCAAGTTTGAGACAAGTGCGGAAGAACCCAGGGCAAGATTTGACATGGCTTGATGGCGCAACACCAACGTTGATGGTCCGGACGTGTTCTGACGCGTTGGAGACGTAAGCTGACGGCGCGATATCGCACCCCCAAGCAATGGGCGTGTTTCTGGTGGTGGAGGCATTTTTTTATTGGCAGTTTGTTCAGTGCCCGACCGGGGAGAAAAGGTTGCGTTACAAACAGCATGGCTTGATTATGGCTTGATGTGCGAATGGGTTGCATTCATACACGTAGGACAGCATACAACGCAACAGGAGCACATCGGACAGCATTGAACAGCGATGTCCAAGTGACGGCGGGGTGGAGGGAAAGTATCGAAGCAAGAACGGCATGATTTGATGCAAGCTGATGGCGCGAGACCGACGTTGATGCACGGCGGAGCAGCGAGCACAATGAGGACGTGTTCCGATGCGTCGGACACATAAGGCAATGATGACAAGAGAGACGTCGAGCCGAGCGAGGTCCCGCAGGCCGCTGGGCCGACAACCCGCGGCCTCATTGATGGCTTACGCAGCTTGCGGCAAGTACCGTGCATGTCCCATGGCCCAATCTCACTTCGGGCAGCCCCCATACCCTACCAAGTAGGGTATAATGGGCTGGTGGGAATGACTAACCCAAGACGGTCTGGAACCATGGGTGGAGCCCAGCCCACCAAAGTTGGGGCTCCCCAGGTTGTTCCTGTTTTTCTTCCCTGTGGGCGCCCCCAAATATTCCTGGGCCTCCCCACCAGTATCCTTGGGCATCCCACCAGTGTCACCGGTCACACTGGTGTCTGGGGTTTCTTTTCCTATAGTTTTGGGGCAGCCCAGCAGCTCCTTTTTTGAAAAAAATGTTTCGCGCCAGCGGTTGCATGCCCCGGGCAGCAGCCCGAAAAATTGGCTTTATATGCTCTTTATATACTCAATTACATGCCCCTTCCTCACCTCCTCATTTTTTGTGGCCAAATACCTACCCTGCTTTATTGGTCCAGCAAGCTGTAACAATGACTGCCCGCGCAGCGGCCTGAAAATTTGGTGAAAAACTGGCTTTATACCGAATACCCTACCTGCCTTATCGGCTGTATCAACGACCACCCTTGTGCACCTTTGCCATGTCCGCCAAACCTCTCACGCCCTCCTCACGTTTGCCTCATCATGGCTCGCGTTGAGCCGGGGCTCGAGCGGGTAAGCAAGGGCCTTGACAGCCATGTCAACCACGTCCTCTGCCCGCTATTCTC